>RSEF01000024.1:898235-935114 GCA_003993805.1 Himantopus leucocephalus | reverse complement strand
CCCCCCCCCCCCCCCCCCCCATTTTTTTCAGATGAGGATCCCTCTTCCGCACCCTTTTTTGCCCTGTATGTCTGCTGTGCCCCTTTAAGTAAATAATCCCAATATTTATCATCCCAAATGAGCCCCTAACACTCTCTTTTGCTTTCGCACACCGGCATAAACACCTGCTTATATGACGTTAACTAGAAAAACAGAAGAAAAAAAGTAAAAGAAATTAAAAGCAAGCCTCTTCCTTTGGCAGAGTTTTGCCTCTTAAGAAAAGAGAAGTAGCGGTGACCCCAAGTTCACTGCAAGATTCACTGTTTCTTTGCTTTTTCGTCATTGATTTCACATGAGACACCTCTTCTCAGAGAAGAGAAGATCAAAATCTTCTTTTGAAATATAAAACTCGAGGATGCCCTTGTCTCCTGCACAACTGCCCCTCCCCATATAGTCCAGCTCCACATCTTGATCCCTTTGTGTCTGCTCGCTCTGGGGTTTCTTCTTTGCTTTCTTTAGGCAAAATCCTAAATTCTTGTGCCATGATGATGGGAATCTGATGGGAATCTCCCTTAGAGCCTTCCCGGCCATTTTTGGCTTGAGCTCCTGGAGTAGCTGCTGCTCGGGAGAGCCCAGACAGCCTGTGAAGACACATCTGGAGCTCTAAAGGGGCTCCATCTGCGCTGGTGTCCACAGAGAAATAAACCACCAAGCAAACACATCAATTATTTCTTTCCAGAGGTTTATTTCTTGAAAACATCTCACCTTGTATTTGAGCCAGGGTGGATGGTAAAGGAGGTGAGCAGGAGGGAAGAGAGAGGGAGAAGGAAGTCGGCTTCACCAAAAGGCCACATAAACAGCTGAACGCATGAAAAGGAAAAAAAAAAAAAAGAAAAAGCCCCGAGGTGAATTAAAGAAAAATAAATGGCTAAAACAGGAGCTTGATGCGATTCCAAGTGTTTTGACATGGAAGCATGTTTCCCATTCCACTTCTCTGCAGAGGAGGTTTCTCTTCGAATTAGATGAACCATAAAATAAAAAGGAAATTTAGAACAACACTGTAAAATGGTGTTTTACAGCCCTTTCCACAAAAGGCTTTCCCTTGAAGAGCTCTTATACCTTGGGCCTTGTCTACGCACTATCATCAGACAGCTTGGAGTATACCAGTCAAATTAAAGCATTTCAGTGCCCGCTCCTCCCGAGCGAGGCTGCAGCCTTTTTGGTATAAAGGTGCTTTATGTGAGAATAACTATTCCCATATGGAAAGGAGCGATGATTTGGGAAATCTCTCTGGTTAATATTATGAAGTGCTTGCTGTGAGCGTTTGCTGTATCATGAAATGGCTCAATGTCAGGCCATATCCCTGTTCGCTGACGGGGCCTCCGGGACATCCCTACCAGAATAGAGACAACAGAAAGTACTGAGCTCAACAGACTTTATTTTGATCAGCGTTTTATGGGCCAAAGAGATTGTCTGGGACAAGAAGAAAGTCCTGTTCCCTATGCAAGGAAAGGAGATGGGAGGAATGCAGACAACAAAAGTGTGGAGGGGATGAAACAGGGGTTTGAAGGAGATTCACAGGGAAAGGTGTGTGGGTGAAAGAGGAACCTGTGTGAAGGAGAAGGGAAGGCTTGGTTTCCTTTTCTGCCAGTGATGGAGAGCACTTGAGGAATATTCTCAAAGGTGCCTGGACCAGGGACACTGCCTGGAGCATTGGTTAGCCTCTGGTGGCCTGAGCACATGAATTCCAGGACACTGGAACTCACTACTGAAGTTGTGCTAGGACTGTGAGAGCAAGGGGAGGAAAACTCAAGATGCTGGAGCAAGTTAACTACAGAATAGCTGCATCCAAATGAAAGGCTGTACCAGTGCATGAGAAAAAAAACCAAATAAACAAATAAATGAGAATACTGTTAACTCAGTTAGCTACATTAGTACAAAATCCGTGGTGGTCCAGGCTTCTGCAGCTGATGGCTGTTGGAAATCAATGTCACTATGGTCTCCATAAGGCTCTCATTCCGCTCAGTAGCTAAGATGTGAAAGGTATGTTATAAATTACAGATTTTAAGGTAAAACCAGACTGTCTCTCCTGAAGGACATGGTTTGCAAAATTTTTCTGGTTTAGAAACCACCCTCAGAGCATAATGACTTCTTCCAGTTGGGCTTTCAGAGAAAGAGTATACAACCTCGCTTTTTCATTCCACAGCCATGCTTAGAGACAGGTTTTTGAGCTGTCTAGAACAATGTGAATTACTGTTCTCTGATATAACTAGCCCAGATATTTTTGTCTTTGAAATACATTACAGATGAAGCCTACACACTTTTCCAGTTACTATCAAAAACCTTGTCCACATGGGGGTAAAAGGTGATTATAAAAATATCCTAGTGACCACGTGAACAGCTACTACCTCGTCCTGTTGGTACTAAGCCACATTGCTCTAGGTGGCATATGAACAAAGACCAGATGATGCTCCGGGCCCCAGAGAGCTTCTAGATTTACACAACACATTATAAAACCCTGTAGTGTGATAGACTGACCCGTGAGCTGCTGCTGAAGCCAGCATGTGCTCTGCAATCCTTGAAAATCAAGCAGTTTATTTTAGGAGCCTGACTATGGATTGAGGAGCTTAAATTTGGGCTCCTAATTGGAAAATATTCCAAGTCTATAAAGAGATCAAGATGTTTCCCTTTTCCATCCCAGGCACAAATTCCCCCTGAACAATTACAAGTGAATCCCCTCTAAGCGCTCCTGTTTGCTGCGGGAACTGAAGTCGTGACACTGAGTCACACATCCTTGGGTCTTTAGAGGTGTCCGGTTGCTCGCTCAACTTGTTGACTCTGCTCCAGTCACTAGCCCTATTTCCTGGACTTATCTCACCGACCAGATTTCCCCTCCTCTCTCTCCCTCCTGTGGCTCATAAACACTTGAAATCTACTGTAAACCCAATCTAGGCTCACAGCTTGTTGTGAGTACAAGCAGCAGCAGATAGCAGGAGATAAGGAGCGAGGCCACATTGTCTTTTTCCAGCCTGCACTGAGAATTCACTTTTAAATCTGAAAATTGTTTGCTTAAGGAAAAGGAAATGTGCATGTGTGTGTTGGGGGGCAGTGAGAGAGGGGAGGAAAAAGAGGAAGGGAGCTGTTCTAGAGACCAAATTGGGTCGTACGAAAGGGAGGATTGATGGAGATTGATGAAGGAAGTTCAGTGAAGGTCCCGGTGCAACAGGCACTTGTAAACTCTGTTCTCCTGTTATCCTGCCCCGTTCCTAAACATCGGACCATTCCCAAAGGGGAGGTGGCGTTTCCGCAGTGCAGCCCTTGGATGACCATCTCCCTCCAGGCACTCTGAGGCCAAGTTTTGCTGGAGTGACACCCAGTGGGAAGCTGCTCAAGCCATTGGGGAGGGCTCAGGGCTGTGTCCACATGAGACAAGTTCTGCTGAACAACCGTGCTAATGGTGTGACTTAATCACTAAACTGGTAAAAAAACCCAGTGTGAACACACTGTGCACAAAACGGAAGGGTAGAACGGTAGGAAATCTCTATCTCCCCTCTCCTGCATGCATGAAAACTGCTATGTATTTAATGTCCCAGCAATGCTGGATGGCGTATCGTCATTTGTCCATATCAGCTACTGCTCACATCAGCAGAACCAACTGATTTCACTTCCCAGATCAAGAGGAGGTCAGGTCTGACTGCAGGCTTTGGTAAGCACAGCTCTGTTGATGCCTGTGAAGCAGCGTGGTTCCTGCCTGACAGCGCTCTGCCAGCAGCATTACGGTGCTGGGGTGGTTATAGTGACAAAAACATGTACTTTTACAGGTGCAGCTGACTTTGCTCATGTGGTGGTTTTATTGCAGAGCTACAATGCATAGCTGGAGCTGCTCCGTCTGTGCTAGGGGTGTTGTGGGGTACGTGAATACTCCCGTGCTGGTAAAATGCTCAGGGTGAAGGCAAACTCTGGAGCTACATGGCTATAAACACTTTTATACAACTGTTTCTGTACAAGGCAGGGATGGTCCCTTTAGCTGTATCATTACAGCAAAGCTTTCTAGCACAGATTTTGATCGCAGTGACAAAGCTCCTACTGACTCCTACAGGAAGAGAAATCTGCCCGAAGAAAGCACATCCAGCAGCCCCAGAACGCTTCTCTCTGAACCGTGCAAAATTTCCTTTTGATCTTTGAGGTACCAAGATATCCCAGCTTCCATGGATCAGATAATGGCTCAGGGCCTGAGGCAGCCCAGGTCTGAAGGGAATGATAAAGAGAGTTTGTGATCCCTGCATGGAAAGCGCTATGTAAATTTATGAATTGATCTCCTGATGCTGCTGAAGTCAATAAAAGCTGCTGTTGACTCCACTAGGTGCAAGGTTCAGACCTTTTTTTTGTGATAACTTAGGAGACTTTGGTATGTGTTCCTAGAGAAGCTGGGATACAGCAGGGATACAAGCAATGCAGGGAAATTTGAGGGGTTAATCCTCCTCTCTGTGCACGCTTAAGGTCCAGACACCTTTAAGGTGCATGTGCAGGAAGCACCCACATTTTTACAACAGCTTTCAGACCTCTCAAGAATTGTCTTTGGGAACAAACGTATGGGAAACAACCAGAAACAGGGAGAAATTATGAGGCATAAAGAAGAAATTGGACTGCCCGTTGGTGCCTTCTTTATCAGTGGACCAAGCATACCTCATTTGGAAAACTCGACTCATTTCCTGGGATCAGAGAGGCTCTGATGAGGCTCCGGGAGGAGCTTCAAAAGAAAGAGGAGCATGAACTGCTGATTCGGCTGGTGACCAAGGCAGCTCCTCGACTTACAGCAAGTCAACTGCAAAAATGTCTGTATCTATAGATGTAAATGGGTCCAAGTGGGACTTAGAAAACCCTCAGACCCCAGGAAATGGCAGTGGGAATTAAGTACTAATGTGTTTTGTCACATGCAGTTTTAAGAGTCTACTTTACAGACCTGTCCTTCATTTTTTCTTTGTTTTGGTTCCCCATCTGCAAAATAGAGATAATAGCATGGCTCCATTACACAAAGTCATTGCGGAGATAACTATGCTCAGATGCTATGGCAACGAGGGCTGTGTAATATTGAAGATAGCGAGGGATGCTAAGGGTGGAGAGCTGGCTTGTGTCAAGCACGGCCTTTCGCTGGGAAAGGATGGAGCAAACCAGCAGAGCCTCCATTCATCGGTCCTTTCCCAGAGAAACTGTGTGCAGGTCTCACACAGAGAGTGGCTGAAGTATGAGTTTACTTTAGGAAGGAAAAAAAGTGGACATCTGTCTCCTATTTGTTGAGCAGTCTCAATCCATGTGGATTCTCTGCTCCGTCACGTCCTCTCACCTCCCCACACCACTGTCTTGGATCTCCCTCAGCAAACTCCTTCATCTGCTCGTGTTTATGCATTGCCACTAAAGTAGAAGGGCAATGAAAGCAGATGGCAGCTGCAAACCCCCAGCTTTTATGGCCAAGCCCTCAAAAAATGGCCTCAACAACCATGGTGTGGAAATCTGAAAGCCTGGGGAGCTGCTAAAATGCCATCCCGGAGTCCCTAGCTGAAGTCAGGTAAGGTCTTTTGGGGCTTTCCCTCATCTGGACCCTTCTTGGTAGAGTGGTTTCAGCTCCTGTTCTCCATCCTTCCCCATTTCCTGGCTCCTGCTGGGACACTTTGATTCATAGGGCCCAACCACCCGTAACCACCCAGGGAAATAGAAGCTGAACCAGGCAGCTATGGTCATTCATTTTCCCCTCAGGGGGAGGAAAAGAAGCCAAAGATAAGATCGCTTCATTTAAGCCAGAATCCATTTTTCACTGGCCAATGCTCTCAAGTGTGATCCCTCCAGGAGGAATGGCATGGCTGCCACTGTCTTCAGTAGCACGAGTCAAGACCTGAACTATCTGAGAGAAGATTCTTTGTCCTCAGAGCCACATTTCCTTGGCTGGTCCCCCCCCCCGCCCCCACACAATGCAGACATTTCCTGGGAATCAGCACGTTTAGCTCTGCCACAGGCACATCAAATGATGCTGTGCCTCAGTTTCCCCATCCCTGTTCATCAGGACTTTTGAGATACAATACCATTGGCGTTTCCACTTGTCTGAAGAGCCCTGGTGACAGCTCCCTGACTGAAGAACCCTGGTGACAGTTCCTCATCAGCTTGGGAGGAGACAGCCTCTCTCCCATTTCCCATCCCATTATCCTCTTCATAAAAATGAACTTTCATCAGGCCTATTTTAAAATGTTTGGGTTTTGTTTGCTACTGTAATCATTAGCTAGCCGCCAGATGGCAAGGCAACACAAGCCAGCAAGCTTTCCAAGTTTCTGGTTGAGACAATGACACAATCGAGGACAAATAAACAGAAACAGAAGAGCAGAGCGTAAGCGAGCGCAGAGCACCAGGACGTGGGAGCAGGAGGGGGCCACCCCCGGAGAGAGGATCAAAGAGACACCCAGGGGGAGTCCGGCTCGTGGCTGCATCCTTGCCCTGGTCCTCATCTGCCCTGGCACCTGGTGGCAAATCCTTCAGAGGAAGGTGCGAGGAGTGTCGCAAAGAATGATGCAACAGCATTGCATGGCGATTGCTGTTTTATTTTTTTCTTTCCCCGTTACAAGATGTTCTGCGGACAGCAAAATTAATAAAGCCTGGTTTCCTGTGGGCTCATGTTCCTTGTCCCCTAACTCATCACATTCCTCTCACTGTGTCCTCTCCGACAGGCGAAGATTAGGCCAGGGCTGGGCTGGTGCTGATTAGCACTGGCCACCAAGCAGAAGGCGTAACATCAGAGCCCTGCCTGCCTCTTCCTCGGTGGGGGGGCTAATCTGGGTCTCTCCCCTCCACCCAGCTGCTGATTTTTGCAAAATCTGTAGAAATTTGACGATGATTGGGACATCTAGCCTTTTAGAGGCTGTTGGGTCGGAGTCGGTCGAGGAGGTAGAGAGGAGAGGGTAGTTAAAGCAGATGGGCGAGCGGGGAGATCGCTCAAGCTTCCTTTCGTTAGGAGCCCGTCTAACCCTGCCTGCTGTGCAGGTTCAGCAGCGCTGAAATGCTTCACGAATGTCTCTTGAATTCAGACTTTCTTCCGAGTATTTTCAAACTTGAAGTGCCCTGTTTTGGTAGTTGTCGAATGCTTATATTTTTTTTTCCATTCTGAGAAACATTTGGTCAGAGAGAGCCCTTTGATTCTGTTTCAAACAGCGCTAAAGCTCAATATTTGGGTGTCTCAATTCTTTCAAAAATAAATATTCCTATTTTCATGGTTCCTTCCCCCCTTTCTTTTTTTTTTTTTTTAACATATTTTAGCTGGAATAGTCAAAGCTTCAAAATCACCAATGAATCAGGAAGTGCCTTTTTGCACTGCTTGGTGGAGTTGCCTGTCCTGGGGGAATCAGATCCTCTGAGGATTTACTGCGGGGCTTATTAAAGTTTCCAGCGTGTCTCCTAAACACCTGAGAAAGACGAGCCTTACCCTAGAAAGCTCGCCATCCAAAACACCTCCTCACCCAGCAGAAACGTTGTCTCTGGGCAGATGGCCACGTCACAAGTTGAGTAGCTGGAGGAGGGCGAATTATTCCTATTACTTAACATACTACGAAAGTAACAGCCAGACCACTTATGCTGGGGCTCCTGTGAGAGTGTGGGCACCAGTTGAGTCACGAGAGGGTGCCACCACTTGCCATGGGTCGACCACTGTGAAATGACTTGCATGCCATGAGTGGTATGTGTCCCCATGAAGCCACTCCAGACACTAAAAAGTACCGTGTGCTTGGTGTTGTGATTGCTGGCCCATTCGGAAAGCGATAATTTTGGCTGCCCCACAAGCTTGCAGAGGCTGGATGTCCTCTTTCCCCATCTGCATCAGAAAAATAGCCATAACTTCCAGTTGAGCTGGCTGGAAAGATTGCAGCTGTTGAAACAGCAACACTTAGGAAAAAAGGTATCTGGAGCTTCCTGAAATATTTCAAAATCCCAGATTTCCCAGTGTAAAAGTGTAATTGGGATCGCAGCTCTTTTTTTTTTTAAGTTTCCCCACCCCATGTACGCACTAAATTCAGATCATCCTGCTCTGCGGATGGTCCTGCCCTTGCACGAGGGCACAGCCAGTTCCTCTGTAATTAGTTGCATTTTTCTTCATCTTGAAGAAAATACAATGTCACCTAGAGAAAGCTGCTGCACTTGGTGGCATGTGGAAAAACAGGCAAATATTTTCACCGAGGCCAGGACCTCACTGTTCTCTGCTTTAGTCAGAATCCTTCTTTCACTCATGGTAGTTTCACAAGGCACAGAAAGATTTCCAGTTTTCAAGGCCTGAGATTATTCACTGCCCTGATGCATCTCAAAATTGCCAAGGAAAGATATACATCATGGTATTTTCCACTTGGCTGGGCAACATGGGATGGACCCGGTTGGAGGCAAGCAACCTTGGCAGAGCAGGAGAAGGATGCTGAAGCTTCCCATGCTGGCTGGAGACAGGACAGCACCACCCAGAGAAAGAAACGTTATTTGTGCAAAGAAGCCAGTTTCTGGTCCTCGAGATTTAGAGCTCTTATTTTCCTTGTTTATTTTACTTAATCCCTTGCTCCAGGGGAATTAAATGATGCGGAGGGTAGACCTCAAACCTGGGTAGAGCGGCAAGTAAATCAGGTTTGCTGGTGTAGAGAAATGTCTCTGCATTTCTGCCTGGGCCTTTTTTAAATGACTGTGGAGGAATGAGCACAGGCAGGTTCCAGAAAGGGTGGTTGAAAGGCACTGAGTGGAATATCTGTCTTTATTTAACTTGGAAGCAACACTGCTATTGCCTTTCTATTGCCTACTGAGGCCACTGCTGCAGCCCGTCGCGCTTGCTGGCTCCCGGCTGCTGGGACGTGCCGCCCAGGACCCGCCGGCTTCTCCATCCGACAGCCGGCCACCGTCAGAGGTGTTTTTCTTTGCACCGCTGGTTCCCGGTCTCGCCGGGAGTCCTGCTCGCAAGCCAGCGCCTGTCACCAAACCAGAGCTCCACCTCTGCCAAATGATTCATTTCTCCTGGCTTCAGACTTTAAATATATATATATATGTATATATTTACATATGTAAAACCTACCGCAGCGGTGTCTGGGAGGTGAAAGTGCCCTCTTGTGGCATGCTGTCCCCTGGCTTTGCTCCCAGGGATCGCTGTCCCCAGCCAGGAGGAGTGGGATGGGGATGATGCTCTTGGTGGGAGGCAGCAGGGGCAGCCGCTTTGAGCAGGGTTGCAGGATTGGGTTCAACTCCCAGCTGCAGCGAGGCTCAGCCCATGCAAGACAAAATATCCCGCTGTCTGCCTCCAGCATCACGGCATGGTGCACGGATGAGATGATCTGAAAGTGCAACTGAGGTACATGCAAGATGATCCAGACCGAGTCACAACCTTTCAGCCGTCATTACTGAGCTTTCTTTAAGCGACCACGTGCCCTGACATGAAAATTGTAAGCAGAATCAGGCCCATCAGGTGGTCAGGGCTGCTGTCAGCACTTGGAGGCATGGGCCAGGTTGGGATCTAATGTCCTTGGGACCTGTCATTGATGTGCAAAGTCAGGCCATGGAAAAGACGGGTGTTTTTGCGTGGGTTTACACCTGGAGGGCTCAGTGTCTGAGCTTAAATCAATGACATTAAAGCAATGCAGAAGATGGGCACCAGGTGTAAGCTGAGAACTGGTCCCACTTCGGTACAGCTGAGGTTAACCAGAGCAGCAAACCAGATCAGGATGTCCCCACACGGGATTGCATCAGCATAGGGGCACTGGTGTAACCCAGCGAGCTTCCCTTTCTGCAGGGAGGTGTCCTCCTGCCCTCCGAAATAGGCATTTGTCCTTTTTAGGTATGGTAACACAGCAGCGTTTCCGGGCCGGGCTGTCTGCAGGTGCAAGGACACCCCATGCCATTGGCTTATGCTCAGACCACCAAGTGAAGACCATCCGAGCAAGGACTCAAGTCTTGGCTTGAAAGACTTGGGTTTCCGTTCCCACGTGCTCTTTGTGGGTGATCTTGGGCAAGGTGCTGCGCCGGGAGCCACGAACGCCCCGCAGCGCCTTGCTCCCGTTGACTTCCCAAATTTCATCTCCGTGGAGCCGCAGAGTCCTGACCACAGCCCGTGGCGATGCCTGTTTGCACTTTGGGATGAGTTTGCAGAAGGGGGATGAGAACACTTCCTCACCACCCAGGGATGCTATAAATACACTAAAGATTATGTCATGTGCAGATGAAACAGGCCATAAATGTCCATCAGAGACACCCATACAGCAGGAGGGCTACAGATCTGCATGGGGTTGCCCTCGGGAGGTGGGTGTCCAAATTCCCCAGGCTTTCGTGGCTTGGTGACCGGGGATGTGAGCGCTTTTCCCTGGGAGCAGGGATGTTGCTCGCACCTGCATTGTCGATGTGCCGTCAGGCTTTCGTGGAAAGTCCCATCATGTCATGTTAAAAAGAAAGCTGCAACCTGCAGGCTTCATGAATACGCCTTCTTTCCCTTTTTTCCCCCAGTTATTTTTTGTTGTTGTTTTTGCTTTATTGGCCTGACCAGATGTTCTAAACATCTGGCGACGGCATGTTTATTTTTTAGGCTCTTCTGCGTTATGTTAGTGACACAGGAGCAGAGAAAGGAGCAGGAATGTCTCTGTCACATCTTCTGCTGCGCGAGCCAGATGTTTCAGCATCTTTGCTGCTGGTCCGCTGGTGCCCAGTGGCACCCTGTGGCTGGAGGGTGGCTGGCAGCACGCCGTCCCCTGGCTTTCCTGCCGTGGCCCCAGTTAAACTGGGCAACCTCCAGTATTTCCCAGTTGCAGGAAACCTGGTTTTGAGGTGTGGTACGGAAGGAGATGAACCATCAACAGGGCTAGGTCTGAGGTTTGGCTTTGGTAGGGGTCTGCTTTTTGACCTAGGGAAAATGCCTCTCTTTAAGTGCCAGGTAATAAGTCGCATGTAAAGTTCTGGCTGCAAGTATTCCCTGAAGAAAGGTAATGATAAAATACTATTTTATTTTCTAAGTAAAAAAATTTCACAGACCTGCCTCAACTGTAGAACGGAAATAGTATTAGGAAACTACAAATCAATATTTTTTAGTTATTTAAAGAAAAGAGATAATCTGTTCTTTAACAAAAATAAAACGGGGGCATGAGTTAAAACATTTGTTTTTCCACTTTTGAGCTGAGAAGTCTATTTTATATGTGTGGGGGGAAAAAAGCCGTGCGCGCGTTCTGGACGAGCTCCATTTATGAGCATCCCCCGTCTGTCGCAAGAGAGCACACATTGTCAGCTCTCCAGCTGTGGTTTTGAACTGCCGGCCTGCGGTGAGCAGGAAAGTAATTACTCTATAGCGCCGTTTTCACAGCTCTCTTTTATGGAGACAGTATTGTCTGGAAGCAGGGTCTGTCTCGCTAAATATTCACTGATAAAGCTGCGGCTCGCTGCTCCAGAAGTGAAACAGGAAATTTATCCAACACCTCTGCGGAGCCACAGAAAGCAGAATGCTGGAAGACTGGATAGCGTAAAAATGATTTCAAGGTACAGAAGACCTTGGCTTGGGCTTTGGGTTGTGAAAATTGAGGTTGCTCTGCTGACATCAGTACAGATTTGCTGCAGTGAGGTGAGGAATTTCACGATTGCAGAGGCATATTCCCAAGCGAAATTGTCCTCCCGTGTTGTGGTCTTAATAATAAAGCTCCAAACCAGCTGGCTGCTCTGTCTTACCTGAAACCAAAAGGGGATTTGTGTTTTTACCATATTACCCATCAACTTCAATTATTTTCTTTTTCCCTCTGGGTGGGAAAGAAGATCCATGAAATGAGCCAGACAGGAAAGAAATACATTTTTATAGAAACAAAACCTGTTAATTCTCTCATCTCCCCATCTCCAGGCGAGCGGTTAGAGAAGGGGGGGCTGTGAATCAGGACTGCTGAATCTTATTTTGGGGAGCTTTTAGGGATGCCAAGGGGATGCCTTGCCATCATCGGCCACTGTGGATGGTGCTTTTAAGGAGTTCCAGAAGAAATGTGGAGCCACCGAGGGTTTCAGGTGCCAGGGCAGGTTGCTGCCTCCCATCTCCCAGGTGTCTCAGCTCCAAGCGGAAGGGATAGAGTTAGTGCCTATCTGGGGATCGGGATGTATCGAGGATTAGAGGAATTACCAAAGGCTTGCAGGGGACTGCCAGCAAGCTAGCAGGGGGTGAGGAGGTTATCAGCATGATGGAGAAGCTATATTTCTTGTATGTCTTTTTGCGAGAGCAAAAAACCTCAACTGAGTTGGAAAAACCCCACCAACAGCTCCTTCTCGGTGGCACTGTCATCTAAGATTTAGGGGACACCAAAGAGGCCCCGTGTGCCCCAGGACAGTGACTCCTGAAGGAGAACTGGGTCCACAAAGTCATTTTTCTCGTGCTGGGACATGATGGAGGGCACAGGGTGGAGGGCAGGCGATCAGATGGGGCACGAACAGAACTGAGAGCGAGCTGTGAGCTCCCCAGGGCTGGCCTGGGGAACGTCCCCCAGCAGCAGCGATAACTGATACAAGAAAAAGGAGAACTGCCTCGTCTTTCTCTCTCTCAGTTTGGGGAAGTGAGAGGGAAATCTCCTACTGCAAAATGCCTGCAGACGTTGATGAAGAGGTCCAGCAGCAGCGTTTGCACAGTCCTGGAGAAGGATGTTTCCTTTGAGCACGGAAAGAGGGAGCCCTCAGCTCAGCCGGAGGAGCCGTGGTCCTCACGGTCACAGGGTGCCCTTTCTTGCATCAGTGAACGCCAGGATGTGCCTCATAACACGTAGCGATGGGTTGATCACAACTATTGCAGCCCCAAAGCTTGTGAACCAACCGTTGTCTGCAGCCTAGACAAGCGACGATTTCCACCTCCCCATGAAGATGCTTTCTTCCACCTTCCCCGTCTTTGCCCTCTAACAAACATAACCCACGGGGGTTCATGAGAGCCTGGGCAGGGCTGGAGTGGAGCTGGTGGAGCAGGAGACCCCATGCTGCAGGTCCTGTCCCAGCTGAGCAAAGCCACCGCCTGGCTCCCAGCACGATAACACTCTGAAATGCTGGCACCTTGTGGCAGCTTGGAAAAACAGCATTTACACCGAGGCCAAACCTGCTCTTTGAAAGCCCTTGTTATTCCAGATCCGCTTGGATGGGGAGGAAATTCTGATAAGCGGAGAGAGAAATTGGGCACATTTGTTTGGGGAGAGAAGGTATGAGGCTGCCAAGAAGGGATGTGGAAGTCCTGCTCCTCCCACCGCGCTATTTCTGCCGCAGCCCTGTCCCGGCTGCGCGAGCCTTTCATAGGATGTGGTCTTTCACCCAACACACTTCCCAGATGGATTTTGATCCCCATTCTTCCTCCACACCATATTTTGCCCTCCCTGTGGTATCTGGGATGGGAGTCTGTGTCGATCAGCTGAGGAACAGAGACCACATGAGACATTTTCCCTCATCCTGGTGATCTCTCTCATCTGATTTTGGAAGATCTAAGAGACCAGGGGTTTGATGGCAGTTCTGTCCCCATTGCCCAGCAGCGCAAGATATATTGTAGCGGTAAAAAATATCTGCGGGTTTGGCTCAGATCTGGTCCAACTCCTTTTTCCAGATGGACTATCATCTGAGCTCGGTTGCAATTCTTACCCGGCAAAGGAAGGGTTATTTAAACCATATGAACAAGTGAGTTCCCACAGATGCAGTTTAAGGTTGATTCATATAGGTGCTCAGCGGGTGCCAAATCTCTTCACTAAGAGCCTGGACAGCCATCCTATAGAAGCACAAATTTTTATCTCAGTGCATTAAATTGTCAAGATACGGCAGAGCAACTCCCATCCCTCCCTCCCGCTTCCTGCACTGCTCTCCCGGCCCTGCTTCTCCATGCACGCCGCTCCTGGTGTGGATACGCTGTCTGAGATGCTCCAGGAGCTTCTATGGCCATCACTGCTTTACTGCTTTGAAACTGTCTTGGGGACCTGGAGCCCTTTAATAGAACAGGAAACGTCAAATATTACATGGATATAAATAACTCAGTAAAAGCGGGTTACAAGAACATCTGGTTTTGCACACTCCCATGCAGTCTGATGGCACTGGGAGAGAAACAGAGAGATAATTCACAATTTTTGTCCATAGCAAGAGACTTTTGGGTGTCAGCAGAACCATGGTCATCCGAATCTGCCCAAGAACAAGTCCCCTGTCAGCTACGATGGAATCCAGGATTAAGGATGAGTCCAAGACAGTAGCATAGCAAGTGGACATATGTCCTACCTCCAAGGCACAGTCCTACTTGTCATCAGCTCTCCCAAATACTTCCTCCTTCTCACCCGTGTTGACTGTCCTGTCCGGGTTGAGGCTCAGCCAGCTGGCCAGTGGCCAAGGGCCATCTCGCTCAGGCGCTGGGAGACGTGAACTCAAAAAACCCAGAAAAAGATGATGTAGACCCAGGTGTCCATATAACTGTCCTGATAACCTGGCAGTGCTGCGAGCAGTGGTCTCTTCCCTGCTCCCCGTGGCTTCATGCCTTAGCTTAACATCAGGAGGTGTCATGGAGAATGGGGGAGCCATGGAGGTGTTTTCTGCAGAGCATCTGCTTGTCTCACAGCCCGTGGAGGCTGGAAGGACCAGGGTGGCTGCACGCTCCCAGGGAGGAGTTCTTGTAAAACGTGTGTGTTTGCAAAATGTGCTGGGTTGCTTCTGAGAAAGATAACCAACTTACAGCGAATGTGCCGACTTGCTGAAGCAATGTTTTTACAGCCATGATGGGCTACGAAAGATGATGCTTGTAGAGAAAAGACCAACTTAAGATAGGTCAACTGCAACAGTGGGAAAGAATAGACACACTTTTGCGGGCAAGATCCTTCTTCAATGACTGCTTTGTGCTTTTCTTTTAGTGGTGAGACAGCCTGTGAGTGTTTCTTTACCCAGAGAGGCTTCTGACATGTAAGCCCAGCTCTAAATAGCTTCCTCCTTTATTAGAAATAACCATTGGCACAAGCTGCCACGGGAAGTGATGGATTCTTCATCTCTTGAAGTCTTTAAATCAAGACCGGATGCCTTTTTGGAAGAGACGTATAGCCAAACAGAAATTGTTGGGCTCACTGTAGGAATAAGGGGATGGACTCATATGGCCTGCGTTAGACAGGAAGTCAGCCTGGATAATCTATGGTCCTTTCTGGCTTTAAGATCTATGAAAGTTCAGATCTGCAGCCAAAGTATGGGACTCTTCATGTGTCTTTAAAACAAAAGCGCCCCGGGGTATGGGAAAGCCTCTGAACTGCTTGGAAAGCTACCAGTACCTACGGATTTATTTTCACTGGTACCTGAAGTGATGCCATTTCCCAGTAAATTATCTCTTCCCCAGACTTTAGATGGGGAGAAGAGCTCAGAGGGCCAGATGGGGACCTGGGAGGCAGGCAGGAGAATGTGGGATTTGGGTCGCACCCCAGCTTGGGGAGATAACTGCTGCTGGAGGAACCACGTACCACGCAGAGATACCAGTACAAAGAAATGCTCTGGCAGGGCTGGCCCAGGCTGCTGAGCTTGGCTGCCCAGCTCTGCTGCTATGGGATAACCCCATGGAGAGTGAAAGAGCGGCTGGGGAAGGTTTTGGGCGTCACTCCAAGTGTTGACTTGTGTGGGGCTCGGGTCCTCCGCACTTACTGGCTTGCCATGAAGCAACATCCCCTCGAGGAGACTTCTTCCCCAGGAGGAAAACAAGACACATGGCTGCCTAGTCTGATGCAGTAAAATAATAAGTAAACCAAGGCTTCGCCAACCAGAAAAAGGAGGCTAGACAGATTTGGGGTTCAGGAATGAGTCAGTGTGAGCAAGGTTTCCCCCAGCCCATGCACTACGAGCTGTGCAGACTGTCCAGTGCCTGTGGCGTGCAGTCGGGTATGTCACCGCGCGGGGAGGCTTCGTCTCACCCTCTGAGACCCCCCTCCCCACGGCTCTCGTTGCCCCACACCTGCCTCTTAACCCAGGTGGTGGTTGTGGTGGTTTGAGCTGGAAGCAGACTGAGCCTCCGCCAAGCTCGTTTCATGCTACCCGCCAAAAAAACCTCCAAACGACCGTGGCTTTCGGCTCCCAGGGATGGCTGGGCACTCAAGCCATGACTGCAAATGTATCTTCTCCAGCATTCATCCCTTTCCCAGTCCTTCAGCATTTGGGGGTGCCCCTTTTTCGCCCTCTCCTCCCAAGTGAGCTCGTCTCACAATAATGACAGCAGCAGGGAAAGCTGGTGCAAACTCCCTGCCCCTGCAAGCCGAGCGGCCAAAACAAGTGGAGCTCGGAGAATATGTTTTTGGCTCCGTCTCCTCTTTTCAGCGCTTGGGAGATGAATGTGAAAAGCAAGCCAGAAAAGCCAACAGTGAATGAATCCACTGGGTGCAAAATTAAGATGAAAAGCATGATCCAGATCTGTTAACAGCACCGTTGCGCTTCAGATCTTACAAAGGTGAACCAAAAAGAATGGAGACCAAAGACAAGTTTATGAGTTTATAACCCTCGTGCACGTTTTCCAGCTGATCTAATAAGAAAAGAGCGTGTTGCCTGTGACTTTTGCCTCCCTGAAGGAGAAGAGGGGACAGAAAATGAGTGTGTCTTCCGCTACGAGCCTGTCCGCACCTGCCAGATCTTGTGAGCTCGGTGTAGAGGAAGGTGGGTTTGCGCTACACTTGGCTGGGGCTCGCTCATCTCTGACCCTTCTGAGAGGCTTTGCTGGCCCCGGCCCAGGGCTTGCAGTGCCGGCCGGCCGGCGGCAGGCGGCTCCCAGCGATGCTGTTCAGGCCACAGCTTGCTGCAAGCTTAAAACCAGAAGTCCAGAAACACAGGGAAAGGGAGAGAGTCACTTCAGAGAAAAGCAAAATGTAAAGTATATGCAGAAAAAAAAAAAAAGAAAAAAAAAGAAAAAAAACCCCCAACACAAAAAAGAGAGGTGCCGGGAAATGCGTGCGAACCTCCCGTGGTGAGATGCGCCCGCAGCACAGCCGGCTTTTGCTGCAGCTCAGATGCTTTTTCACGTAGCGTTAAGTCTTTTAAGTGAAGTCGACAGTTTAGAAACTGTCTTAAAGAGTTCAGCTTCACCCTAACCTTAAAAACAAGCTGCTTCACTACTGGAGAAACATTTCCTCCTCTTCTTAATTTAAATGAAAATATTGTAATGTTGCAGCCCAAACACTTGTGCTAATAGGTGAGAATTTACAAGTGGCATTGACTGGCTGCTGAGAGTAAAAGGAAGTGAAACTGATTAAAATGTTTTCTTTCATTACCCAAGCAGAAAGCAGAAGAAAGAAAAGAAAGAAAAGAAAGAAAAGAAAGAAAAGAAGGAAAAGAAAGAAAAGAAAGAGAAGAAAGAGGAGAAAGAAAAGAAAGAAAAGAAGGAAAAGAAGGAAAAGAAAGAAAAGAAAGAAAAGAAAGGAAGAAAGGAAGAAAAGGAAAAAGAAAAAAAAAGAAGGAAAGAAGGAAAGAAAGAAGGAAGGACAGAAGGATGAAAAGAAGGAAAGAAAGATAAAGAAAGAAAAGAAAGAAAGAAAAAGAAAAAGAAAGGAAGAAAGGAAGAAAGACATGAAAGAAAGAAAGGAAAGAAAGAAAGAAAAAGCAGCATTATGATTTTTTTATTGCAGGAATGGAAGGGCTTCACTGTAACCCCAGAGAGGATTCTATTTGCTCTTGCTTTTAGTTGGAAAATGTGCTTTTAATGCAACTAAAATAAGTATCAGAAATGTGTGTGTGTGCTGGAGTGGGAGCAGTAGAAGCCCATTGCACTGAGCCCGGGTAGGTTTGTTGAGCCCGGGGGGCTGTGCCAAGCAATCGGTTTCTACTCAGTGATGGTGGACAAATCCTCCCTTTCCTTCTGCTCCACTTTCCAGCTGTATAATGAGGATCACAAATCTCCCTCCTCTGTAAGAAGCACTGAAATGTGCTGAGGAGCAGCGCTGCAACAGAAATGGGGCTTTGTCCTGTAGGTACCGCGTTGCCCCCGTGGAGATATGTTCTCCGGATGCCCTGCATGGACCTTACCAAGTTAGTCAGGTAGGATCCCCTGATGTACGGCAATGCTCTGACATTGCTCCTCAGAGGTGCCTGCACTGGCACTGCCGTTTTTCGGAGCCAAGTCACTTGACCTCTCGCTATAGCTCAGCTCCCGATCATTTCGAAAGTAAATACACTCCTTTCCTACAGTGGGGGTGAGAGCACTTCCCTGCCCTACAGATGTGCAGCAAAGATAAACAGCCTAAAGTCTGTGAGCTTCTCCAGGTGCTGCGATGGGGGCGACCGGAGGCAGAAATAACCCAGAAAAATAGGATAACACCCCACCTGGGTGCTCCGGACCTGATCCCCGTGAGCACAAACCTCACGACAGCACAGGGATTTTTTGCCAAAGCAAGGATTTGCTTGTGCACAAGACCCCTTCTTTATCAGAGGACCGTGGACCCCCGGGCTTTGCCCTCCGGGGAGCTCGCAGGACCCCAGGGGGGACCCCCGAGTGCAGATTGCCTTCAGGAGGCGTGCTTGTGCTTTCTTAGGCGCTGGCTGCCCTAGAAGGGAGAGGGGAAGCAGACATGCAATCCCTCCTGCGTGTAGCAAACCGTCTCTCGAAAACACAGCGCCTTCGCTGCAGGAGATGCGGCTTTCTGGGAAGGTGCTGCCCGCCACTGCCGTGAATTTAAAAAAAAAAAAAAAAAAAAAGAAAAAAAANAAAAAAAAAAAAAAAAAAAAGCGGTTTTCATGGTGAACTACAAAGATTTGGGGTTTTAAAGAAGCAAAAACAACTTCTAGGATGCCGGAATGGGAGCAAACTACGGGCTTCAGAGTTACAAATAATTGCATCGAAAAGGAACAGACCTCATTGCCTGTAAGATGTGGAGATACTCCAACCCCCACCGCGGGTCTTTCGTGGGAAGGTGTCCCTAAATGGGTGCTCCTTTCTCGTTCGGGTGGAGGCTGCGGTCACCTCCGCTTCCCATGCAGGGTGGTTTGCCAAAGCTCTTAGTCACGCTGTGTGTGCCCCAGAAGCGGCTGCCCTGTCCTAACCTGCACCGTGACCTCTGCAGGGGAAGAAATTCTGAGCAGAGGGAGAGGGAATCAGCAGTTCCTGAGCAGGACTGGAGGAAAAATAAAAATAATATGGAGAAAAATAAAGTCTCAACCCCAAATCCCCTAATTCCTTCCCCTGGGGCTGCATCCCTACTTTGCATCCCCTTCTCCAGCTTAGGAACCGGCTCCGGCAGTGCTTACTCCCTGCTTGAGACAAATCTGTGATGTTTCTGAGCAGGATCACCCGAAAAGCACCCAGACGAAGCCGGGGGGGGGACGCGGTTGCTTGTTGAGACTCTCCTCTTGATGAAAACCAGTGGGGTTTTTCACCAATAAGACAGGAGTGAAAGCAGGGCCTCAGCATTTGGCTCCTTGTTATTAAATTGCTTGTAATTCTAGGCAATGTCCCAAGGCCTGCCGAAAGGGCTGTGTTCATCATACAACAAAATAATAGCCATCATAATTAATAAACTCTAATGGGAAAGCACAGAAGCCAGAGCGCAGGTAAATGACAGGGGCAGAGGATCCTTTTAACGTCTACAGGACTAACTCTTCGCGCTTCCCTCGCCGCTGAAGGCACTTCAAGTATTTTCCTATCATTTACACGCTCCTTCCTTATAACTCGCATTGTGTTCCTTCGCAAACGCGGGAGCTGAGATTTCCAGGGCTGCGATGCTCAGAGCGCCCGTGGATTTGCCGTCCCGCTGTGGTCCCCGGTTGTCCTCTCCTTTCCCTGCCAGCCCCATCCCCGGGCACATCTGGCCTCCGCGCGAGCGCGGCCGGAGAAGATGGAGAGGGTGGGAGGGCTGGCGGTGGCTGAGGCCGGGAGAAAAGAGGGGAGCGGGAGTGCTTAAAATAAACCCGATCCACACATGAGCATTATTGCAGCCATGCTGGGTGAGGCCAGGGCTGTGTCCTCCCAAGAGGAGTGCTGGCCGCCAGCAAAAATCCTTTTAACAACAATTAATGGCATCTAATTACCCTTTCTTTTGTCTTTTATTTAGCAATGGGGCTCAGCCCAGGAAGTCCTGGCTTCCACTGTTGGTGTGTTTTGACTCTGGGACTGCAAATGGCCTCGTTTCTTGGACAAACACGACCACGAAGGTCCCCAAGCTCCTGCTGGTCCTCTCCTACCCACCACCTATGCCCAAGGATGCGGGGTGTCACGATGAGATACCCTGCACCATCAGCAGCCCCTCTGCCGCACAGTGTCTCAGCGTGGCCCAGGATGGAAAAAAGTCCCTCCTTCCCTCTCCGGGTCCCTTTTTCCCCAGGGTCCCCTCAGGGGCTGTGTCTGTCCCAGGGAAGAAAGCCACCAGCTTGGAGGTATGCGATGAAACTGTTGCATTAAGCCAAACCAGTGGCCACACTGTCAGCTCTACTGGGAGCCAGAGGGGGAAATAGAAGAAAAGGGCCTGATCCTTCCCCAGTATCCTCTCTGATAGTTGCAGCGCTGGGATTTCCTGACCCAAAAGCAATTTCTTTAGTAGCCCTCAATGGATTTTTCTTCCTTGAATTTCTTGAGCTGGTTCTTGACCCCGTGTCAGCCTTTCATCTCTTGTGATACCATCCGCTTTGTTGTGCTCCCGCGGTGGACAAACGGGCTCAAAGGTGGGACACAGCAGGACTCGGCTCCTGCCTCCTGGCACAGCATCTCCATGGATGCAGGAGATGAAGGAGTGGGACCGTCTCCACAGGGGGACTTGCAAGGACAGAGGACCACAAGCATCAATTTTACCTGCTTGGAAAGAGCATCCCGATGCTGAGCCGGCACGAGCGGGCTCAGGGGTCTGGGATGCAGAAGCAGCTCATTGCAGACAGGGATTTTTTGGGAAACGGTAGAGGATAACCACAAACCAGTCCCTGCCGGAGTAAAAGGCTGCAGGTACTCCCCGTGCATGGAAAGGGGACACAAGGTCCCGCTCCCGAGCAGGGACAGAGAGATGAAGCCACGTTTGGGGAGGATGGGTGCGCAGCAGGATGGCGGGATGGGGATTTACCTCGATTGTTTGGAAAGCATGAAAATGGGGCAAAACTCTCCCCGTGAGGTGAGGGCAGGGGAGTGACCCCTTTTCTGCCGCGGGAGGGACCGTCCCGGGGCAGGGCAGCAGCCACACGTGCAGGCAGGAAGAGGCAGCTAAAATAAGCAGATGGGTGGAAAAGGGAGGAGAGACTATTAAGGAGATAACATAAAGGTTAGAGAGGAAAGTCGGAGGAAGTGAGCCGAAAACAGCCTGAATGTCACGAAAAGGTGAAGCTGAGCCTCACGACCGGCAGCAGGGCGCCGAGATTAGCGAAGCCGTGTCGTGATGCACAGGGCTGCGGGGAGGCACACCTCGAGCTGCCCCCCTGCATCCTCCTCCCGCCACCATCCACCCCGGGGGGGGGGGTCACTTAGAAACCACCCGTAATGTCACGCGTGGGCTCCCGAGGGCAGCGTGCAGGCAGCAGCTGCCTCCTCCCTCGTGGGGTTATTTTTTTATCCTCCCCAGAAGGCGGTCCGCTCTTTCGTAGCGTGCAAGACCTCGTTGGCATTTGGGAACGAAGCCCGAATAAACGATCGGCTCCGATCACGTCTAACGTGGGATGGTTTTTATTTCAACGGCTCGTCCACGTGTGGGAACAGAGCCGGTGTAACGCTTTGCTGCTGCTTCAACCGTATCGTGAGCCAGACTGAAATACTCGGGGGCTTTGTTTTTTCCAAATACAGAGCAAGCTTACGCCTAAGCCCCCAGGTGCCATTACCTCATGTTTGTTTGCACGGGCTGGGAATAACCCCAGCGGCGTTTGGTGTCAAAGCCCTGCCAGACACCTTTTTCGCTTGATGTAACTCTTGCGGCAGCCACCCCAGCACCGAGGATGCTCTTTGGCCCTTACGGTTTACTCCCATTTCCTGACTGCCAATCTTCATTTAACTCCTTGAGCTCTGCATCACGACACAGCCAAGGGGATGAGCCTCGTGGCCTCGGCGGAGGAGCCGGGGCTGCAGCAGCTGGAGAAAAAGGAAGAGGAGAGGAGCAGGGAGATAACACCCCCTCCCCAGCAAGCCTGGGCTGCAGCTGATAAGAGCCCTCACGGGTTGTAATGGGAGCCCTGGCTGCCTGTTTCCTCACAAAGTCATGACTCAGGGATAATGTTCACATCCTCCGAACGGCGAGGGAGCTAAAAATACAGCCAGGAAAATGAGAATGAGCGAGCGAGCATGAATGAGAGCGTGAGTGAGAAATGCACTGGGGAAAAGAGAGAGGAAGCATGAATGAAAGAGCCTGGGAGAGAGAGAGTGAAAATAGCCGGACCCTTCCAAGTTTCCAAGCTGCAAACCTTTGCTTGCAATCAACGCTCTGGCAAAGGCGTGCTTGCAAGGATAGAAGCCCATCCAGTGAATTTGTCTTTGAAAGCAACCCTCCTGCCATCACTCCCCGCGAGCGGCAGGGCAGGACACCCCACTCCGGAGGGGCTGCGTCCCCCGGGGACACCACAGGGGCTTCCCCCATGCCACCCGCGTCAGCACCCTCCGCAAAGGAGGGCGTCCTGCCTACTTGGGCAGACCCAAATGCACAAGCAAGTCGTCCCATGGATGCACACATCGGATGTAGCCTCTCCTGGGAGCAGGGATGTGCCTCTGCCCTCTGCATGGGTCCTCGCCAGGGTGGAGTGGGCTTGGGGAGCCCCACTGCTCCCCCAGACCCTGTTTCTCCATAATTTCCCGGTGTTTTTGTTTTGTTTTGTTTTGTTTTGTTTTTAAATGAGCCTGTTGCTGTGAGTTACTGCCTTCCCCCCGCACCTGCACACCCACAAGAGCTCATTCTCCTGAAAAGACCAAGATTCCATGTGTGTCCCCCCCCTACCCCAGCCATAACCCCCTTGTATCACAAACAGCCCCTCCGAGCTGAAATATATTTTACGTATTTATCACAGCGCTGAGGTTTCACCCGCAGCCCCCTTGGCACTGGGCACTGTACCAGCGCAGAGGAAAGGATGCTCCCTGCCCCTCATCCTCTGCAGCTCCCCTCCCGCAAAGCCAGGGTGGATAAATGAGCCTTAGAGTAGGTCTTAATGTCAGGAGACCCTCTCTGCCCCGGGCAGAAGGTGTATTCCAGAGCAGGATTATATGAAGTGGCTCTGGGTGCTTGGGAAGCGCCTGCAACGTGGTTTTCTCTCTGGCTCTGGCAGGACTGAAGGGAACCTCCTGCAGAAAGCAAAGCCCCTTTCCTGTCCGCTGCAGGAGTTCAGTTACGGGGAGGTTTTTCTACCAAAAATGCCATTTTCTGATGTCTCCCATCCCTTGCCATCTCAGCCGGCAGCGCTGAACACTCAGGGTCAGGCTGGCGAGCGGCTGGTCCCTGCCTGCAGAGCCCAGAGAGATGTCTCCCCGACACATCCCATCTCCCGGCACGTGCCGGAGCCTTGTTTCAATTATTTCCTCCTGGGGATCCGGCTGATCTGCCACAAGCCCTCGCCTGCCACTTCCCCGCTCCTGGTTTTTGTTCCCAGTTGCTTTTGTCCGAGGTTTCCTCCGAGGATTTGGGTGGGGAGAGGGATGCTGGAGGGATGCTGCTGCGTGGGGCAGGGAGAAACGAGTCTGCACAGCCCGGGGGGGCCGTAAGAGCCATTAGACACGCACTGACCGTGTTTAATACACCCCTGGCAGCAGCTCTGGAGTGTGTGGGTGTTGCGAGGGTGTCGGGATCAGCAGGGTGCTGGGGCCAAGCCACGGGATAAAAAATGGGGAGAGAGGTTCCCAGCTGGATGAGGACAAGTTACCATCCCGGCTCCAGTCCCTGGTGCTCACGGCAGGGGCTTTGTGGCAGAAAACCCTGATGCCAAGGACCAAAGGTGCTAAGAAACCCATATGAGCAGGAGGGTCTGTACCACTGCCTAACATTTTACCTAAAAAGAGCAAATCCAGCCCAACATGTGCTAAAGCTGTAAAAAAGAGCAATTCTTGTACCCCCACCTTCCGGAGCTGCACAGGAATCGGGCTACAGAGGGGACGCGGGTTCCTAAGCAACTTTTTTTGCAGGAAAGAAATAAAACAGGATTGCTGTCTCCTGAGTCATATAGGTCCTATAGGCGCTGCAGGGTTTCTGGAAGATGGCCCCGGCCCCGCTGCCGTGGCCGGCCGCTGTCTGGGTGCCTGGATGGCAGTGGGTCACGGCGGGACGAGAACAGCCGGCGAAGCCAGGCTAAATTCGACCGGTATCACAGATAGGAAGCGAGATTAGGTCCTTCTCCGTCATCGCTGCTGAGCCCAGCTCTCCTGACAAAGGCCCCGGGGGTGAGCCTGGTGCTAATCCAAGGAGCCAATTTTAGAGCCCGCTCTCCGCAGACAATCTCTGATTGTTTGGGCTGTTTTGAAGTTTTCCCAGCCGCACCGTCATCGCATCCTGTGACTTGGCAGGAAAGGCTTTTTGCGCAGGCACCGCTGCCAAGAAGCCCGAGAGGTGTGACAGCGTGCGCTGCACGTCCCCCATCCCCATGTGTCCCGCCCCTGCAGCGCGTCGGGGCTCGGTGGCTTTGGTGGAGGTGGTGGGGATGGCTCCGGGCTGCGGATTGCCTGCGATGTGAGGGCTGTGCCAAGGGGACAAAACACAGATGTGGCATCCAAGGCCACCCACCCCGGGTGTAGGGGACCCCTCCGACTGCTGCAGGTGGGTGGAGGTGGCTGCAGCTGCGGGGCACCCCGAGGAGCTGGGACGTGGCCATGAGATGCTGAAAGGAGCCGAGGATTTTCTCCCAGGCCGGGGAGAAAGCCATTACAACTGCAGCACAACTCCTCCCCTTCTTTCTCCTGCTAAATAATGTCTTTTTCCTCCCAGCAAACTACCAGCCCCAGGCGCCTTCGTGTGTGCCCCCAGCACCGTTGCATCCCCCCGGTTTTTCTGCTCCCTCTTCACCCGCAGCCCAGCAGCCGCCGGGCACGACCCGGCTCTGCCCGTGGGTTTTCCCTTTCGGCTGTCAGGGGTTTTGCCAGCTCTCTCTTGACATGGGAAGCGGCCAAAGCAAGCAGAGATACCTGAACCTGCCATCCACCCACTTCTTGTCTGGACTCAAGATGTTTCAAAGCTCTCCCCTTTCTATTTCTATCCTTATTGTCATCCTGCCTTGAGAGGAAGGTCTATTATTCCCCCCCTTCTTTTCTCTCTACAAAAATGGGACATTGTTTCTTCTTTCTTTGATTTAAAAGCCAAAAACAGTTATAGGAAACTGTTCAGCAGATGTTTTACAGTATGAACCTAGAAAAAAAATAGAAAAAAAATAAAAGCTCTCCGATTTTGCTTGAGGATCTATATTTAGCCTAATGCTTCCTCCGATTCAGGGTTTGTGTTGGCATAGACGAGGCGTAGGTTTAAGCACTTTGATTGTAGTATTTATTTTATTTCTCCCATTTGCTGCATCCATTAAAATCTGGAGCTGGCTGCGTGAGCTAATGAAGCTCATTCAGGGAGGAGGTAAATTCAGCTTGCTCTGTGTTTCAGCAAGGTCCCTTTCAGCCCACAGATGCTCAGGGCGGGATTGAAAAAAATAATTTCTCACCCTGTTCGCATTAGGGTAAGCAAGGCTGCATCCCTCGCCCCCAGCAATGCCCTGTGCTTCTGCCCAGGGTGGCCAAAATAAAACGAAACTCCCGGCTGAGATTTATAAAGTCTCAGGGGGAGATTTATAGGCACTGAGTGAACCGACGCTGTGAGCCTCGGTTCCTCGCGATGGGCTGAAAATGGCATTCGCTGATTTTTGGAAACAGCTTCAATCAGGACAGCCAAAACTCGTCCTGTAAACCTTCCCCAGGCCAGACTCCTGCTGACTTCAAAAACCCAAGGACTCGGTACCAGCTGAGCGAGACCTGCCGGATAAGGACGAGGGTTAACGTCGCCAGCCGTGTGTGTTCCTCCCTCAATCAGAAGCAACAGGAGAAACCCCATCTTTGCACAGCGAGATTATACTGTGGGCGGGAAATAAAAAAGCCATCTGCTACCTGCAGGTCTGGGAAAGGCCGGGCAACGATGGCATCTCACCCGCTGCGAAAGCTGGCCCCCATTGCCATGCGTACCCTGGTCCCAAACGCTTGCAGTGCCACTCGACAAGGCAGACCGAGGAGAGGTTTGCTGGTGGAAAATCGAGGCTTGGAGCTTGCCCAAGGGACTGAGAGGAAGCCAATGCCATGTTATCGCTGCCTGGTGAAGCCTGAGGCGTTCCCCATCTGGGAAAAGTGTCTGGAGCGGGAGTGACAGCCCGGTGACGCTCCGCCACGGTGCTCTGCATCAGCCCTTCCTGTGAGCCGGGCTCTCCTCCTCGCCCACTCTCAGCCTAAGCCAAAATTTCCGTATCCTGCCGCAGGGCATCCGGCTGGAGCTGCCAGCTGCACCCCGGGAACCTCAATTAGGGAAAACCTTAGGGAAAACCTGCCGGGATGCAGGTTCCCACAGGCTGGCACTCCGGGTATGTGCGCAGGCGGCCGCATTCGGGTGGCCAGCGATGGCAGCAGGAGCAAGAGGCTCAGAGGTACCTTTGGGGTACAGTTTCTTCTGGACTTTGTGCCGAAAACTCAAGTGTGTGCAGTTTACAAAGGGTGGGGATACCAGGACTTCGTGCTGGGTCTCCTAAGGAGCATCTGCAGCGGGACAAGACAGGGCAGAGACTCTGCAGATAGTAAAAGATGGATAATCATCAGCAGAAGAAAGTAGGTGTTATTCAAGGGCACAGACAATGCATCTTAATGAAGATACAGCTTGTTTGCTGCAGCTGATGCAGCAACTAGCCCAGCGATCCTTTGCAAACCTCCTCATCCTAATGGAGGGCCAAATCTAGGACCAAAAGCAAAGCCCGTACTTGCTTACTCTTGGAAGTTTTCAATCAGAAAAAGTTGCGCTGTGGTCTTATTTCCAGGGCTGTAAACCCAGAGCATCTCCACTGAGACGGGAGGTGCACGTGGGCACACAGGTGTACGGGCACGGAGGAATTAATCAGCGCTGGGACATGGGCTGGCCCTGAATGCGACACTGGGCATGACTGGCAGTGATTTGGGCTGTGGTTTCGAAGTGGAAATCAAAGCTGTGTTTCCAGACATTAATGGCTTGTTTGTTGTCTAAGATGGTGGAAACGCAGATAAAAGCCGTAGCCCAAATGACCTGTTTGATTTCCAATAGGGCATTGTTCGTGCAGTTTCTAAATAGCCTGCATTAGAAAGACAGAGCAATTAAAAAGGCAAACTCACCCAAATTCATGGGCTGAGCTCTGGGATGCTGGAAGGATAAAGATCTAATTCATAGAAACATCTTTGGCTCCTTTATTTAGGATTTCTGTATATTATATATGCAGACAACCAGGAATGTCATTTTTTCCAGACTGCTTTTTGCATAAATTAGGATTGTTTGCTGTTCATCAGCTAACCCCGCCGTGACCCTCCTCCCCTCCATCCTCCCTTGCTCTGCTTAAAACCCGCGGGCCCATGCTGGCTCCCGCAGACCTCTGCGCGTGCTGGGAAGGGGGAAGGCAGGCTGGGGCGTCTTTTCTGGGGAGCTGTGGAGCTGCAATAAGGACGGGCAGGTTAATGAAGCACCTAGAGGAGGTTGTAGGACACTGGTGAGGGTCTCCCTTCTCCTGGGTAGGTGTGCCTGCCTCAACCGTCCTCGGAGGATGGATGCTGGGACATGGTCGTGCCCTCGGGGTCATGCATGGGAGATGTGATGCGCTCCTTAACGCAGCCTGTGTCCGGGTGGAAACCTGCTCGGTCCCGGGAACGCTGATAAATGAGATGCTGCTGCTTCCCCTCCCACCCACACACTTCCACTTTCACTTCACATGTGGGACCCAGCGCTGCAATCCCCAGCCTGGCCATAAATAACCCCTCCATCGCCAGGCAGTCATGGTGACAGCGTGTATTAAAGCTGCCGGTACAAGCGTTACTCTTCCTCTTTCTTCCTCCCGGAGCTCTTGGCATCCTTCACGGAGGGGAACATCACACCTCTCGGGGGATGTCACCTGTGTCCTCTTATCCCGCCTGAGCTCCCCCGATAATCGACGGAAGATACAAAAGAGAATCTGTCCAAACGGGCTCGGTGGAGCTCAGGAATTAAATATGAGAAGACACAGCTGTTCCGAAAGCCTAATCTTTGTCACAGACAAACTTTCCTTGACCTGGAACCATGTGGAAAATAAACAGAGAGGTAAAGGACATGTTAATAACTCATTTCCACAAAACCAAGCCTCACATTTCTGCTACTGTATTTTTTTTTTCCCCTCCTGCTCGCTCTCATAACAAAAAGTGTTTTGTAAGACACGTACATTGTTGCATTGGTTTCGACATGCCATTGGAGCACCGTGCTGAAATGTCTCCAGCCTACGTTCAGCCGCCGGACACGGCATGCAACTTCCCTGCCCTACGGTTCCTCGTACAGAAACACAGGATAAGAATATTTTCTTTGCTGAGCACACAACTCACGTTTCTGGCTGGGCAGCGGTACCCAGGAGGGCAGAGATTTCAGCTCAGACCTCATGAGGTTATTGTAAAAACCACCAAACTTTTATTGTCCTCTGTTGTGCGTCTGTCAGCTGAGGGAGAACAAAAAGTTCTGTTTGATATTGGAAAAAGGCCTCAAGGAAAAGCGAGTTTCCCAGGTTTATCAGCGAGCCATAGAAGCCAAATGTGATGAAATCTCTTAATTCTTACGTCACTCGAGTTTTTTCTCCTCCTCACCCCCAGCACAGTGGCATTTCTGACATTGAAAAGATGTGAGCCATGAAAGGAGAAGCCCAGCGACTTCAAAGGATGTGCTGTGTTGGGCCTGAGTCAAGTGATGAGTCATGAAACGGGGGTGATGGAAAGCGAACGGCTCCTTTCTCCGGGGCTGGGATCAGGCACGAGGACCACGAGCTGATTTATGGATGCAGCTGAGACGCTGTGC
This sequence comes from Himantopus leucocephalus, assembly GCA_003993805.1. Lineage (NCBI taxonomy): Eukaryota > Metazoa > Chordata > Aves > Charadriiformes > Recurvirostridae > Himantopus > Himantopus leucocephalus. The sequence goes on along the minus strand of RSEF01000024.1, from coordinate 906,216 downwards.
TCGGCCGTGCTGCTGAGGTGTCCTCTCTCAGGGGGAAACCAGACCTCCCGAGGTCTCCAGGACCACCTTGAGTGGAGCCAAATGGAAAACTTGGGCTCTCCCTTTGCAGCCCATTCTCCAGATGCTCCATCGACGCCGCTGACAGTCCTGAGGGGCTGAGCAGGAGCATTTTTTGCCGTTCAACGCTTCCCCAACATTTTTGGAGGCACTACTTGCCAGGAGGGAGGTCTTCCAAGCCCAGGACACCAAAGCCACCACGCCGTGCTCTCCAAGCAAGGCCACCTATGCTACAGAAACCAGTATCTAAAGAGAGCAGGCAGCAGGAGGGGATCCAGGTTTCAGATGATAATTACAGCTTCCCATTCGTTATCATCATCGTTTAACCATAATAAGCTGCTTATTATTTTCGGAATGGTTTTTACATGACATTTTCACTGCGGTGCTAATCTTATTTTTTTTTAAAAGAAGATGCAAAAGGAAGCAGTTAAATGATCTCCATTCATTTGCCGTATTTTTGTAATGGCTTGAGAAGCTGTTGACTTTTTAAAAATGTCAACATTTTTATCAGCGTTTTGAATTTCACTGCAGGGAGATGCGGGGAATATTTTAACAGATAAAAGAAAATAAAAATATCTCTCTTTTTTTACCCCCATGCTAATAGTAAGTTAAGTAATAAAGAGCAAGTGATTAACTGGCTGCTGAATTCGTTTTGAAATCTGGCCAGATGTGTGCGAGCAGGAATTGTTAGTTGATAGCATTTTTGTAAATCCGATCTTTATTTATATGCTTGCCTGGGAAAAGAGCACTTCTGAAATCTGGCTTTATAGTCCTAGATTAAATGATTTTGGATGAGGATTTTGATTTACAGATTTGAAGAGGGGACGTGTGATGAAATCCTATCTGGTTTTTTTTTGTTTTTCTGAGTGTATCAGATAGCCTAATAAAAGATGCCCCTCCCCACCAAGAAGCCTAATTTTTCATGAAATCAGAGAACTGGTAAATGACGACTGATTGTCCCGTTAACATTTTCATAAACAATAATTGATTTACCTTTTTCTTACAGCTTCCAGGAGTTCCTGAGCATCCTTCCCCTGCGTTGTTAACGGTGTGAGCGGGGCAGGCACCTGCAGAAAGGAGATGACAATGTTAATATTTACATTGCCATTAATTGTTGGCTTTTAGAAAAGTGGTTATTTTTTTGTGCTTACGAGGCAAAATCCACAAATTTGCATCTTAGGGGCTCAGGCTGGCAATGTTATGGCTACAACTTCCCCAGAGATGTTGCTTAACATCAGAGTTAGAGCTGAGTGGCAATTTCTCGCTTCCTCTTCCAGAATGAAAATATGGATGGGACTTGGTGTAATTTGGGGTTTTATCATATATGTACAAGTATATGTATTTATAGTCATGTGTATAGACTAAAAATGAAAACTCGAAGTTGAAGGAAGAGATTTTTCTGCACATTGTATCACAGCCAAGCCAGTCTAACATCTTCAGACACCAACATTATTTAAAGCCCGTTTCTGCATGCTTCTCGTACCCCTCGTAGAAGTGAGATAAAACACTTATGAGCAAGTTTATAGCAATTAACTCAATCCATATGAAGGAGATTTAACTGTAGCAGCTTCTAACCTAATATAGCCTCATGTAAGTCATGTGTGGACCAGTTTTAAGTGTTCAGGATGCTCCCATACACCCTCAGCTGCTGCTTTTTTAGATACACCAGTATCTGAAGGGGTCCTACCAGAAAGCTGGAGGACTTTTTACAAGGACGTGTAGTGATGGAATGAGGGGGAATGGCTTTAAACTGGAAGAGGGGAGGTTTAGGATAGATATTAGAAAGAAATTCTTGCCTGTGCGGGTGGTGAGCCCCTGGCGCAGGTTGCCCCGAGAAGCTGTGGCTGCCCCATCCCTGGAGGTGTTCAAGGCCAGGTTGGACGGGGCTTGGAGCAACCTGGGCCGGTGGGAGGTGTCCCTGCCCAGGGCAGGGGGGTGGAACAAGACAATCTTCAAGGCCTCTTCCAACCTACACCATTCTGTGATTCTGTGATTCTATGGATCCTGTATCCATCACATTGTATTGGAGATGACGGATCTGAGCTCCTGCCTGACCCAAGGATGGAAAAACCCTATTCTGCTTTTGAGGACAGATATTTCCCCTTGACTTGGACGGGGCGTGCAGCATCCTTGGGCTCCATACAAGGAGGCAATTCATCGGGTGTTTGTCCCTGGCCAGCTGGGCAGAATGGATGAGCTCTGGTGGTGCCTCTGGTTTGCTTTCGAGGCCAGCCAGCGACGGAAAGCCTCAGCACCTGGAGACCAGATGTGCACAGCTCTTGGTGGACCACTGCTGAAGCATCTGGGGCACAGGCTATGTGTCATTGCCTTGATTTTGAGGAAGGGCAGGAGGGAATGCTGCTGCAGCCTGGGCAAACCTGCCGCAATATTTACAAGCGCAGGCAGCTCCTTGATCTGGCTGTGTCACCTTCTCCCAGGGCAAACAGTGGCTGAGAAGGTAACCTTCCAAATCAAGGTCCCCTTTCTTTGCTCCCTTGTACTGGGGTCAGCATGTAACGTCAACTGAAAGCAGATTCAGGTGCTCAGGGTGATTTTATCAGTTCCTTCTCTGTTTTTTTTCCAGTGTAATATGGAAATGATGATACTTACAGACCCATAAAGGGATGTGGAAGTTTATTACATGCAGCTTCTCACCCTTAGTGGCTTATGGTCCTCAAGTGGACCTCGAGTCTGCAGGATCTCTCCCTGGAAAGTAATTGGGGGCTGCAGGGGGGCTGAACCGTGGTAGGTGACAGTCGGTGACACTCAGAGCGCTCTGGCTGTGATGAATTTTGTCCGGGTGATCCATGTTCACTCCCCAGCTGCAGGACACAAACCGTGACCCGCTCCAGTGGTAGCCACCTTCAGTAGGAAGCTGCTCTCATCTTGCCATCCATCTCTCTAGCTGCAAAATGGTCATCAGGATTTCTTAGGTTATGGGAAAAGGGGCTGTTTCTGCTGACATCTATGTCCAGCGCCTTCCAGAAGGAGCCTGTGTGCTCGTGTGCCCCTAAATTTAAGCAGCCCACCTGTGCGCACCCCATCAAACTTCCATGAGACATCTCAGATTCGGTAAAAACTTTAGTAACTACCTCAGTTAAACATTAAGGAATCATTTTATTTTTTTATGAGCGCAAAGACAATCCAAACCATCTGGAATGGAAAGTACTTCTCGCTGCACAATGGCTTTATGATAAATTCCATGAACTACCCGAAATGTAACCCAACTTTCTGTTGCCAGCTGCAGCAACTGGCTTAGGTGACTGATGTGACAGCAACGACCCTGAAACTGGGTGACCACGTGCAAGCCGAGCGCGGTGATCTGCCGCAGCAGGCATCGTCCTGCCTTGTAAGAAACCAGAAGCCTCTCCATTTTGCAGACACACGGTCGATTGGACAGCCATAACACAGAGGCTATTAATATATAGATTATTGTATCGGAAGAACCGTCTGCTGCAGAGCGAAGCATCCAGCCCAGGGAAAGACATCTTGCTTGCAGCTGCCAGCGGGGTTATCCTGCAGCCTTGGGAAGAGTTGCCCAGCTAAAAATTGATTGCTGGATGCATTCCACTCCTTTGGCGCTCAGACGTGACCGAGCCTTTGTACCAAAGCCCAGGAGGCTGGAAACCTTCCTGAGAAGATGGGAACCCTATAAATAATTTCCTGCGTTAAAATAGCTACAAGAGCCATCCGTGCCTTACGGCTGCGAGTTCAACAGGTAACGTATATTCGGGCCACCTGTAGCTGTGTGTTTCTAAGTTAAGGCAAGGGCTGAAGTGGAGATTCATTCTTAGGAGCTTGAGAAAATCCTCGAAGGACCTGTTAATAGTTTTACGTGCATAAATATTGGGGTTTTTTTTGTCACTATGTGCATTTGAGCCATCTCCTGGGCTGGGGGGGTGAAGAACAGGGGGCTCCTTTATGCCTGTGAACACTACAGTTTTGCACATTTGCTTTCTCTGGGAAGCATTTGGCAGCAGTAGATGCCACAGAAGCCCTGTGCAGGCAGAAATTAGCCACGTGATAGCAAATACAGTTTAGATCTGCACTTCGCAACTGTCCACTTAGCTTGGAGTATCCAAAATACACATTTTTGGACTGGGAAAGGAGGTCCCCAGGAGTTCTTTCTCTCTCCAGACTGATCAGTGCTTCAGCCTGGATTTCCAGTGACAGTTCTTAGATGTACATGCTGCACCTTTTTATTGTGAGGATGCTGTGAACTTCCCTGAAAACCAGCCACTTCTGCAAATATCCCGGCAAGGAGAATATTACGGCGTCAGTGCAATAAGGGCTGAGTCTCATGGCGGTGTCCTCTTTTTTGCTGTTATATTACAGTTCGCTATCAGGATTTCCAGGGAAAATCCCAGCAGCTGTTCCAGGCCTCCCATTCTTCCCATAAACAAAATATCCCCGAACAGCACATACGTCAGTCGGGGTGTTTGGGCTTTGCCCCGCTCCTGGGGCTGCTGGCACGGGCTCAGCCGGAGCGGTTGCTCACCTCCAAGGCAGCGTGATGGGGATGCATGCTGGAGACGGAGAGGATTTTCAGCCTGGAGCCCTCTCCTGGAGGAAAAGGCATTTTTGCTGCCTGGAGAGCGAGAGCAGGAGAGGCAGGATGGGCATGTCATCCCGCATCCAGGATCTGGAGCTTTGGAGGTCCCTGGCCAGGCTGTGTGGGTCGGGCGGGCCGGGCAGGGGGAGGCAGAGGTGTTAGGAGAGGGCAGCCCCTGCTCCTGCTCTCCCAGAGCGGAACGGGCGATTTACACTGAGGTTTTTGGAATGAGCCCGCTGCAACCTGTATTTCTGTCCCCTCCGTTTTTCTGGCCAGCTGGAAAGACGCTCCCCTGCCCTTCTCAGCCCAGCAGCCTTCCCCTCTCCGGGGAGCTCCTGCCCTCCTTTAGCACCTGCGTTAAAAGCAGACTTTGGGGTGATGCAGGTTGGGACCATCCACCTTCATCAAAGAAGGGGGTTGAACCAGCGGCTCCCAGTAATGCCCGAGCATCTCCCCTCACTGGTGCCATGTGTAAGGGGGTATTGCTTCAGCTTTTATGCTTTTAAAAGCAAGCAGAAGCTACTGTGGCATTTTTTTTGGGATGCCTGGTACCAGAGGGATGTGAGAAGGGGTTTTAGGGTATGTTACCAGGCTGGATCCTTCCCAAGGCTGGGGGTAAGGCAGGCACCAGAAAGCCCAGCGATGCCCTGGGATATTCACGGGAGCAGGAAAGGCAGGGGTGCCCAGGGGATCTTTTAGGAGGAAACAGCAATTTCTGCCATTAGGCACCTCCAGGCAGAGCCAGCAGCTGAGCTGAGGTTCGAGGATCAGGGCTGGAAAAAACCCTCACCCTGGCTGCGTGCTCCGTGCCTGGTTTTTAGTCGCTGTGCTCCGCTTCACGGGGATTTCGGGGGGCCCGAGTAACACTTGCGAAGCGCGCTGCAGCCCTCGGATCGCTTTACAGGATGCGGGAGCAACCCGGACCCAAAGGCCAGCACCACCGTAGCCCGGCACCCCGCACCGGGGGGGGCTGGCAGGAGGCTGCCCCCCATGACCACCTCCAAGCGACGTCATTTTGTTTTCCCATCGGCGTGACATCTGCCAGAGGTGTGGGGTTTTTTTTTTTGTTTTCCTGGCCGGAGCGTGAGCGGCGTGGAGCTCGCCTTTCCCACCGCCCTGGATGCGGGACTGACCACTCCCCCTCCCTTTGAATAGGCGGCCCTGCTGCAAACACTATGGTATTTCCATCCTCTCCAGCTCCAGCGCAGAGGATAGCACCAGGTAGTTGGAAAGAGAACGGAGACAAGTGTGGGAAGCCGTGGAGGACATAAGCTTTTCCCCCTGGTCTTTCAGCTAACTAGTAAGTGGCGGTGGGGAGAGAGTCGCTTTAAACTCTTCGGTGGGTTGTAGGTACCTGTGTTCATTTTCAGGACATCTAAAATTTGCTTTGCTGGTGATTTACTTTTACTCTCTCCCTTTCCAGTTTCACCCAGTAACTGATTCATGTGCTTGCTAACAGTACTGCAGGATCTTATATAAATGTCTGAGCTGATGCTTCCCTTTAAAAATCCTTTTTTTTTTATATCGAGTATATAAAGTTAATATGTACGTTTAGGAGAACATTATTGTTTCCCTCGTTTAGGTAGAAGGCTGTGCCTTGGCATTATTACAGCAGATTAAATTTGCAGTTCCTTTTATGTTTCCAGTTGCAGTTTGGTTTGGATGGGGGTTTGTTTGTTTTCGTTGCGAGGCAGGGGGAGAAGCGAAGTGCCCGAGGTTGGATGCTCTCTCGGCTCCCTCCCAGCCCTGTGCACAGACAGACAGACAGACAAGGAGCGGACCCCCTCGGACCGGGGCTGATTCCTGTCTTTGGAGGGATGCTTGTAAAGGGGTTCGCTGCTGCACCTCCGCATGTTTTCAATAGCAATGCCATCCCCCCAAAGGGCAGAAAGTGTCACAGGTGCCAGCATTTGCTTTTGGGAGGAATTGGAGCCCCGAGCGTGACGGCCGCAGGGATGTGCTGCTGCCATTCGGTTGCAAGGGCACAATCCTGCACCCCTCACCCAGCCAAAAAGAGCCAGCGGGAGTTATGAGTCCCCGAGGAGCGCAGCCAAGGCCTTCCCCCTTCCAATTAGTCTCTAAATCATTGCTTTGCATGCGGCCACTCATTTGGTATTACGGTTACCATCAACTTCCCATCCTGTGCTGTCAACTGACACCTTTGGGGGCTGTGGGCTGGGTCCAGAGCGGTTTCCTGCTCACAGGCTATTCACGCTGCCTCTTCGGCTGGGTTTTTTAAGCTCACCCCTGCTTGTTGTGTCTGGCAAGCCAGATTTTTTTTGGGCTACGCAGACATTTTTGCCTTGGGCAGCAGGGAATGGCACCGCTCACCCAGTGGAAGCCCGCTGTGCATTTTGTGCCTCGGGACTTTACCCCTGAGTTTTGGGGTACCACGTGCACCTCCAAACCAGAAAACACCCCGGTGCTATTTTCCTCCGACATTTGGCAAGTTGAGGCACAGAGAAGTGAAAGGGAAGCTGACTTGCTAAAGTTTGGGTACTTAACGAAAAGAAGTGCTTAGTGGGATTTTCAAAGCACCGGCAGATGTGGGCAGGCTGGTCCCAAGGGTCCTGCTGCTGGTCACACTGGGAATCTGGAGCAAAACACAGACTTACAGCTGGGCCACCAATCCCTGACCAAGTCCCCTTTGCCACGGGGCACGTTGGGTTCTCTGAGACAGGGAACGCATGTTCCTCGCGGGGCCGGATCCTTCCCTGGTGCAGGGGATCCCCCACTGAACAGCGGGAAACTCATCTGGTTCGTTCCCACTTCGCTTTGCCCCGGCTGAGCATCTGCCCCGTGACGTTGTGCTGTAAGTCTATTATTTCACGGCGGGAAATTCATGAGTCAAATAACAGATGACCTAATTAACACCCCCCCAACCTATTCACATCTTCCTGCAATTGCAAGTAGCTGCTAGGATCCACGAGAGAGCAGCGTGATTTAATGGCAACGGCCCCTCTGGTTTAGTAGCCCACCTAAACCCCTCTCCTTGCCATGACCAGTCAGCTCACTATAGATCCGGTGGTGCTGTTGACGGTGGCATTATTTTAGCTTAATTACAAAATAGCAGCTGAGTAATAGACGACTGAGCAGGGTAAAGGAGAAGTCTAAAGCAGAAAGCGGTTTACTCCCAAGGACAGAGAACAAGGGCTCGGGGGTGCACGTGTGTATGAGACTGGTTCAAACCTTAACTGTCCCGGCGCTATCTTGTAAGTGCTGTCATCCATCCCAGCTAGAGTTTGTCCAGCCAAATGGGAAGGCTCTTAAGGTACCATCATATCTCCTTCAGATCTGACAGCTACTGAGGAAAGAAAGAGCACAGCGTTAAAGCAGAAAGTGATGTGCTGACAGGCAGCGCCCCCCCCCCCC
>RSEF01000024.1:870734-894408 GCA_003993805.1 Himantopus leucocephalus | reverse complement strand
TCCCCAGCTTTCCTGTAGCCCCTTTAAGGGACTGGAAGGGGCTCTATGGTCTCCCCGGAGCCTTCTCTTCTCCAGGCTGAACAAGGCAACTCAGACAAGTGTTTGCATCTGCAGCAGTTACAGTCAGGGGAGGTCTGGAGGTATTTCAGAGGAGCTGCTGTGTCCTCAGAGAGGTTAAAGCAGTGGCAGCTCTTCCGTCTCGCAGACTGCGCCGTGTATCATGATGAAAATAGCCATTCCCCTTGGCTTCAAGTCACATCCTGCCGGAGCGAGCCCTTCCGAGCCCAGGCTACTCCTGCTTTACTCTTTCCTCCCGGCACCTTGAAGTCATATTCCCCAAAACACAGAAAGTGCGTTGGCCCTGTATTGTCCGCAGTGCATTTAAAGGAGAGGGGGAGAAACATCCCCATATTTAAAAACAGAGCCAGATCGCAGCTCCTTCGCCTCAGCTACACAAACGGGCTAATTGATGATTAAAAATCACACCTCACGAACAGCACTGGTAGAAAGACTTGCTCAGAGGAGTACATCCCATGCTAGGAATGACACACGAAGCCGTGACACGCTCCTGTGGGCTGAGACAAATGATTGCTGCGCTGCTAATTACTCAGGGATATAAGCCTCAGCAATGCAAAAGGAGAGCTTCAGCAAGGGGAACGTAAGCTAACGCGGGGGAACAGAAGGTGTCTCTTGAAAACAGCAAAGTTCTTTGTGAAACAGATTGTTTTTGACAAAACTTTTACAGGAAAGGTGTTGATCTCAACAAACCGCCTTTTTTTTTTTTCTTTCTCTCAAAAGAAAAAAAATTGGCAACAATTTCCCACCGATTCTACAGCAAAGGAAATATGATCTCATCTTCCCTCAGAGTAGCTCCATCAGCTTCCAGGTGATAATTCATTCACCATTGTCAGGCTCTCATCAGTTTACACTGACGGACCTGTGTGTTTGCATTGTTGATACAACACATCTAATCACAATATCTGCTATTAATGCAGAGATTTTTCCTCTTAACTTTTCCAGCTTAAACTCATTAAGATGATAGTCTGGTCCTAGCTTTATTATGGCTGTGAGAAAGCACAGATTTAGCTGATGTTATCAATTTTCATGCCTTCTGCGGCAGGGCATCTAATGTCCATCTCCATTTCTGCAGGCACCTCTGAGATGATGAGTTACTATATGGACACCACCATCGGCAACACAGCCCCTTATCCTTTGGCTCGCCCGGCAGTGATGGTAAGAATGGAGAGTTTGGGTTATTTTTCTTTGAGTTTTCTCTTTGGTTGCTGTGACTTTGCCAGCCCGTTCACCGACACGGCTCGGTGTCGACCGCTAAATCCTTCCAAGGTTTCACGTCCGAACGCTGAGTGTTTACCCAGCCCTTATCTGAACCTCTCGAGCTTGCAAACTTCAACTGGAAATAGGATCGCTGCATCGGATTTCCTGCGCTTGTGTTCGGAGGAGGATTGTTAGGGTAAACCATTGTCCCGGTGCCTCCGCTCCCCGTGCTGACCTTCACCTGCCGGGGACAAACGCAGCGGGACCAGCACAAAGCCGATCGGGCTTTGGAAAAGGTTCGGTTGGTTCGGCTGGAGTTTTTGGACAACTTTGGTGCTCGCTCTCCCGAGCTAGCTCCTTTCTGTCTGTGCAGCTGATGGGTGGTTATAGATAATATACATTAAAGTGTGATCCTGGGAATGCCCGTGCTACAACCCTTATTTAGAGAAATCAGACCCTTATTTAGAGAAATCACATTAATAGATGCTTGCCCAAAGAAATGCTGGCCAGTGCTAAAGATCCTCGAGGAGGTCTGACGAAAGCTGTAACTCTGAGCTGAGACACCAGGCTGCACAGAAAGCTTGCTAGAAAGGAAAATTTTCACCACATTAGGAAGAAAGGACCACCCTGACACATGAAATATTTCTAACGCGGCTTGGTATTTTTCCTTTAAAGGGTTCCAAGCGTGCGCTTAGCTTTTAAATATTGATTGGAAATGAAGCAAAACTATTTCCCTGCAGGGAAATAATAGGAATAAGGATAAGGATAAGGATAAGGATAAGGATAAGGATAAGGATAAGGATAGAAAACATCCTGAATTTATTCATATGTAGGTATATGTTGTTATACTTTTATAAAGAGATATACACGTATATATCTCATATCTATTTTATGGTATATACATATATACCTGTATGTATATATGGTAAATATGTATATAAGGCATATACATATATACACAAACTACAGATGCATATTTATAAATGTATATGTATAAAATAGGTATGCCTAAAATAAAATAAAAACTATACCCCGTGATTATTTCCATATACCTATATATACTTGTATATATAATACATACATTTTCCTTATAAAGTATAAATATAAATTTATATACAATAAAAACAAACGTGTAATATGTAATGACAGTTATAACGTAGGATTACAGACGTGTGGGTATATACATGCCTATATCACGCATATAATCAATACATGTATATACATGCATGAGGTATGATGTGTAAGCATATAATAATACAGTCTATTATGTAATATATATGTAATAATACATAAGTTTATATAAATATACACATATGTATATACTTCATGCATGCACACCACATGTGTGCACACGTGGATGGACACACATAAATAACATAAATATAAATACGAACAAGGCACATATAATCATCAATATAATCACAAACGATATCGATATAAATAGGAATATGAGCATAAACACGTCGGCTTGCCCCAGCTCCCGCCAGCGTGGGCCGGGCTCCCCCGTAGTGCCAGGGCTGCGACCCAACCTGGGCCATGGCCCCCCCCGCCCCCTCACAGTCCCCCCCCCCATTTTTGGGGGGCTGTGGGGCCTCCTGCCTCACGCTGACCAAAAATAGCAGTTTCAGATGACGGGGCTGAAACATTGCCCCTCTCATGGAGGGTGTCCTCCCCGCGGACGGCCCTGAGGAGAGCCCCCTCCCCGCCGCCATCTTGCTGAGCACAGCCTCACTGCCAGCCTTCGTTTTTTTTCCTCACGTTTGTTTAAAAAAGGGCCTTTTTGGCCTCATCATGACGCCCCTCAGCCAGGTGAGTGTGGACGACATGGTTTCTCCTGAGCAAACCCTGCTGGCCCAGGGCTTTGCACCTGAATTTGGCGGGGGGGATAAAGGCACGGTGCCACCTTGCACAGGGCGACCATTTCGGGGTCCCGCTCCCCTGACGCTTGTCCCTCTCCTGCTCCCAGAAGCAAGGTGCCGCCGGCCCCTGCGAGGATCCCTGGGTGACCTGCGGCTTTCAGGCCACCTGCTGCCAGCCCAGGACCTGCTGCCCGCTCTGGGATGAGCCTGCCACGCAAGAAGTGCCCACTGGCCTGGAGCACTACAGCACAGGTAGGACACCATTTTGGGGGTGGGTTTGCAAACCGGGATGGCGCCTTTCCCCCCGCTCCGTGCCACGGAGCTTGGCAGCGTGCTCAGGTGAAAGGACGAGCCTTAAAGCCCCGCCATGCTCTTGTTTGTTGTCCAGAGTGTCCCCCTTGTCTCCTTGCTCCTATATTTGCTTTCTGCCCCAGCCCTGACTTAATTTATTGGGGTGTTTTGCCCTTAATGCGGCCACAGCATCACCAGGTCGGTACCTGCCTTGCTGTCCCTCAACTGTCTCAGTGGAAATGGGGACAGAAAGCAGATAAAAACCTTAAAGCTGCTTTGTTTAACTATCCTCCTCCTGTCAGAGCCATGCTGAAGGATGGGAGCTTCCTTCTTCTCCGCCATGGCGTGCGTGCCCGGCTGGAAGAACCCCTCTCCTCTTTCAGGTGGTGATTTTGATGTCCTCCCTTGCATTTAGGGACTGCAGCCGTGGTTATTGCTCCCTGGGGTCTTGACAGACATGGGGGTCTCTGGGAGGATACTGTGGGCAAGGTGGACCTGCCACCCTGCTGGTTGCTTCTTCAGCGTTTCTCATGGCATTTGCAGGACCGATGTCCTCACTGGTGGCTTTGGAAAGGAGATGCGGCCTCCACGGAGGATTGCAAGGAGCTGGAGACTTCTGAGTTTTAATTTAATTGTGGTAGTAATTATGAGTGTCTTGCTTTTGTAGCTTCACCGCCTTGCTCCTTGGGCGGGTGGTGGCATGGTCTTGAGGTAACCACAGCTGGAGATGTGTGGTCATGCTGCGTGGTTGCAATGTACTGCACAGCTAAAGCAATTCACTGACTTGGACTAGACGTTCATCTTCTCTAATGCATTCATAATTTGAAAGTCGTTACAAAATCGCCGGTGACTAATTCTTGCCCCACACGTTGTTCAACCCGTGAATCTTCAAGCTGAGCTTGCAGTTGGGCTGCTTCTTGTACAACCAACTGTCAGGGCAGATGTCGGGTGGGCAGTCGGTCCTCCTGCCTGCGGGACGGGTGATGAGACACCAGCAAAGAGCCCGGTTGTGCAGTGGCAGAGGAGAGGGCTCAGGTACGCCGTGGCAGAGGCCAATTACAGAAACTAAGTGAAAGAGCTCAAGTTGCACAAATGTGACCTTTGCAAAGGGCCAATATGAAGTTTATGTTTCACTTAAGTCCCACATAAGCCTATCATGAAGCACTTAAATCCCATGTAAGCTTTTGCATGGCATGTGCTGGTCTTCTGTGACTTGTTCCCGGCTCGTTAGTTATGCACATTGGCCCCTTGAGAGTGGAAAAGCCCTGATGTTTAGAGACCTTTTGCAGCTAAAGAGTTCAGCAGAACCAGTGACTGTTGCGGTCAAATGTACAGTTTGAAATCTCTCCTTGGCAAATATTCAGGCATTTTGATTTTTTTTTTTTTTCTCCTTTGGTGAGCACTTGTGTGTGAGCAGGAGATGGACGCAGAGCGCTGCGCCTGTGGCTGGAGCAAAACTCTGCTGCCTATTCCCAGCCGGTCTTATTTCAGCTATTTGCTCAACTCCTGTGGGTGACCTCTCTCAGCATGATGTCAACTCTGCTCTGATGAAATCTGCCCTTGCAGCATTTGGATTTACTCAAACATTTTGCAAATCTGTGCCTGGAAAGTTTTCTTTGTGTTTTTTTTTTCCCTACCCTCTCCCCTTTTCTGTGAAAGTGCTCTCTCCAGGGACCAACATATCTGCAACCCAGATCTTCCTTACCCCATGCTGGGTCTGTGAAATTTCTCGTTGCAGAGAATGGAGCCTGGTTCAAACCTCAGTGAAACCAGTAAAAAAAAAGCTGTCGTTGTCTCCAACAGGTTTCGATCAAACTTCCGGTACATTGGGATGGGTAGGACAGGCCTCTGATTCTCTTGCAATACCTAAGAATTACTTTTCAGTTCTTCCTGTTGCAGTGCAAAGTACTCTTTCTCTGATTTTTTTTTTTTTTTAACGCTGCTGTTTCTTCAGTCTAGAGCAGTTGCTAATTTTAAATGAGAGGAAACTCTCATTTGTATATACCGCTAGGAACGGTCTTTCGTTTCTCCTTTGTGTTTCGGGTGCACATTAAAACCATTTGTCATCTATTCTTCTGGTGTACTAGAGGCTATTTTGGTTTTCATGGTCTTGATGTTGGTGAAAGAAACAAGTCAACAAGGAAAATGCAAGTGTGAATATATCCTCTTGCAATAGAAACCCACAACATTTCTACAAGTTTGAGAGCTGCTTGCGTTTAGAGAAGATATTTTGCCTTTGAAGCTTGGGTGAGTTTATTTACATTGTGCTTGAAGTCCGATTAGATTATTCAGTGATATGGATAAAGGAAAGCCTGATGTGGATTTAGCTTGTTGGTAAAGACAAGAAGGGGTGGTGGTGTTTTTTGGTTGGTTTTTTTTTTTTTCATTTAAAAAGCAAAAATGTGGTAATGGTATAGAGTCAGTTTCATTTGTTAGCTTGCTACCACAGTCTGCAGTGCGTATGTTGGGACTACTACTGCCCAGAGAATCAGCCTAACCTGGGTCCGTAGCAAGCCAAGGGGACATCCCAGAGGTGGTAGAAAATAATGAGCAAGAAGGCAGCTGCTGGCTGTTTATGAAAACTACCTCTGCTCCTTGGACAGGTAGGAACAGGAGCGTAGAGGCCATTGCACCTTAGCTGAACCATCCGCCAGCCCAAAATGAAGGGTGCCGTGTGTCTGCCCGAAACGGCAAGGTTGCTGAAAGGATGCTGAAAGCCACACTTAGCGCCGTCTGTTTAATTCCTAAGGTAATAGTATCCTAATGTTACCCTCTGGTCATGTTTTTTGGCTGAGACAAGGTTAGGCACAAAACTGGAGCGGCGGAAAAGATTTGATAGCAGTAGTATAATTTCAGCACGGCCACAGTCCAGGCTGCGATGCCCTTTTGAGCCAAGGCCACTTTGACAACCCCTTCCACTCTGAACGGGTTTGTTTTCCTTAGTGATAGGGGAGATAAAACTGTTGTTCATGGCAAGCGAGGGATGAAACAACTCTGGCTGAAGAAGTTTCCACGACTGTTGTTGTGCTGAATTAGCAGGCTTGGACTGAAGGTGCTCCTAGCGTTTTGGACGCTATAGGAACCATTTTGGAGGAGTGATCTTGCTTTCACTGGGGCAAATGGGATTGGCTTTGGGATTTTGCAAGGCAAGAAGTGAAATGAAAGCCTTTTCTAGAGGAGAAATTAATGCTGCAGGACTGACTCTGCTTCCCAGGCTAATGAAAGCAATCCTGCTGATTTTGGTTAGGCTTCTTGCAACGAGGCACTGTCACAAATAAAAGGCATCACCTCTGGCTCATCCCCAACACCCAGCATGGTTCAGGCCAGTGCTGTTGGAGGGCATGGTGCAGAGACCAGCTTTACCCAGTCTGTGGCTGATGCTGCCTGGCCACGTTAGCTTGGTGCCACCTCTCAGCCCGAAATACTTTGGGTTGATGAGCTTTGGGGATGGCACGTCCCTAAGGCGGCAAACCTGCATCCGACCCCCTGGTGCTTCACAGGCATCGGGTCCCTGCAGCCTGGGCCATGGCGGTGTCGCGCTGGGTTTGGCAGGAAAGCAAAGCCCTCGTAGCTGGAGCGACGCATGGCAGCGTGCCGTGTTGCCCCATGCCCACGTCCACAAAATAGGGACACCTTCCCTTTGCCCCCCCACCCTGCTAACTCTGGCTGCGATCTTCCTCCAAGCCCAGCTCTCAGCTCAGCCTGCCCTGCCCGCAGGAGTCCCGCCGGGACCGCCTGCATCCCTGGCGAACCCTCCCTGCTTTTCCCCACGTTGCCCCCTCCTTCGCCGTGAGACCTGCTCTTTCCGTGGTGGAGATCCCCGGAGGAAAGCTCTTTCTGTGAGCGGTTTCTGGGCCGTCTTCCAGGCCCATGCTCAGAGGAAGGGGGCTTGGGGAGGAGGAGCGGGGGGGGAAGGTGAAAGCTGACCAGGCTCAGCCCGATGGCTTCTCCAGCTGCAGCACATTTTCCAAGTGAAGCTTTTTTTTTAAAAANTTTTTTTTTAAAAAAAAAAAAAAAAAAAAAAAATCTGCATTTTTTTTTCATGTCCTTTTATCCTATTTTTAACTGCGGCCTCCTTCCTTTTCTCAGCCTCCTCCAACACTTCCCCCCCCTCCCCTGCGCTGCTGCCGCCTCCCCCGCACGCTCTCCGCAGAGATGAATGGGCGTCTTTTCACAGGGCACGCACATCTGCTTGCGGCTGCGAGACCTAGCAGGACTTCTCAGGCGGTTCTCCTGGACTGCCCAGCCTGTCCTCTCCCTCCTTAATAAACGAGGAGCGGGCAAGGGAGGACGTGGAGGAAGGTGAAGGGAAACAGAACAGGGGGAGAAAAAAAGGGGCGAGCCACCACGGGGAGGGACAAGCGAGAGCCCAGGCGATGGATGCTAATTCATTTCAAGGCTCAACAAAAGCCGTGCACAAAATCCTGGCTCTGCCCAACCTGCTGCTGCTCCTTCCCCCAGATCTGCAGCCCTTCTTGGCCATTTGCTCCGGCCCGGGGGATGAATGAGCCCTTTCTGCCGGGCTCTCTTGTCATCCTCTGGCCGGCGAGGCGGCGCAGCCTCTTGCAAGCCTTGGGGTCTGGCGCTGTTTATAGCCCGGTTGGAATGGGTTTTTCTTTGACCCTTTTTCTTCCTGGCAGTCTTTGGGTGTTTCATTGGCTCCAGTTAAAGGCATGTCACACCTACTATGCTTGGGCACTCCGGGTTTTTTGAAGGAGATGCATAATTTTCTCCATTAAGAGCACTTACTCCAATCTGTCGGTGGAGAGAAAAGATCCCTCTGTGCCTTGTGAATGAACTGCAGCGTCGTGGGCTGCCTGTGGTGTCCGAGCCTCTCCTCGTCCTTTTGCAAGGGCCCTGTGAAGGATGCTGAGCAGTTACTGGTTTGCTCTTCAGCGGGAACTGGGCTCAGTGTTTGATTTGCGTGGATGCTTGTTGTTTCGCAGGTGAGGAACACACGTGCAGCTGACCCTGTGATACCTAGTGGTGCTCCCCCTGCATCCCCCGCTGTAACCTGCTGCAAGTCAGCACTTGGAGAGGTTTATTTGCGCTGAAGCAATAGAATGACAAAAATCCAGGCTTTCGCTTTTCCATTTGTTTCCTGCCTGACTCTGGAAAAATCCCTGTCTCGCCTCTCAAAGACAAAACCCAAGGGAGCTCCCTGCGTATTGGGTCATCACCAGAGAACGAGCGTTGAGCTCTTTTCCCACTTGAGCTGCAGACCGATGTCAGCTGGGGATCAGCTGCCGCGCAGGGAGGAATCGTGCTCCGAACAGGGCGTTGGTCCCCTGGATGCGGCTGGGCGAAAACTGCAAGGTTGTTGCTTGGGTTTTGGGCGATGCCTGCAGATTTGCTGCAGGCCTCCAGTGTAACAGGGGGACGGGAGCTCAGCGAGAGGGGAAATGCAAGTTAGCGCGCTGCACCAGGACCACTGCAAAACGGCAGCACTGGCAGCTTTGGTATGCCATAGGGAAGGAATGACTTGATGTAGAGTCAAGGAGGAAAGAGACTAAGCAACAAGTTATCCAGGGCTTCTGTGGTGCCTTGAGGATGACTGCAGAAGATGTCTCATTTTGGGTTGGTCTTGGAGTAGGATTGATCCCCCTGTAGGGGTGGAGTGAGGTACCTGGTTCTTTTTCCAGAGGCGGCGGCTATCCTGAGCCACCAAACACTTGCTTCAGAGAAGCCACACAAAGCACAGCTGCTTTTTTTTGAGCTTTCCCAACCTCCTTTGCCTGCAGAACCACACTGGGACCCACAAGCGCTTGCCTCTGGGGATAGTGGGCAGCAGAGCACCCTCTCTAGAGGGTTTGGGTTGCGCATGGGCAGCCCTTCTTGTAGCAGCATGTAGGTGGGCTTTGCTGCGCTGGCAAGGAGAGCAGCGTGAGGCCAGCTACTGTTTTCTCTCTGGGTGGACAAGTTTGGCTGCGTGATGCCAGGAGAACTACGTGCAGGGCAGGCAGAGGGGGACGTGGGGAGCGCGGGGGGCTGGGACCCTGAAAACAGCCTGTTTCTTTCAGCTCCTGGCAGCATGAAGCACCTCTCTCTCCCTCCAGATGTTCGCTGTGTTTATAGCTGCTGAAGCAAGAGACTGAACTCTCTCATTAATACGTTTCTCTCTCCCTTTCTCTCTCTCTCTCTCTCTCACATTGAAGCCAGAAGTCTCAGCTCAGAGGTTGCAGCTGGAAAGGAGCTGGGGGTGAGGGGTGGGAGAGAGAAGGGAGGTGTATGCAAAGCCTCCCATCCCATTCAACTCCCCCTCTCCACTTTCCTCCCCCCGAATCCTCCCAAAATACACATGCCCCGAAAAAAGAAAAACACTAGCAGATTTTTTATTTCAGAAAGTAAACACTTAGGCCATGGGGGTCTGGAGGTTATGGGAAAAGAGGAAACCATTGGGCTAATCAGGCCGGGACACACTTCCCCTGCTGAAATAAACCAGAAATCATTGCATTACAGGGCGCCGCCGCGGTTAACCCTGGTGCTGCCAACACAGCTGAGCGCTGGAGAGCTGCGGAGAGCCCGTAGCCTGCCCACGCGTTTTCCCCGGCTCCCTGGTTTTTAGCCAGGGCGAAGCGCCGATGCGGAAGGAGAGCCAGCACTCTGCAGCAGTCCTTTGGCATGCCGGCCCTTTGGGAACGAGCCGTTGGGAATTTTTTAGTAGGAAATGAAAATTTTTTTTCTATGGTTTATGAGCCATCCTATAGAATTTCATAGTTATTCTTGCCTGAGAACTCTGCCTGACGGTTGCAAACCTCTAGAGAGAGGAAATCTTTCTCTGCTTCAATCAGCGAGATTTGGGGGTAATTTCTGCAGACCATCGAACGGCTCTTAGTAAGCTCTTTTTTTCATCATTGCTAGATTTGCATTAGGTGTATAAATAATTAGGTTACTGATTATTTGGTTGCAAACCCTTCGGGGAGGAATCCTTCCTGCTGTCTTTTACTCCTGTGTTTGTAGTGTACCCAGCACATGGGATCCGGCTGTAAGATGGGGGAGCCTTGGTGCTCCTGGAGGACAAAGAATAACTATAGTCCAGGTGTAAGTGAGCTAATGGGCCCTTTGTACCAACTTTACAAAGACATCTCAATTTACCCTCTCTGAGCCTGGCCTTGGACTTCCCCTGGCTCCTTTCACAGCCTGAGTTGCATACTATAAATGGATGCTCACTACCAGGTCTCACACATTTTGAGACCGCTGCAGCTATCTGTGTTTCAGAAAGGCTGGATCTCTAAGCCCAAATGTTTATCACCATAAATGAATACTAGAGATTGCCTGTCACTGCGAGCCTGGGTCTGTTTGATCGGAGCTCCTCGCCGCGATTGCCGATTCCCTTTACATCCTGCCAGGCTGAGATTTTCAGAGAAGCCCTGATGGGTTTTGCACCCAGCTCCTTGTTACATCCAGGCTGCTTTGGAAACCCCAAATCTTCACACGATGCCCGTGCTGACACGGTCTGTGATGGAGCTCATGGCGTGGCACCCTATGCCGGTGCTCTCCCACCAGCCTTTCCCCTGCTAGCAATTACTGAAAGGAAAAGCCAGCATGGAGCACTTTGTACCCAAGGGAAAGTGATCTTTCCATTGATGTCGCTGAAGAAGGTTTTACCTCATCTGTTACAGTGTAAGCGTCGGCGGTGAAAGGTGCCGTCACCGGTTCCTTGAGCCATCAGCCCAGCTCTTGCAACATTCCCACCAGAAGGCAAATCCCCAGATAGCGCACGATAGGGGAGCTGCAGACCCGCCGTGTCCCACCCCGCTATCTCAAGAATGCATTTGAACAGTAGCTGTTGCTGCAGCCTCTGGAGGTCGAGGCTTCAGATGGAAATCAAGCTCGATGGAGACAGTCCCACAGGGCAAATTTCAGAATTTTGGAGTTGGTGTTCAGCTCAGATAAGCTCTTGAGAGCTCAGATACTTTATCTGAACGTTATCTGAGCTATTTGCATCACTTCAGTCTGAGAAAGCGGGCTGTCAGACATTTGGGGAGGGGGGCAAGTTGTATTAGGATGGTCTGTCTTTTCTTTTTTTATTGTTGTTTCTAACACACAGACACCTCCAGGAGGATTGGACTGCCCTGTGCCCCATGCGCAAGGAGCTTATATGCAGGCCGGATAGATGAAGAGAGGGAAGGAGAAATACCATGCTTAGAGCCACACAAGAGTAAGGACAGGATTAGGACCAATATTCCTTGAAACGCCCTGAAAGGGATTGCATCTCTCTGCTCTCTTTCTCAAATTGAATAGAAATAAGCTCAAGCTGCCCCTGTTGTTAATTGTGGATGGAAATGATTCCTCCTTTTCAGACCAGACCCAGGTCTAAGCTTTCTCAAATGAAGTGTGCTTTCTGCGCTTGTTTGCCAGACCCCGTTTCGTGCATGTGAAGTTTCTCACCTTGTCTGGAGCTCCTGGGGGGAAAGTAAATATGGGATTTGTGCTGTCTCGCTGCTCTCTTAGCATCCCCCCTCTTTGTTCCTGCTTTGCAGCAATCAGCTGTTCGACTGAAAGGACCCCGCAGTGCCTGGTCTGCATAACGCAACATCCTCTTCCCAGACCGTGGGGTGGTTTCATTCACCTGAGCCTTTGGTCCTGGTGGCTCTTCCCCAGCATCCGTGGTCTTTTTACGGAGCGAGGGTTCTCAGGGATAAGAACAGCAGATTTAGGAGATCTGGCTGAGATTATGGGGTCTTACAGCTGGGATTTGGAAGACCTTGGCTACATCACTTAACAGAAAGTCTTTAGGCATCTAAACCCCACTGACTTCCACTGGAGTGAGATGCCCTAAATCATTCAAAAAGCTGCCTGTGAGCCACTGCGTAGCAGTTTCTCACGTTGGAGATGCAGATGATTAATTCATTGCACATTTTATTGCGATGCTTAATTCATTGAGGTCAGGCGAGTGGCTGGAAGTCCCTGGAGAATGGTGTTGTACAAATGCTTGATATTGTATAAAAAAAAATAATAAATAAAATAGACGTCTTAAGCAACACGGGGCTGCTAGCGTGGTGAGCCCTTGAAGCTGCTGAACACGTGCTGAAGTTTACACAGCCCACCGGATGGACCTTCCCCTGTGGGGTTTTGTATCAATAGGCTTTGAAAAAGTTGCAGCGGGTCAATTGTTGGCTGTTTCACAATGGATGAAATACAGTTTGTCTCTCTGCAGCTGGTTCCCGGGAAGGGAGGCTGCCTCTCTGGCAGCAGGCAGGGCTAACGAGGTTGTGCGTGTACGTCGGGAAGATGGTTTCTCTGCAGAAGAGCCATGGGAGAGTTGCAGCGGGCGGCTTGCTGGCCTCCAAACGACTCCAGTGAGGTGTGGGAAAAGCTTGGGATGGAGGGTGGAATTTGCATGCGGGCTTATTTTCAGCATTAGGCTTATGGAAAGAGATTCTCAGCCAGCGTGAGTGGTGCAGGTCCATCCTTTGGGAGCTGCCTTCGGAGACCTCTGATCCTCTCTTAGAGGCAGTGCTCCTCTTTCGGTGTTTTTTTTCTCCCCCCCCCCCCGATGCTGCAAGGGCAGGTTACGATTCAAGGCCAGGATTTAGCCTTTAAACCCCTAAAGCCCGCGGTGAGGCTGCGGGAAAACAGGGTTGGCTTCAACCCGCTCAGTGGGAACGCTGCCATTGATTTTAGCAATGGAGGGGGTGGATGCACGCACCAAAAAGCAACATAATAAAGTTCGTGACAGGACTTCCCTTCCTGGAAAGGGAAACAAGGCCGCTGACATGGCATACGCCGCTTGAGCAGGGACGCATGGGGCGGTGAAACCACTTGCAGATATTCGTGCTTCCCATAGCACAAATGGGATGGAGCAAAAGAAACTGCTCCACCAAAGCGGAGGTTTGATTTCTAAGAAGAGCTGCCCCAAACTACTTCTTCCTAACTCATCAGCAACTATTTTTTCAGGAGTCAGAAATGCCTTTCTCCCCTGGTTTGTGTGATTCACTCTCCACATCCTAAGTTCAAGGGGGGCCAGAGGGCACTCGTTTTGGCCAGACTGATGACTGCATTGAGGTAGAATAGGGAGGAGATGCCCCAAGGGAGCCTGTTCATGGAAAATTTCTAATTTGGTCAGTTCCAGGCATCTCACAGAAGAGTCTGCACTTGGGAGATTTCAACCCAGTTTTGCAGGCTCGAGAGGCATGAATAATTACGGAAGGTAGTGATGGAAATAAAGCTGGCATCTCAGTCCTGCCCTGGACCGGCTCTTCATCACACTGCAACCTTGGGGTATCCTCATCTCCTGTGAAATGTCTCCAGAGATGATCAGGCCACCTCTTCCCCTGCTTTGCATCTAGTTACTGCCTAACCCCAGGAGACCAGATGCTTCCTTTGTCTGGCAGCTTTGGTTGTGTTTCTATCCAGGCAAACAGCTACTACATGAAAGCAGTAGCAGTTTCCCTTGCTTTACAGTAATCAAAATGACAGGATAACGAGGCAACCCGGTAGCCTGCTTTGCCTTCCACTTGTGCTGAGTTCCAGGCTGGGTGTCAGCTCAGTCCCCTATCTGGATGAAATACGTCTTTATGACTTTTCTTCTCGTTGCTGCCAAAAGTGACGGATCGTTCCGCGGAAATCATCAATATTTTGTCAAAACGAAATCCAAACATTTGCAGTCAAAACTCAGCATTTTCTGGTGCTGGCTGTGTTGATGCAAAAACAAATCTCCGTGGGAAATGCCAACGTGGAAAGAAAATGGAGATATAGGTTGGGCTATTCTGCAGAATACTTCTGTTGGCTCTCTGATTCAGATGTGTGTCTGAGGTTCTGCAAGGCAGAGGGTGGTTGAACCCAAGAGCTTAATCTGGACCACTTATATGTTTATTTAGACCAGATTGGTGTAAACAGACGTGCTCTGCTGACATGCACAAGGAGGCCGGTCTGTGCAGTTTGTGCCACAAAGTATGCGTGCACAGTAAGTACCGATACTCACTCCCCGCTTTCCAATGTCAGGATGTGATGCTTCATCCAAGCTACAGCTTCAAGCTAAGGGGACCAATTTTTAAGGTTTCAGCCATCTGATCTTGCCTTGTTGCATGTCGCCCCGTCTTCCTTCCCTCCACATTTGCACGTAGTAAGGCTGTCAGTCTGCCTCTGTGTTTAGTGTAGCAGATACTTCCATAACCATCCATCTTCCGAAATCCCTCCCCGGGGGCCTCGCAGCGCTCCAGTCAGCAGCCTACAGTGGCACCGGACCGCAGTGGGAGGACTTTCCGCTCCACACCCACCTGAAACGAAATGGTTTTATCGGGGCTCTCCCACGCCTGCCAAGTGCATCTCGACGCTCCCCTCCCCGTTGCCGCTGCTCCTCACTTCATTAGCGCTGGAGATGTTTATAAATGGAAGAGATAATATTTTTCGTTTCCAGTTTGGGTTTCCAGGGCAGCCACTTTCTAAAGCACTTAGGAAGTTTAGAGAAGACGAGGTTATATAAACGATTTTTCCCCCCTGGGCTCTTATTAATCAAGTGGCTTGTGGAGCCATTCCCATAGCTTTGGGATCAAGGGCACTAGCTGGGTGAGGGGAGGCAGGCGGTTAATACAAGACATCTTTTTCTTGGCTCTTACCCTTTTTTTGGTAGGTTTGCGATGAATGAAGCAGTCAGGCTTGGCTGTTGGGGTTTGAAAGCAGACGGAGGGCTGAGTAGCAATGCTCCTAGGTTACATTCAAACTGTGTTTTGGGCTTGACTCTTGTACTAGCCCCTTCTAGGCCTCCAAGTGAGTCGTGTAATATCTTTTAATGATGATTTACCTGGCCCTGTTGATATGTCCCTGTAAAATTTGATTATTCCATGTAGAACATTTGCGTTGCCTGAGCACAGGGTAAATATGATTTTGATAGCAATGGGTAACGAGTTGATTCTTGTGCTTTTACAATAAAAGCCAATGGACATGCATACACACACACACACACTAATTAATGTATTTCCTGGCAAGCCCTGATGCATTTCTAAAGCTTCCCAGCATTTTCCCACTCAGGCTCCAACAGTGGCTGCTACCCAGGATGGCTGTGAGCAACACGGGCGGCTCGTGGGTTTGGAAAACAGGAGCAAGCTTTCATTCCCCTCAGAAGGAAACCAAGCTCTGCCGCCTCCTCCTCCTCCTCCGTGTCCTTCCTCCCGCTGTCTCCCCACCATGAGAGCTGAGGAATGGGTCTTTCTGTTTTCCTCGGGTGGAAAGAGCTCCGGCTGTAGAGGCAGGTCCAGCTGTTTCAAGCCGAGGGTCCACAGGAAATCAGCTCGTTAGTCTGTTGACCCACCTTCCCAGTTTTCCAGCCATGCTCTTTCAGTGTGAAAATAATGATTTAAATAGCCAAGGGTGGGAAATAATGATTTAAAAGGGGTAAAGGGGATATTCTCAACTATTGCTGACTGTAGACTTGGCAGAAGGAAACTGTATTTCTTCCGGGTCTTGGGAGCGTGTGAGAAAAGGTGTTGAACATCTGGAGCGATTTAGCAGTTTCGTGCTGTTGTGTGAGGCCGCGCGCTTGTGGTGGTGCAAACTTAGCTCACCCCGAAGAACGGGGATGGGCTGACGGAGAGAAAAGCCACTGGTGGAGTTTGGCTTGAGCAGGTTTAGGTAGGCCGTTGCAGAAGAGCCGTGTTGACCTCCTCCCGGGACAGATGATGGGTTGTGGTGGCCCTTGGCCACCTGAAGCATTACTTAGGACACCTCATACAGCCCCTGTGATGCTTGGTGTATCGTCTGAATGTATTTTCTTCACTTGCCAGAACTAATTTTCAGGTTGGAAGGAAACTTCAGGCGCCAGAGATAGGTTTGGTTTCATCTCACTCGTGATGCTAAAACACGCATCGGGCTTCCCAGCTAAAAAGGCAGATCCATTTCAGCTCATTTGCACCCCGAGACCTACCCCTCCCATAGAAACCCCCTCAAAGAGGTGAATTAACTGGACGAAAAGAGGGCTTGTTAAGAGATTACTTTTAATTGGTTTTTTATTTTTCCATTTGGACTTTTCTTCCCATTTTAAAAGTGCAAAAATAGAAAGTTTTAGCTCAGGTTGAATGACACACCATTTTCCTTGTTTATTTTCTTTTCGCTGTTTTAGCCCAATGAGGAGTGTGTGAAAAAAAACACCAACCCAAACTGATTTGCATCAACCCAGAACATATTTAGAAAAAATATTTGCGTCTGCTTTTTTCCTCCAACTACCAGCAAAGCCCCCAAAAATAATAAATAAATCAGCTGTTTTCACAACTTTTGCTGCAGGCACTGGGGAAGCGGACAGGGAAGCAAACCCGTTGGTGCGCTGAACCCCCTTATATCTCAAAATCTCCATTCAACAGCTTTCCGAAAATAATTAAAAAACCTGAAATAACTGGTGATGATGACGATAGCTGTAGATGAGTGACCATACTTCCACTGGGGTCGCAGGCCCCTGCTGACCAGCTGTCTCTTCCCCATTTACACCAGCAAGGATTTAGGACCGAAGGCGAACTAATCAGGAGACCCTCATGGGGAGAGAGGCGTGTTATTTAATTAGCTTTACAATGGACTGACTGGGAGGCACGTGGTGGCTCTAATGGAAGGAGATAGATGTCCTTTTAGCTGGGCTAATTGTTAGGAAATAGCAGAGTCTTTGTTCAGCCCCAGCATGTGGCCTGTGATCTCTCAGAGCCCAGGGGCTGCCCGCTTATAATTTTAGACAGATCTATTCAAGCCCGCTCTGTAGCGTGGGGCCGAACAAGACGGGTATTGTTGCAGAGCCAGGATCGCCGTCCAAGAAAACCACCCCGAAAAACCCAAACACGTGTAGAGCGGAATATTTCTCTGTCGTTTATTCACTATCGGGCCGGGTTGCCAAGCGGAGACAATTGCGAGCGAGGAGGTTTCCAGCGCCGGGCGAAGGTTTTTCCTCTTTGAAACACACACGCGAGCCAATCCTTCATCCCTGGAGGAGTACGGTGGGCTGAAGGGGTGTCTCCGCCGGCAGAGCCTGTCTGGGGCAGGCAGCTTTAATTGCTAGTGAGGGTCTCATTCTGTAATTCCCTTGCTGTGGGCATGGTGTACGTGGGGTAATGGCGCCTGGCGCTGAATTATCTCCCTAGACTGGCTGTATGCACCTGTCATCTCATGGTCATGGTGAGACAGTGGTTTGGGCTGGAGGGATCTTGGCCATTGTGGGTGCGGTATCTGTGCCTCCCAGGGTCCCGTGTGACACGGGACGGGACTCCCAGTTCTCTTTCCTGAGCTTTCCCCTCAAATCTCTCGCTGGGGAGACCCCGTCCGCTGAGCTTTTCCTTCGGGACTGCTGAGCTGATGCTCCCAGCCCCTTGGGAAGCCAGAAAGTGTCATTTCATTAAAGAAGGGGGATGGAGGCACAAAGGTTTGTAAGAAGTCATGTGGAAATATTGACCAGGAATTAAACTTCTGTCTCTTGAACCCCTCTGCCCTGGTCACAAGCGTTAACCTGGGGATCATTGCACTCAAACGTTTTATCTCCCCACACTGACCACTTCCAGCCAGCTGTGTGCAAGCGTGTTTTTCTGGTGTTCTGGTGGCTGCCATTTCTTAGGCTTTGAATTTGTATACTAGAGGTTGGTGTTGGACCGCCCTTCCTTGGGAGGCGCTCGTGTGGCTCCTGGCACCTTCATGAAAGTGAAATGTGGTTGTTACTTGGTATTTCTTGAAGCAGTGGGTCTGTTTTTTTGTTGGTGGTGGGTTTTTTTGAAAGATTGAAAGGGTAGGTAAGTGTCAGGGAATACAGTCTAGCTGTCCAGGAGATCTGCTTTATTAGCAACGATCCTCAACTTCGTAATCCCTCACCTGTGCCCCAGGGAAGGGGATGTCAAGGACCATCAGAAATCGGTTCAGTAACCTCTGTGGCCAGAGATCGGTGAATGCCAAGGGTGAAGTCGCCAGCAGAGATATGTTGCTTAAGTCTGAGCTGGCTGCATTTGTTTCTGCTACGAAGGAGGCTGCCCAGGAGATCTGGCCAAAGATGAGAGGTCCTATGTATGAGGTTTGATGTGTATCGTCTGTGCGTGCTCAGAGTAATTGCAAATATCAAGAGTTAAACAGCAAAAATCCTCAGGTTATGTTTACCCAGAACTCAGTGCTGTTACTTGAGGAGGAGAGGGAAAATGTACCGAGA
The DNA here is from genome assembly GCA_003993805.1 of Himantopus leucocephalus. Taxonomy (NCBI): domain Eukaryota; kingdom Metazoa; phylum Chordata; class Aves; order Charadriiformes; family Recurvirostridae; genus Himantopus; species Himantopus leucocephalus. The sequence continues at coordinate 875,877 of RSEF01000024.1, read as the reverse complement.
GCAAACAGCGCTGCAGAACAGCTTACGAGGATTTTCCATCCAGCCAGTTCTTCCAGCGGGCTAACAAGTGAGTGACAGCACCCCCCGCCAACGAAATTCAAGGCAGAATTACATTGCTCAAGCCCAGATTAGCTAATCAGGTTATGAATCAGCATGGGACCTCTGGGAAACCAATGGCAGGAGACACTTGAAGATGCTCAAGCAGCTTGCGAGACTGTTGATTGAGGTACCTACGGCGTGTCGACCGGAGCTGTTGCTCCCTCGCAACCGCGCGGGGATGTGTGTGCACTGGAGTCCTGATTCCTAGCTGGCCACAAAGATGCTTTTGTGAGCCATCTCCGCTGGGAAGTTAATGAGAGCAGGAGTCGGGAAGGCTCGGAGGCGGCTTCCTCTGCTCGTGCCTGGAGGGCAATCAGAGGATGGTATTGTGGCAGCGATGTCTTGGGGCTGAGCCGGGGCCTGAAGTCTGGATCTCCCCAGCGTGAACAGAAACTTGTTTTTAATGCAGACAGCTCGGAGGACGGGGACTTTCCGTGACTCCAGCCCTATAGCACGGAGCAGCGAGGGGACCCCAGAGGCCACAGCCATCTGGGTCACGGAGGAGCCAACGCTTTCGCGATGGTGTGGCCTCCTGGCCACAAACACTAGATCTGAGAGCAGCCTGCCTTCCCCGCAGACAGCCCGGGGGGCACACGCAGTACGTGCTGAATAACGAGCTCTATTTCCATGCCGGCTACTTAGCCAAGAAGGGGAGGCTGCATTCACCGGGACAGCTAATCCAGCCTCCTTTTACCAGCGTAAAACAACTCACTGAAATACTTCCCAGCTATTACGGCGCTTGAAAGAATTTCTCATATCATTTTAAATTCCAGGAAAGGTATCTCCCTGGGGAACGGTCACGGCAGCTGCTTGCTCTTTCCTCTCATTGCAGCGGGCCACCTCCACACCCAGGGCCACCTCCCTGCTCTTTCCTTTCTTGGAGTGGTGGCTGCTGCTCTTTCCAACAATGTCCCCCTTACGATAAATCCTTTCATGTCTCCGTTCCTCCCTGGAATTGCACGACACTTTTTTTTTTTCCCCTTCCCCTTTGCTCCTGATTTTTGTCTCATGCCCTCTGGATATTGTTTACTTGACAAAACATCAAACCGAAGCCCTGACCGCTTGCGGTCATTAAAAATCCCATGGCAGTTTTGGGGAAGGCTCCAATTTGGCTAATTACGTTCTGCCATAAATATCCCCCTGCAGTTTTAATTGGATATGGTGTTCTTCATTTCCTGTCCATAACAGCTGGGTGGTGTTGCTCCGCGTTATTACGTAGCTGTTGTATTTCACCCCAGAGGTGGCCGCGTTTTGGTAGCAGCGGTGCTAGGAAAAACTCCTTCTCCAGACTACCGGTAACACCTAATCCTGAGGCTGCTGGAATGAGAACGGGTATATCCGAGGGAGAGGAGAAGCTGTCCCAGCTCCATAACATCTGGAGGAGAGCCAGCAGCTGCCCGTTAGCAAAAGGGCCGTGACAGGAGCGAATTTGGCCCTGCCGAAGGGAAAGAGCCGGCCCCAGCTAGGAGAGAGGTCATGGAAGAGCAGTCCTGCCCGCACTAAGCGTTCAGAAATCACAGCACGGGCTCCGGTCTCGTAATACCTTTCCTCAACGCTAAATGAATAATTATTATTATTCTTTTAAACCACGGTTAGTCAGCGTCCCTGGGAACAATGTGGCATTACTGCCCGTCCTTTCTTTGTTCCAAACTGTTGAAAAACAGTCACGCTGCATTGTAGAGGGAGGGCAGATGGTTATCTCCGATCAACGGCAAGATCTTTTGGCTATATTAATGGCAGGAGGGCTGTTCTCCGCAACTCAGCATCCTCCCTCGACAGGAGAGAGCCTGAATAGATATTAACGTTGAATAACGACAGAATGGAAAAGGAGGGTGAGACTTGGATGTGGAAGAGGAAAGATTTTTCTAAAGCCTCTAAGCAGCAAATAGGAACCAGTTGCTGAGGCGAAGTCATGTTTGGCAGGTCTTGGACTCCAAATGGTCACATCCCAGCTGAAGAAACTAATCAATGGATTCCTTCCATGCCTTCTGCGAACACTGAGCCATTGAGCGGCTCAGCTGGAGTTCAGAGCCAGGGCTTTCATGTTGCAGGCTCTGAAGTGAACACAAATTAAGGCGGCCGCTAGGATGGAGTTGAGTTCGAAGGAGAGATTCAGCTGCCCTGGGAGGAAATCTCTGTCCGCAGCCTCTCCGTTCTTTCCCTCCACTTTGGGGGTTTTCGCCCCGGTGCTACTTTTGGAAGCATTTGTAGTTTTCCCGCATGTAGGGGCTGCCATACATTGCACAAGNTTCCAGGTGAGATCTCAATAAAAAAAAGGTGGGGGGGGGGGGGGGGGGGGGGGGGGGGGAAGCAGGGGAGCGGAGAAGCTCAAAGCTTCGCCGCAGCCATGCTGCACCAAGCTGTGGCTTAGTGTCATCGGCTTTGTGGGATCACGGCTGAGCTGAGATGCCAAGAGCGTGTGTATCTTTCCTAATACAAAACACACGAGCTGCAAGAAAGATCTTTATTAGAGCCTTTGTACTGGTCCAGAAGAGAAGGAGCCCCATTACAGGTGCACTGGAGTTTAGCCAGTCCTTAAGACTGTAACGCTCGCAGGAGAGGCCGAGCCAAATGCATCGGCCCACGGGAGCAATGCTAAAGCACAGGCACCGCAGGGGCAGCCGCTGCCTCCTCTGGCGCTGCTTTTCAATCCCACCGGCAGCTCCATCCGGGACCGTCTCTGCTCATAAGAAGCCTTCTCCTACGTGGCATTGGCAGCCCGTCCCCATCAGTGCCTGCTCGGGTGAGCCCCATCAACCTCACTGCGCGCCTCCTCTTCTGTTTCAGTCTGGGGATTGCGGTTTGCTGCGCTCGCTCTGAGCAGGGTGGATTATCGAGCGCCGCCGAATCGGGAGGAATGTTGGGGTCGTTTCAATACGGTTGGGACCGCAGGTGCTTTCTGACGGCTTCATCGCCGCGGCCGAGAGCCCGCAGCCAGCTGTGTAAACCGGTCCCCCCCGCACCAGCGCGCAGACACGCATGCATTCTCCCACACTCGCCCCGCCGCAGGATCGCAGCCTGCCTGCGCGCACGCTCGCCCGGGAGTTAGCAGCGCGCCCAGCGAAAGGGAAGGGAAAACTTGTCAGGCTGCGATAACTGCATCAGGTTTCTCTTCCCAAGCCTGCTCTGGAAGGGATCACGCAGAAAGGCAGCTGTTTCTCCTGAATCCCCTTTTGATTTTCAACTGGAAACATTCTGCTAAATCTCCTCTCTATCATTTCTTCCTTCAATCATTGCTCTCCATCCCGTGCGGGGAAGAGGGGAAAGAAGCCCAAGGTGGAGGGGAGGTGCAAGCACATTATCCTGTGCGGGAAGAGGCAACGGGGACCGAGTTTTATCCTTACAGCCATCCTCATTTCACTTTCGGATATCCAGGTTCATTCCTGTGGTAGGTTTCAAACCAAAGACCCACCACCCGAGGTTTCAAACCTTGTGCTCTGCCTGAGCACAGCTCAGGTTCTCCAAAGCACTCAGGAATCGGTGGAGGGAGGTTATATATTGGTCACACAGCGAATTGCTGGTCCTGCTCCGCTGCTGCAGGAATAGGTTGCCCGTAACTGAGCTTGCAAGTCAATTGGAAATACAATTGCCGGTAAAATTGGAAATGCGAGTGCTTGTCAATGAGTGAGGCGCTTGACAGATGAACTTTCGGCTGGAGCTAACTGCCTGCCCCGCTTTGCTAGCTCTCAAACTTCCTGCTGGCTGCGTCTTGAGCTATCCGCTCGGGTAAAACCGGCTGCTCGTGCGAGCCAGAATCAGGCTCTCGATTTCTGGCCCCAGCACCTCACAGCTTCTTTTAGTTACATGAACTTTTCTTCTATAAATACGCCTTAGGCGACTGAGAAAGGCAGCGCCGAAGGAGCTAGAAATAATCCTGAGCTGCAACGTTTGCATCTGCAGCTCATCTGTCAGTGCGTTTGAAGGTTTCAATGGTGTTTGCAAGCGGGACCCTGGTTCATCCTACGGGTTAGCAGGCAGCCTTGAACCCTTGAGGCTGACTCACATGGCTGCCCTCTTCCCCCCGTTACAGCCGGGATGTTCATTTGAGCCCATCTTTGATTAGAGCAGCCCAGTCTCTGCCAGCGTGTCAGGGACTGTTAAGACTTTCGGAGTGAGAGAACCACAAGAGCTGGTTGCTAATGACTTTTTTTTTTGTTGGTTGTTTTTTTTTTTTTTTNTTTTTTTTTTTTTGGTTTTTTTTTTTTTTTTTTTTTTTTTTAACACTTGTACCGGTAAATCGACATCTGTGAGTCATAATCTCCCTTCTGCTCTACCGTTTGTGGTCTGAAGTTTGTGCTACCTAAATATAATAAAACATATTTCATGTGAAAAGCGATATTCTTCTGTTAACTTCATGCCATGCTGGCATGATACTCATCTTGCATCTTTAAGATGCTTTTTATCCATCCAGTCAGTTTCCAAACCTTTTTGGCCTCCCACCTGCGTGAAGCATGCCCTGAACAACCACCCCTGGCCATCACCCATCGCCACACGACTGAGCGTGCCTGTGCACACACGCTCTGCCCTGACCATACCTGCGCATTCGGATGCACTTGTGGGTCTGAACGGGCAGCAGTGATGCGAGCGTGAAGGGGTGACATGAGCATGAAGGGGTGTTGCGAATGTGAAGGGGTGATGGGAGCATGAAGGGCTGATGCAAGTGTCAAAGGTGGTTCGTATCGAGACAGGCAGGGTGAAGGCAACTGGCCTGGTTTCAAGAAACATCGGTTTTCGGCAGGCCACTGTGGCTCCAGCTCAGGGCTGCGTGCAGCCAGCAGCATTTTCCCGTGCAACTCCCTTTTACCCTTCGTGTTTCGGGGTTGGGATGCAAGCAGAAATTGCGGCGGAGGCGCAGCAGCACCCAACTTTGTGCTGGATGCTCTGCCACCCCCTCCTCCATCACCCCATACCCCCCAGTACCCTGCATCCCCCATCACCCCGTACCCCCCATCATCCTGCATCGCCCATCACCCTGTACCCCCCATCACCCCCAGTATCCTGCATCCCCCATCACCCCCATCCCCCTGCATCATACATCACCCCG
>RSEF01000024.1:823699-860488 GCA_003993805.1 Himantopus leucocephalus | reverse complement strand
AAAAAAAAAAAAAAAAGGAAAAAGGGGGTGGGGGAGGAAAAAAATCCAGAGAAAAAGAGGAAAAGCAAAGGGGAGGGATAGTGTGCCTTTAAACAGCTGTGCGCCAGCGTGTGTAACTGCGTTCGCTAATCTGGTGACTAATTCGGTGCGTTGCAAAGCAGCAGCCAAGCCAGCTGCCAAACCGGGCCACGTCCCCGGCCGAAGGCTCCAGGAGTCATCGGGTCCCCTCCCTGCTTTCATCCCGCGCCCCGCCAGGGCGCCATTCCGCCCCCCCTCAGCCACCCCCACCACTCCCCATGGCAATTTATTTACTCATCTGGAGGGCACAGCCCCGGCGGTCTCTTGACTCAGCAGTCCGGGGCCGATGGGAGCCGCGGGAGCAAATTCCAGGCAAGAAATAATCTCATGACTTGTCTCGGAAAAGATTGCTCCGAAAAGATCCCCTAACGGTCACGGAGCGCTCCGTGCCCGCCCCTCCGGCAGAGCCCTGACGAGGCTCCCGATTTCCCAACCTCGGGGAGCTGGGGCAGCCAGCCAAGGCAGCCCGGGGGGACTCGTTGGACCTTCCTCCCTTGGGAAAAGAGGGATGGATTCGGAGACGGGGGCAACACGGGGGCCCCGGAGCCGGTGCCTGTCCCCCCGTGGGGCATAGGCGTGTGGGGACCTTGCCAGGGCAGGGAGCCCAGAGCTTGGGGTTGTGTTGATTTTTGGGTGACTCCTTCTTTTTCTTCCCCCACTTCCCAGGGAGGGGTTTAAACTCTTCCTTTGTCCCCAGGCAATTTCAGTTCTTCCATCAGGGTTTTTGCTCAGGCACTGGCATTACCTTCAGCGGGGCTGGTGCCGTGGATGACTTCTGAATCGTATTGATGCTTTTGTACCCTGTTGGCTTTTTTTCATCCTATGCGTCTCTCTCACCCTGCCCTTTTTCCCCCACCTCCTCCCCATCTGGAGTCACTTGAGTCCCATCCCCTTCTGAAGGCACTTTGGGAGGTCTGATCCCATGCCCAGTGCCTTCCCACGGGCGCTGGGGATGGGGTGGGATTAGACCAGGTTGGGAATCGAGGATTTTTGCAAACCTGCGTTTTTCTGGGAGGAAGGCTGGCCCCGGGGGCTCTCCTCCCTCCTTCTCAACCGGGATCAAGGCTCGGGAGCGCACGGCTCCTGGGGCTGTGACCGCAGGGACACGGGGCTCTGCAGGCATCCTGCCTCCCTGGAAGGGTGCCTGTCCAGCGTGGCGGCCGTGCTGCCTTTTGAGGTGAAGATGCCTGGGGAGAGGAACCAGCCTGTGGCTCCTCCTTCCCCTGCACTTACTGGTTTCACCCCAGCCTCTAACCAGCAGGAGCTTGGGGCTGAGCTGCCGCGGGCACTGGGGAGGCTCGCACCCCTGAGCCACCCATCCAGGGCCCTGCCGAAGCTCCTCCAAGCTTGTTATGGTCTGTGGAGGATTCCCAGAGTTCCTGGTGAGGGCTCCCAGCTCCCGAGTCACCAAATGACACCCCCTCCTCCATTTACGTCTCCTCCTAATGGCCTCTTGGCCTGAGCAGCCGAATTCAATCAGCCCTTTCACCATCTGCTCCCAGGCACTTCTGCCGGGGAAGGCTCGGGGCCAGAGAGGCTGTAATTCCTTAATAGCTTCCGGATGCTGCGCTCGGGGTGGATGCGAGGGCTGCGAGTGTCTCAGCCTCTCTCCCCCCAGCCTTCGCTGAGGTTTCCAAGCTCGGGCTTCCTCTGGGCAAATCCAAGCACCTCCAGCCGCTCTGATTTATCCCTGCCCGCCCTTCGCTCTCCCGTCTCTCCGGGCTGAGGCCAATAGGTGACATAATCCCTGTCCTGGACAGCCCTTGGCTCTGGGATGGGGATGACCAAAGCTGATGGGGCAGCCCTGTTCATCTTTGGCCGCCTTCCCCAGCTCGCTCCCACCTTCTTCATCTTCCCAGGGCTTTGTTTGGCCCAATGTCTTCCCGGTGGGAAGTTTCCTAGAAGTTGGAGCTGGGAAAAAAGACCTTCCCGGGGTTATTTGGGAAAAACCTTTGCTCTGCTGCATGGGGATGCTCGATAACCTGGACGTTGCACGGTGTAGCCTGGAAGGGGCAAAGCCCAGGAGCTCTGTGCTTGCTCTGGTTTTCAGGAGAGCCGTGCTGCTCCCTCATCCGGCGTCTGAAACACGACTCGGGAGAGAGATGGAGGAGGCTTAGTCTCGGGGCTCTTCGTCTGTCTGTTGCGCTTGGGAAAATCCTTTGCCTTCGTTTCCTTGTCTGCTTAAAAATAAGTAACACCGGGAGAATCATTCCTGGGATGTTGTGAAATGAAATTGGTTTGGCACCGGTGTTCCTGAGGCACTCTCTCCGGCGTGGGCTGGAGAGTTTTGGTTCCCAGGTTTCTCCCAGGGCCCTTTGTGGTCTCCATCACTGGAGGAGCTGGGCGGTTTGGTTGGCTCTCCGGGGACAGGGAGGTGAAACAGTGTTGGGCTGGCAAGCGGCATGCAGGGATGGCCTTGTCCCTTGTCCCTTCCTGGCCCCAAGGCCGATGTGAAGCTGACCCTTGCCTTGCCCTGGCGATACCTTCCCTTGCACGGCTTTCAGCCCAGCCAGCAAAATCCTCCCCCGTTTGTGGCTGCTGGGGTCTGCTGCTGTGCAAAGCACATCTGTCTCGGGGCTGGTGGGTGGAAACTTTCAATGTGCAATGGGTGTAGAGCGCGTGCGGCTCTTGTTCGCGGGCTGGGACATGGATGGTGCGCACAGAGGTGTCATCTGGTGGCATTAGTGGAGTCACAACCCTGGGGAACCCAAGGAGATGGGGCTGGCTCAGGCGGCAAAGCAAAGAGAGCGGGTCCTTTGCTTCGAGCATCTTTTGCCTCTTCAGTTGGTTCTTTCTCCCCTCCTGTTAAACGATACTGCGCTGAGAGATGCAGCTAGCGCAGGGACGGTGCCTGGAGTGTGTAGTGCATGTTGTGAGCTACGTTGGTTGTGATTGGAGCTGGAGGGGGCTGTTGTGTGTATTTGTGAGCCACTGGAGGGGAGGAAGGATACCTTCAGAGAGGAGGGGTCAAAGTACTTGCAAGTACAAGTCTTCAGTGGCAGTAAATCCAGTGATGCAGAGAAGTAAATCCATATCTAGCGCAGGGGAATTAGAGGTATGCGGATCGTTACGCTACCTGCCATCTCTTGGCAGCTGCTAGCAGAGTTTACTATTTGCTCTACAGAGTCATAAATAATTTTGTTGATAAATAATTGATTATCCGTGGTCTAATATTATTTTGTCAGAACAAACAGTGCTGAAATTTACCAGCCGCGCTCTGACCTCCCAACCCTGATCTGTTTGCAAAAGCCTGTGCAATTATTTGTTTGATTTCAAAGCTAAATACCCTAATCTCTACCCTTCTCCTTCGGTAACAGCAAAGACAGCTGGACAGCTCGGCCTGATAAGGGAGGACAGACCTGGAGTCCTCGTGTGCGGTGGCAGGTCCCTGGGCAGGAAGGGACAAGGTGGTGAGATGGGGACCTGGTGGTCACCAGATGAGAACAGGGTAAAGCTCTCAGGCTGCTTCTCCTCCTCCACACGTACTCGCCTTGCTCATCGAGCGCTGCCTGCGCTTCCTGGGCAGAGCCGAAACACTCCCTGCTGTATGAATAAAAAAAAAAAAAGATGCTATCAAAAGCCTAATATTAGAAGAAGGGCTTTCTCCGGGTAAGGTAGCAGCGGCGATCCCTCTGCGATCCATGGGGGATGTGATACGCTGCAACTTGCACCCTCCCGTTGAGCAATCGGACGCGGTTTATCGCCGGCTTGGCTGTATGTCTGGCTGGCGTTGCCCTGAAGGGAAGGGTTGGCCAAGGGAGGCTGCGGAGGTGGGGATGGGACGGGCGGCAGGAATCTGCAGCTGCAGAGCGATGTGGCAAGCTTCGCCCCCGTATCGTGCTGCCCCGGGGCAGCCTGCGTGCTCGGGAGGTGACCCGGAGCTGCCGAGCCTCCCTTCCTCGTCATCGGCTCGGTTCCTTCTGCATCACTGGTTTCATGCTCTCTGCAACATGTGGAGATGGCCCGGGCTTGAGGAACGCCATAGGACTATCTGTGGGCATCTTCCACTCATGACTGATGGGCGCTTTTAGCGTGTGGACACCACCAACGTGTCCCCACAGTAGGTCCAGCCCTTCCAGCTTTAACAAACATTCTTGGTTTATGAATGAGAGAGCTGCTGAGTGGAGGAGAGCGCCTTTGATGTGGAGGGAGATATTTTGGGGGTTGAACATCATCCTAGCTTGAGGGCACTTCAAACTGTGTCCTGCCATGTGGTACCCTCGTGTCTGGCATGACGTGGCATTGATTCAGCCCCGGGGGCAAGGGCTAAGGCCAGGACACAGAGAGGTCAGTTTATGCAGGACTTGGCTGGAAGTCAAGTGAAGGTTGGGGAATTCCTTGGGACGGATGGATTGGAGGCGCTTGGCTGACCGTCTGCGTGGCTAATCCCTTCTCGAGGCAAGGAGAATTGAGGCTCCTTTTTAGGACCACTGGGCTCCCAGCAGCAGGGACATCTGTGGAGTCCGTCTGCATCAGAAGTGTGTCATCATGGTGACAGGCAGCAGAAATAATTGGTTTTTCATTGTGGGCATGGAGTCACTTCACGTGGCCGTGGATACGCAATGAAACCATCCTGAGCTGTGAGGTCACGCGTAGCTGCTTACAAAACGTGTTGGCACAGCGTGTTCCTCAGGTGTGTTTGAGCCGACTTGGAGGGGCTGGGATCTCTTCGTGGGGTGATGAAAGAACTCAACATAACCGAAGCTTCCTTGGCCCTTCTCCCTGCTGCGAAGGGACAGCCCTGCCAAGAGATCTCCGCCTTGCCTTTTCACACTTCGGATCCTGACAGCATCTTCCTCGCACAATGTACTGCCGATTAACCTCAACCCGGCCTTGCAAAATCTCTGCTCTGCCTTTTCTGGGAGACTATCACGCGTGGTTTGGCAGCCCCGTCCTTCCCCAGAACAAGCAGCTGGAGACGTTGGAGCTGAGTGCCCACTAAGTGCCTGTCTGTATCCCTGGATGATGGAGGAGATTAATATCTGGAGGAGAGAGCGAAGGGCTTCTTTGGGTAGAGAAATGCTCACTCTGAAGCGCTTGGGTGTGATTACAGTAGCACCTTGGTAGCATCCCGCATGTGCTTTTGCACCCCAGGGTAAATCTATGTCAGGGTACTGGGATTCATCCTTCTCTAGGGACAAATCCTCTGGTCACATCACTTCTTCACTGAAAATGCCAGTAATGGCATCATCAGCCAGAGATTTGAGGTGAGAACAGCAGAAGTCCTGGTTTTAACCTGGCGGGAAAGAAATGGATGTTCTCAGGGATGGTGGGAAGCGCTGGGTGTGGACAACCTGGACCGCTCTCCCCTCCTTGGAGCGCTGGAGCCCAGCTGGGGGTTTGCTTTGGGAGGGAAACCTCCAGGGCGGTGAAGCCGGCACGACTGGCCTTGCAGGGCTCCCAGCCCAGCCCGAAGAGAGCGAGGAATTTCAAGAGGCTTCTGGTCCCAGGCGTGAGCCATTTGAATACCTCGGGCACCCTTCCAAGAAGCAAATGAGTATCTAGTTGTTTGTTCGGTGGGGATCGCTGGGTTTTTGTAGGGTTTTTTTTTTCTTTTTTTTTTGCATTGCTCTTGAGCAATTTGAGCTCCGCTGCTGGGACTTGGGGTGTGAGGAGCCGGGTTTTAGCTGCTTGTTTGCAGACGAGCATCTCCCGGAGCTGGAGCACTGATGCGGGGCAGCTGACACAGGCATGACCTGGACTTGCTATTTACACTTGACCTCCTTTCAGTCGGGGCTGGGTGTCCATTACAGGCTTTGCTGAGCCCACCCTGCGCTCCCATTAGAGCGTGTGTGCCTGTGCATGGGGATTAGAGCTCTTTAACAGCGCGGTTAGCGGGGATTAGAGCGAATTATCACAGGGGAAGCACGTCTCATAGGTTTGCGCCAGGCAGGGAGTGTCCTCCCAGCCCTGCGAAGGAAGGATCGAAGGCAAACAAGCCTGAAAGTGCGATGCTAATCCTGTCTTCAGAGGGGACGCCCCGGCTCATGTGATGTTCGATTGGGAAAGCGGGAGGGTGAAGGGCGCTGAGGGCCTGACCGCTGCAAGAAGAGTCTTCGACTCCTGAGCAGGAGTGGTTTGGGCACGTGGAGGTTGTTCCTCGCTGACTCCGTGGTGGCTTCAGCCTCCTGGTCCGGCTCTCTCCAGAGCACTGACCTGTGAGCTCAGCCTCCGCATGGGTTTTGCACGGGTTTAATTAACCCTGGACTCTGCCGTCAGGCCGGCAGAGGCTCGCACAAGTTTTTCGTTGTGATGCTGTTAAATCTAAAGCTGTTTCAAAGCTGATTCAAGAGTGTTTGCCTTTGCAGGGGGGGACTTGTGCTGACTTAATGGCAGTGCTGGAGCTAAACCTCGCTGGCATCATAGCACAGCCCAACCTCTGCTGTTGCTGCGTCTTGATGGAAAAATCTTTTTGCTGACTGCTTTGCATAGTTTTGATGAGCGTTGTAAAACCGTGGCCACGTTCCCCAACCTCAGAGGTGGCAGCATCTCCCCGGTGCTTGCTTTTATCCATCTGTGTTTCTTCCAGCAGCTGAGATGGGGCGGCCGGAGCGAAGCCCTCCACCGAGGGAAGCCCCGCTTCGAGTTGCGGTGGGAAGATGGACCGTAGGTCCTGTCCCTGCCTGCTGAGGCTGGGGAAACTTTCCCGTAATCGCAGCCAGCATTGACTCAAGCCCTGTGGTTTTGCTTAGCTTCAGTCCAGGGGTTTCTCTAGCACTTCTATCCCTCCTCTCGCCCACAAAAGCCGAGGAGGACTGGGCGAGCTGACCACCAGGCTGCAGTTCCCCTGCGAGCTCCTGGGACTGCAGGGGATCCCGCTTTCCCAGGATCTCCGTCCAACACCCACATTATAAAGGCGGGAGAGAGAGAGGGAGTGGAAAGGAGCCTGAATGAGGGCAGCAGGGAGGCTGGGAGGGCAAAGCCTGTGACTTCGATAGCATGGGCATAGGAGCATCCTTTCACCTGCCGGTGCTGCTGCCTGATGCGAGATACCCAGAGCGAAAACAAATGCTCTGTGTCCAGTTTTCCTCATGGACCGTCCTGAGCATCCTCTTCTAGCAAGCTTGTACCCATGCAAGGGCGTCTCCATTTTACAGAGGGGTGAAGCAATTTACCCCAAAGCTCGAGGCCGAGCAGAGCATCCTGACATCTCACCCTCATCTTAACCTTTCTCCTTCCTCGCTCCCTGTGATGCTCTAAGTGCCGGGAGTCCAAACTTGGAAGAAATGCTTTTATTTGCATTTAGGGAAGACAGTTTTCAGGCCCTTTATTTAGGGGAAGAGCTCGCCCCCATGACACACCACATCTCCATAAGAAAGCTGCTGAATGCCGGAAGAAAGCCGGCTTTGTTGTGCTTTCTGCAGCGCTAAGCAGTGTGGGCTTTCGGTTTCCTCTCTTGTTTTTCTCTTGAAGCCCAGCTTTCATCTCCGAATATTTATTTTTCACTGCTTGAAGGACAAAAAAAAAGGACTTATTTTTCTTTTTCTTTTTTTTNTTTTTTTTTTTTTTTTTTTTTTAAAGAAATATATTTATTTTAAATTAAAATAGCAAACGTCTGTGCCTTTTGTGCCATTCCTTGCAGAGGGAAGCAGGGCCGGTCTCTGGCAAGTTGCTGCAGGAAGGGGAATCAAATCTCCCCTCCGTATTGCCTGGTCCTCTCCCTCTCTCCCCCTGTCCTGTCCCCGCATCCCCAGCAAACGCCTCTCTCAGTGCTCACTCCTCCTCCCCCTCCGTCCTTGCTTCCCAGATTTCCCTCTGTTCCCTTTTTTCCAGCTTTCTGTCCCTCTTTCCCTTTCCCCCCTTAATTTTGCTGCCCTTTCGGTCCGAGGAGCCCTAATTGGAACAGGCCGGCTCTTCTCCTGCTTCCTGCGTGGGAGTGAGAGGCAACGCTTGTGAAAACAGTTCAAAAGTGCAGACAAATTTTTGCCTAATCCTGCCTAAATAACAGGGGGCTCAGCCAGGGTTATTTGCCCGGGCGTCCCCGCTCTGGAGCGGGGGGCACCTGGGAAAGGCAAAAACTGCCCCAGGGGGAGTGGAGGTGGTGGTGGTAGAAACCTGAGACGGGGAGATGATGCCTCCGCGGTGCCCGAGCTGTTTCTTCGGGGAGCGTGGGAAGGGTCTCAGCTCCCGGTCTCCCCCCGCCTCTTCCCCGGCCTCCTCTTATCCTGAGAAAGGTTTCTCAGCTGCTGAACCCTGCCAGCTGGGGGACGGTGGGAAATCTGCCCTGTTTCAGCTTCCCCCATCCCAAACTCTACCCTAGTTTTGGTCCTCGTGAAGGTCCTCGTGATGGCTGGGGTAGAGGGGGCTCGGCGTGGCGGGGGGACGAGCAGTGTTGGGTTTGGTATGGGCTGGAGATGGGGAGTCTTGGGGCTTGGTGGTCACGGGCTCCCCGTGGGCACATGGGAAGAGGGTAGGAGAGCAAACCCACATCCCTCCTTGCAGACCCTCTGAGAAACTCTTGCTCCATCGCAGACATCCAGCGGTGGGGGGATGTCCCGGACCGTAGATACCTCGAGGTAGGGCAGCACTGGTGGCTGTCATGTATGGGGACTCAGAGGAGGGTCTCAGCTAGCTCAGGGCTCAAGGGCTGAGGTCTTTTGAGGGAGACAGGCACAAATTCTTGCAGCCCTTGGACGCATGGTCCCAGAGAGGTGATTTTTCTTGACTCTCTGCAAATGATCTGGTTTGAAACCAACACGCATCTTCTCCCAAACTTGTCCCCGTGCCCCTTTCAAGTCACCAAAGGGCCTGAAATCCTCATGATATCAGCGTGCTGTGGGGTTAGGCTCAGGCCTGGGAAGGGGAGGATGAGGAGGCAGGGCAGGGAGCGGGCTTTTACCTGAGACAACAGCGTGTTGGGTTCCTGACCTTGGTGTCCATCCATCAGAGCAAGGGCAGGAGGAGGCCGCCGGGTCAGCTGGCTCCACTCTGACCCGCCGTACATCCATTTACTCGCAGGCTACCGGGTAAAATAGCGAGGACCAGACAAGGACACACTGTGGCTTTTGATGGGAAAAAAAGTGAGTGGCCGAGGGGAGCTTTAAAGAGGCATTGACCCCGAGTGGAAACTGGGGTGAAAAATGACTTTGCTCCCGTCCTCCTGCTCAGAGCATCTTTTTTTCCTTTACTGCCATTTATTTTGCTTACGCAATCAGATGCGAATGCTTTGGCGTGCAGCGGAGTCGCTTGCATTTTAAGGTCAAAATCCCGAAAGTTTGTAAATTGTAGTCCTTTAAAAAGATCGGATGCGTAGAAATAGTTTATACGTGCGGAGCCTGGTGAGAGCAGAGTGGGAATTTGGCTGGGAGATGAACTCGGTGATGTTGGCCTCTTTGTCCGTTTGCTGGCGGGTTTTTCTCCCAGGCTCCCCGTCTGTCGGTGCAACACCTAGGACAAGTGGGGCGGTGGGTTTTGGGCAGCTCTCCCATATAGGGACGCAGCGCTGGCTCTCGGCAATGTCCGAGTTGTTATTATCCTCTTGTCTTTCCGAAGTCCCGTCCCCAGGGATGTCGGGGAGCTGGAGGAAAAATAGGGGTCTGGTTTTGAGAAGCCTCCGGGCTGTCAAAGCGAGCCCCCCAGATCCCTCCTGGCTTTGGAAGGCTGCAGCCAGATGAATAGATGTCTCTCTGTGCCTTCCCACCGCGCAAGGCAAATTACTTATCTCTGCTCTACAGATGCTGGAGATGCTGGTGACATAATTTTCCAGAGCGACTGCGACTCCTGTTAGTATTTAAAAATCAAACCATAACACCCTGCCTGGTCTCCCAGGAGGAAAATCAAATGCAGTTCCCCGTCAGTGCAGCGGCAGCAAGAGGGAGGACATGGCATCGAGGCAGCAAACTGCACGTGGCAGCCGTGTCGATGAGGCTTTAATGGGCGTCGTAAAAACGATACGGCGAACCCAGCCTGGGACGCAACGCCGTGGTCGCCTGGCCCCTGCTGCTGTGCTTGCTTTTCGGCTTAAACCCCTGATGTTTCTAAACCGAGCTTGGGTGGAACAGCTGGGTTCGGTGCTGGCTAATGCTTCTTGCCATACATTTCTTCCGAGCCCGTGCGTGCTCACGCATGCATGCGTGTGTGTACTTTGTGGACAGCGGGAGGTACACAAAAGGAGACGTTTTATTTGTGGAAGATTTGATTAAAATCTTGGAAACGGGTTTCAGATGGCAGTGAAAGCTGAAACCGGGGGAGCTAAGCCGGGGTTGCTTTTGTTACCGAAATTCTGCTTGGCTCTGACCTTTAGGCATCCCAAACTGAAGGCAAAGGTCTGCGGGTGCTGGAGGACATCACGGGGGTGCGATTCTGCTCTCTGGGAAGGAACTCCCCTGCACCCAGGACAGTTGCATCGGGCAGAGCCGGGTAAAGTCCATCACGCTTCCCGGACGCTCAGAGATTAACAGAGAAAATTATATTGAAGTAAATTCAGTATCTCAAAACCAGCAGAGGCAGAATTTAGATTAAAAACTGTCCGTCCCTCCCGTCTCTTTCAGGTCACACGGCTAAGACTTGTCCACAAACACGTATGCGGAGCTTTACAAACACGTTTACTTTTACACGTGTGAGCTTTTCTATAGATGTGGGACACTGCTGACTAAAATAAGGCTTCTGCAAGCGTTAGCAGGCTTGGGGCTTTTTGGCTGTTTTGTCTTCTGAAGAAATTTTAACTAGTAGCTACAGTAGAACAGGAAAAAAAGTAGATGATGTTTCAATCCTAAATCTGCCGAGTACAACGTATTTTGAAGGAGAGGCCTTGAAATGCACATTTCGGTTTACTTTGGTGTTTAAATAGAAACCCTCCTCTGGCACTTTGCTTTTTAANTTTTTTTTTTTTTTTTTTTTTAAATTTGAAAATAGACTGTTTGCTTCTCCGATGACCTCTCCCTGGGAATCGCTTTTAAGTCTTCCCTGTTTTGACATGTTTGTGCAGAGCTCAGCGTTCACCTTACTAGACCGAAACCTTATCCCCCGCTACTGAAAAATTGATTTGCTGGGTATGTGCAAACCCAACCCCATGGATCCTGCAGGAGAAAACAGGCGGGATCGGGGATAGGTACTCGCTTGTATTGCAGAGATAAAAAATAGAATTTTGCACGCGCCTTACCATGCCCTGCTGTTCTTCGCGGCTTGCTTAAGGAGGTCCTCCCCGCACAGGTTTTTGTGAGTGATTCAGTGTAAAAATTGGGGTTAGGAACGTTTTCTTAGCCTAACTCTGACTCATCTTCCCATAGCAGCCGGGAGCAGTGAACTGCCGTTTAACCAGCCGGCGGAGGGGAGCGGATTCCTGGGTGGTCCCTGTAACCACAGAGCACAGAAAGCAAAGCATTAAAATGTAACATGAGGATGAAGGGAAAGGGGCACCGAACCACTTTCTCCCAGTGTTATCTCAAAGCAGCAGATGGAGAACAGAGATAGCGAGGGTGGCTGCTCATTTTTCCGTGCCCTCTCCAGCCAAATCCACTAAATAATGAAGTGTAATTTGCCAAATAGCCTTTAAATGTATTATTTGCTTTCAAAGGTCCCGATATTTCCACCGTGGCAGGGATTCCTTGATTTATGTGGTGGGGTTAGGGGGAGGAATCGCGTCCTACGATGCTCGGTGTCGGGGATTTTACTAGTCCTACCTGCGCAAAGAGTTGTGCAAATCATTACGTGAGTGCCTCGGTGGTTAATGTTAGAGAGAGGGAGCGATTTTGCCTGATGCCTTTTATTTGGGGACAACAGGGGGAAGGTGCAAAGATGGGAGACAGAAAAGTTCTGTTTGATTTGGCGGTGGAATTGGATTTGCTGCATCCAGCTGATGATTTGGGGGATGCTTTGCAGCGTGGTCAACCTCACCCTGTGCTGCAGAGCTGCATGTGAATGCTTATTGACGCAACCCCCAGATTCCCACTTGCAAAAAAACCCCAATGTTGTGTTGTTTGGACTTTAAACGATGCCTGCGAGTTCGGCTGTGGAGGACTTGAGTGGAGCGGGAAGGCCAGACTGGGTCAGACTGGAAAGCAGTGGTGTTGCACGGGGCTGCCCGTGCTCGGCGGCTGCAGCGCTGTCTCCAGCCCTGACTCGCCGTTGCGTTAGGGACGCAGTCGACGTTGCCTGAAAGAAGCACTCGCCAGCGTTTTGCAGGTATAATGGCTTATTAAATCAGAGCCTAAATTAACTTGGAGCAATAGTAAGCCAAGGTGGCTGGGATTTCCACAAAACAGAGAATTCTTTGACTGTTGGTGTCTGCATCCAGACATTCATGAAAACAGCAAAAGAGCTTGCGCATGGTGTCATTTTTCCACTGAGAGAACAGTTTTCATTGAAAAATTTCCAATAGGCTACAGTGCTAAAGCGGCCTCAGGTGGAAGATTTACACATGAGACCGATAAAGTTCGGTCGTTTGAGATGGTGGTTGTACGAGGCCTTCCTTCTCTTCAAAAGATGTTTTTCAGGAATGCTTAAAATATATGAAAAAGAGCCAAACCTTTATTCAGATCGAGGAGGTTTGGGTTTTTTTAAACGGTTGCTTTTGTTTATGAAACTCTTTGGCTACAAATATCCGCCTCCTTCCAAATAAATTAGAAAAAGGGAAGAGCTTTGCTTCTCACCAGGATTTACTCCAAGGCCCGGCTCTTGGCTTGGCCCCGCGCTCTCCCATGGGGGCGGCTGAGCATTGTTCAGTGACTCACCCCGAATCGCGTCGCTCCATGCTATGGGCTGCGCGTGATGTAACTCTGTGCTAATGTGGGATTTTCCAGCTCTTTGTTTTCCCTCCCTCCTCGAATGGGTTTTCTGCCGGTTCTTCATCCTGCCTCAGCCTGCTGTCAGCTTACTTTTTCCAGGATTGCCTGTGAATCTTTAAAATTATTTTTTTCCTTTTACCTTTCTTTAGACTGGAACGCTCAAAGCTGGAGTGGTAGTTCAGAGATGCTTTTCTCCCTGCTCTCTTGTTCACCTTGGTGTAGGACTCTTTACCTTCATGGGCGTCTGGGGCTGCTCGGCTATCTCCCAGGCTCCAGACACCACCAGGGGTGATGAAGCCCAGCAGGCTGATGTCTGGAAAGGTCTTTGACATCACCGTCAAATTTCCAGTAGCGCATTCATGGTTGGCTTGTAAGAAGACCATGTGCACCATGTCACCTACCTTACCAGACATGGCTTGTTTATGCCTTTTAAGTACAGGCTTCTTATAAGCACAAGATCCTTCTTGTATTTAAGAAGCCTGCTCATGGACTTGCAGGGTTTAGGTGTAGGGCTAGAGGGTCTGAGTGTGAAAATTTCAGAAGAAAGATTTTTCTGTTCTTCTGACAATTTGATGGCCAACACGACTCCTGTCGTCTTTCCCAGTCCCATGTCCTTACGGCCGTTTTTCTCTCCTCCTTCTTTCAGATATGGAATGTGCTGATGTGCCTTTATTAACTCCCAGCAGCAAAGAAATGATGTCTCAGGCATTGAAAGCCACCTTCAGCGGCTTTGCGAAAGAGCAACAGCGGCTGGGAATCCCCAAAGGTAAGACATGGCTTCCCAGTGAGCAGCCGGGGCAGACACAGCGATCGTCTCCTCCTGCCCTTCTCCACGTCTGCCACCTCTTTTGTTGAATCGCTTCAGGTAGTATTGCCTTGTTTCTTGGCAGCTTCAGCTAGAATCATCTGGACATACAGGCAAAACCTTTCAGTACTCCTTCCATACTACGCCTGTCTGGCAGATTGTGCCTGTATGTCCTGCTGACTTCTGCTGGACGACCTCTTTTGCAGCTTTGGGGACCTGCTCCTTTCGGAGGCAGCTCCAGGACTTCTGTTTTCAAGTCATCTGCACAATATGGAGAGGCAGTGGGGATCCTTTACAGGAGGCTGATAACAGGGAGAAACCAAGTGAAATAGAGAAAAGGGTGGGAGTAAGGGTCAGAGAAACAGTGGAATTGTTAAAAGTCCAAAACAAATCCAAAGCTCGTTCCTTGTGTGAAATAGGGCTGATCCAAACGGTGGGTATAGTGTTCCACCACGTTTTACCCTTACGCCGATGGACTGTCAGTCTCTATGGGATGAAACTCTGCAGGTGTTTATCCACTGGGACAGCTGTAGCACTGTTTGTGTCCTGTTTTCCTGGGGAAATGGCTTGTGGTTGCTCATTCATGGATCTCTTCTCCAACCCCTTGGTGCAGATCCCCAGCAGTGGACGGAGACGCACGTGCGGGACTGGGTGATGTGGGCGGTGAACGAGTTTAGCCTGAAGGGAGTGGATTTCCAGAAGTTTTGCATGAACGGAGCTGCCCTCTGCGCCCTGGGCAAGGAGTGCTTCCTGGAGCTAGCGCCTGACTTTGTGGGAGATATCCTTTGGGAACATCTGGAGATCTTACAGAAAGGTGAGTCCTGGAGTCTCCAGGGTGTATGGCTCACGCCGTCCTGGCTGGCCTGATTTTGGGCCTTTCCGAAGACCTTGGCGGGAAGCCTGGCTGCGCAATGAGGTGTTCACCTTAGGCTTCAATCCCAAGAAAAGCAGCTTTTAAAGCCCAGCTTCCCAGTAGGATTTCAAATGGGCATCCCAACCGGTTGTGGGCAATGCAAATCCTGGCACTGCTTGAAAGAGGAAGGGTGTTTGCGCCGGCCGCTTGGCAGGAATCTACAGCGGCTCCGCCTGCCTGGAAACCATGGCGGGATTTTCCAAAGCATTCTTCCTCAGCTCGTTCAGCTCCCGTTGTGAATTTTACTACTTCCTCTGGCAGAACTGGGTACAACAATACCACCAAAATCCCACCCTAATTTCCCAGTTGTGATTGGAAGCTGCTTTTCTTTGTTTCATGTCCCAAAAGGTGTAACGGCATTCTGTTAAGAGTGGCCGTGTCCCCCACAGGAGAAGCCATCGCTGCCAGTCCCTGCATGACAGCAGTCAAGGGCATTGACTGGGGACACACACGTTGATTTTGGGTGTTGATTTTCATAGCGTCTGGATGCCCGAGCAACACTTAACGGTTTCTAAATGGTTTCTAAAGGGCGGGTGAAGAGCTTAACGCCTTTAACCGAGCCACAAGCAGGGGCAGCGGCAAATTTGGGCTCTGTCTCTAGCTCGTTTTTATGCAGAGCTGTTTGCTTTCCTGGAATATCCCTTGCGCTGTCATACCGACCCTGCGTGCTTCACAGCGGGGCCTGTACTGGTAGCAGGAAGGGGAGGGGGAGCAAAGTTATGCCTTCCAGGAAGCCATTGACGAATGGATGTTAATTGCTGATTACTAATTTTACTGCTACCTGTGGTTTGCAAAAGGTAAACACGTCTCTTCCCAGGGGTTGTGTACGACAGGCTGTTTTTCTGCTCTTTGACTCTATATCTGTTCCGTTCTTCTTGTTTTGCATAATTTTTATTGAGTGCTTATATCAACAGCAAGCAGTTTAACCAAACAAAGCCAAACGTTGCGGTCAGTCTGATTTCTCCATGCTGTAAGCCATGGCTTGTAACGGAGCTATGCCTTCCCGCAACCCTTCCTCCTTCATTCGTTTGGGCTGTAACCCGCCGGAGAGGGGTGCGATGCGCTGCAGGTGCTGACTGAGGCATCAGAGCTGGGTTTGCAGCTCCTTCCTGCAGATTCCCCAAGGCACGGAGATAAACTCGGTGCTGGAGTTTCACAGTAAAGTAGGGATGATGTTTCCTTATAGCGTTGACGCACGCAGGTGTTAGGATGCTGCAGTGATGAGGATGCAAAAGGCCGGAGACAGAGAGGAGCTTTTACAAAGAAACTGGAAGTCTTTGTGCCTGTTGCAGCTTTTCTTCCAAAAGGACGAGAAAGAATAAAGCTGAATTTCTTTGTTTCAACACTGTTGGTGTAGCCCTGGGAACCAAGAAGTCTCCGTTCCGTGTTCAGTTTTACTTGTGACTTGGTCACCTCTTGCATAAGCTTTCTGAGCCTTAGCTTCGATGGTGGGTTCTTAACACATTTCCCAGAAGGGCAATATCTGTGAAGTATTTGGAGAGTAACTAAGAAGAGCTTCCAAGAAATAACCAGCCTCACCCCAAGGATTAATTCCTGTTCCCTGTAAGTCATGGGACTTGTCTTACTGGTAGTACATCTCCAAACCCCTGACAAGATCTAGGTTCTCTTGTGCTCATGCTGTACAAAAATAACGTGCAAAATTCTCCCTGTCACATCTCTCCCCATGCAAGAGGAGATGGTTGTCTCCACTTTGCGGCTGGGGATGTGAAGCGTGACGAGATCAAGGTTTCCCCAGGCTCACCCCATCTCTTCCATCTTCCCCAGCTACCCACCATCATCGCTTGGGGGTGTTGGTGCTGGGAATGGTGGTTAACCCCCAAAATGTTTGGCTTTACCTATGCCAAGCGTCGCAAATGATGCCAGTGCGACCGCTGGCATCGGGTCGTGCTGGGACAGGCTGTGACCTTGCTGTCCCTCCTGCTAACGTGCCTCCCTTGCGAGCGCTTTCTGAGCGTGACTCATGTACCACAGGCTGCTGGGGGGTTTAAAAACGGCAGCAGATGGGCGACTTTTCCCTGCATGGATTTGGGTATTTTCAGGCATATTTTTCCAAATTTCTTCCTAAAATAACCTCTTGAGTTACCAGCAGTCAGCAGTGCCCTCCACTTGACTGTAAGCATAGCTGAAGGTTGCTCTCTTTTCTCTGTGGTCACCCACCCTGCCCCTTGGCAGACACCGTGGGGAGAGCAAAAAAGCATTTCTCATTAGGTCTCTCTGTTTGCACAAAAACTCCTTTTGTTAGAGAATATTTTCCACTCTGCAATCCCCAGGAGAGAGGGCCAAAATTAGGCTTCTTGCATACGAACGTGCGTTATCTTCGGTCCAGTCCTCTTTAGCCTCAGCAGAAATAAACATAACCCGGAGTTGTCTGTGTGTTTTTTATTTTGGTTACCCTCCGCAAAGAAAATAAAATCTCCCGTGCCGGTATCTCTGCCCACATGCTGTGCTGGAATGAGTAAGGTGTTAATGGAAAAACTGGTCAGGGTAGGAGCAATGTGGCTTTTACATGGGAAAGCAAATTCAGCGCCAAGCCCGGGAGTACCAAAGTGCTCGGAAAAAGCAATGGAAAGCAGAGAATCTACGCTTTGATGTAATATGTGCTCTTTCTTAGGGAATTATGCCTGTAGAAAGGCTAAAATTTTGCGTGCTGCCCATATATACACCGTGGGGTCTGGATCAGGAGTTGGGTGATGGACAGTGCGGCAAAGCTTTTTTGAGCATAGATCTACCGCCTGCATCAGGTGGAAGGTAAAAGGTGCTGTGTAGGCTGGGAATTAGCATTAATTTGGGGTTGTAGGAGCTGGTTTTGGTATGCATTACCCACTCACTTGCACACACCTACTGCTGGTCTAAAAATAGGGGCTTTTTCAGGAAAACACTGTCCCTGTATGGTGGGGTTTTTTCACGAGCTCATACACGTAAGAGTGATAAGCAATCCTCAAGAGACAGAAAGACGACAAAAATTAAGGCAAGCGAGGAAATTATGCAACTAGTATTTCAGAACCACCTGGAGCCCCTGATTGAGAAAGTTGTTGCTGTGCTGTTTTGTTTTGTTTAAATTTGGGCATGCCTGTGGCGAGAATTCCCAAAGGAACCCCAGCGCATCAAGCACTTGTTTCAGTGGGATTTCAGCTCCTAACTCGTTTCTGTGCCTTTGAATGTCCCGGTTTAACCCGGAGAGGAACATTTTAGGAAGTTTAGACCTCTCTGCATTACAGCAAGTCTTGCGAAGCACGATATGCCTATGGACATGTGACATTTCCTTCCTTTTCTCTTTGCAGAAGAGGTAAAACCGTACCCAGCAAATGGAGTGAATACAACATATCCAGAATCCCGCTATACTTCAGACTACTTCATTAGTAAGTCGCAATTACCAGTATCATTTTGGTGCTCCCAGGCATGAAAGTGCCACCTATTAGAGGTTTGTCTGCATCACATGAGGACGGCACCATGCAGTTGTTGCTCTGTCGTGGCAGAGCATGCAAAGCGTGTAATTTTGTCTTTCCTAGTGTTCTGGGTTTATTTAGAAGCCATCTTTATTTTTGGGGGGACTGCCTTGAGACGCTATAATCTCACTTTGCAAGCACTGGTTGTTTGAAGCTGTAGCTCAGTGGACCTGAGAAGCGACCTCAACACCCCAGAACATTCGGATTTTTAAAAAACTTATTAAAAAAGGGGGGGGCATGGGGGAAGAAGGCTTAATTCGGAACTGCTAGGTAGGAGCCTAGCAAGGAAAGAGATGAGTCATCAATCTAGACTCCTGCACTTCCCATTGCCATTGGTGTGGAGATGTTCTTTAAGGGCATTTGAAATCTGCGATGTGTTTCATGAACCAGCAAAAAAAACCTCAAAACCCAACTCACCTGAATTGGGATTCCAGGCTCTGGCCAGTGAGGAGAGGTGACCGTGGAAGCAACTCACCCATTACAATCATCAGGGAAACTTCTTTGCCCTATATCTCCTTTGCTGAGACTGTGCTCGTCACGATTTTCCAGCTTTTTCCCGCTAGCAGCTTGCTTGAGAGGAGTTTGGCATAATGCACATTGATGATGGTTGAGGATGTCTTATTTTTTTTAAATTGCTGCAATTATAAGACACAATCTCTCTGTAGGTTTTAGAAGCCTTTCTCAGAATTAGTGCCCAGTTGTTCCAGGTGTTTTATATCCAAAGACAGCCTCCTCTTGCACTGCAGACCTCAGAGCTCACTGTGCTGCGGGGGCCTGGAGGGGGACTGAGCAGCTCTCTGGTTTCTTTGAGCTGCTTGTGTTTGGGTTGCTTTCTGACGCTCCCGTTCTGCCGGCAGGTTATGGCATCGAGCATGCACAGTGCGTGCCTCCCTCTGAGTTCTCTGAGCCCAGCTTCATCACAGAGTCCTACCAGACCCTCCATCCCATCAGCTCGGAAGAGCTCCTGTCCCTCAAGTACGAGAACGACTATCCCTCGGTCATCCTGCGAGACCCGGTCCAGACGGACTCCCTGCAGACAGACTACTTCACGATCAAGCAAGAAGTAGTAACGCCAGATAACATGTGCATGGGACGTGCCAGTCGAGGTACAGTTGGGCATCTCCCAGGGTTTGCTTGGGTTCTTGCCACCTCTACCTATATCAACATAAGCTCTGCCTTCCCCTCTGTAGGAGATGTACTTTGGGGGGACCAAGGCCATCAGGGCACTGTGCAAACGCCAGTAACGAAACCACGTATCTTAGGAGGTTGAACTTCCAGATGGATCCCCTGATGGCTTTGAGCCCTTTTCTTTTCTCTGCTCTGCTGCCTGGTTTTGTAGCAAAAATGTAGCATTTCTGGCTCCGTACTTTGATGTCAAACTTGAGTGAGGTTGAGATAGGCTTTAAGGTTATTAGGGGACACAGACTGCTGTGTGGTTGTATAAATCTCATTTTCCTAGGAGACCGGGCAAAACCCCACAAATCCTTCACAAGTTCTCATCAGGAATTACTGTCCAAGGCTCTGAAACGTTTTACACTTGATCCAAAAGTCTTTATCCATTATCTCCATTGATACTGATGTCCATTTGCTTGAACTCATAATCTGTTCTGATGAACCCAAGCCCTGTGCTTTGTTAGGAGATGCAGATGTCATGGGTTGAGTCAGCGACAGAGCCGAAGGACCCCCCGAATCCTTGTGCTACATCTCCAGAGAGTTATAGGTACATGATTCCTGTTTGAGATGATGGGATTTAAACACCTAAACACTTTTGAGGATCTGAGCCCAAAGGCCTTTTCAATTAATATTATTAAATTCTGAACACATGGGGCCCAGATGCCTGACTACTTTGTAATTACGTTGCTTAATGCGAAGCTGAGGATCTGGCTCACAGTATATATTCAAAGCAAAAGTTTAATCCGTAGAGCTCAAAGTCACTTACAAAGGGGTACCGTTATCTCCTGACTCCAGGTAGGGAACCTGAGGCACGGGGAAGAGATCTGACCTGCCTGCGATCGCGCCCTGAATAGAATCCGGGTGTCCCCATGCCTAAAATTCATTCTAGTAACGTGTTGCTGTGAGCCGGGTTTGATGTTGAACGTTTAAACCCAGCTAGGAGAGCTGAAGATGTGCTGGTTCCCCGTAAAAGCCGGAGCGCCGTTGCAGGTCTGCATCGCATATGTGTTGCCCAGTGGAGCTCATTTTAAGTTCCTCATTCTTTTTCCAAGCCGGGAGAGCTAATGACAGGAAAGTTATTATTTGTATTATTACCTCTGCTGCTGCTGCTGGCTGAGTGTTAATATGAGAGAGGTGACGTGGACGATACGGTGAGCCAAAAGGGCAGCGGCGTTAGAATTTTAGGTAAGCTCCTCTTGCTGGGGTTGTTTTTCTGGCTGTCTTTCATCAGTGTCTTTCCCTTTCTTTGACCTTTTCTTTAACATAGGTGATTTCATAATAATTCTCACTGAAATGCAATGATTCGGGCATGCTTTTGCAATTGTACCTTGAGCCTGTTCTCACTGGCAAGCCTCAAAAGGCTCCAGGGGAGGGAAGAAAGAGCCCTTAACTCCGGAGTGGGGACCAAGGGCCCCTGGCGTTAGCGAACACTTTGACATACTGATTGCAATTGAAGAAATGTAACAGGCTACGGCCATGCTTACACTAACGCTACATTTCAGCCACATAGAAGGGACTTTGGGTGGCATAAATCCTCCCAGAGTGGCATAAAAAAGCCTTAATATAAAGCAGAGTTCAGTTTATTTATATTTACGGACATCTTTACCTTCCACTGTATTAAAAGATTAGTCTATCGCAAAGTCAAGTGCTTCAGCAGTGGGAAATTCAGGATGAAGGTTTTCCAGACAGTCGCCTTTTGTCTGTCTTTGGGGGGGCTTTAGGAGTTAATTTTGTGGTCCCATGGGAGTTTTTTTTCACCGTGCCTTATCAGTGAGGACGTCTGGTTGGAAAGTGTACCAGCCAAACTCTTTAACAGGTTTCTTCTGAGGAGGTGCAAGGTGTGATTTTTCCAAAGGCTCACATTTAGGTCAAATTTAGGTGAATTTTCAATGAAATGACCCAAGTCACGTCTCCAACACTGCTGCTGTTCATCTGGCAGATTTTTAATTCCTTTTCTAAACGAGCTTGTGCTGCAGGACTTCTCAGGGAAGTGGTTATGCCAATTAATGAACACGCACAAAGCGGCGTTAATTTTTCCCCTTGCAGGATTCAGGAAGTGATTGAAGTGTATTCTGTAAAATTGTCAAAAAACGAGAAGAAAAAAAAAATAAATAGTTTGAAGCATGGATATTACCAGCAGAATCGAGCCAATGGGTCCAAATTTCAAATGATTCCGGGCCAGCAATGGGGGCAGAGCCCACGGAAGTTGAGTCTTTTCGCAGCAAGTGCTCTTCAAACTACAACACAACAAATATTTGGGGGAGCGTGCCAGCGTCCTTCCACGTTCCTGTTCCCCTGTGATTTACTATTTGGGCCCGAGCTGCGGGTAGTTCTGCCAATGGAAATTTCTCCAGGAGTTCTTGCACAATCCCAGCAGCTGTTTTTAGCCCGGTTTGGGAAATTAGTGAACTTGAATGATCCTGTTACGCTCTTAGTTTGTCAGTAAAGATGTTGAGCAATCGGCAGCGTACGGGAGATCAGAGAGAGCAATTTCAGTTTGTTCTTTGGAGCCTTTTTTAGCTTTCTGTTTTAAGTACAGAGGGTATACTTATGCTGTCTGTAGTGGGTGTAAAGCAGCCTAGCACTGCTGAGGATCTGGCCACTCGTGTTCTGGTCTTTACTAAAAATACCCCAGAGAGTAGCCTTGATACAACCCAGCTGTGCTCACCTTACCAGAACTGGAAAAATAGCTGCTTGAGCTCTCAGCCTTTTGCTCTCCTCCTCTATCAAATCTGCTGCTGTTTGGGGATTTGGGGGTGGAAGCTGGTTGTAACATATGGCAATAAAAGGCTGCTGTCTAATTTTGTGAGAAACATCAAAAGTAAAGAAGCTGGGTGTCCAGTGCCCTGGAATATGCCTGAGCGGCATTTATATAGGGCTGGCAGATGTAATATGGGACTTACTGGAGACCCATATCTTTCAGCAGCAAGAGCGAGAGGTCCTGGCACCCAAACTGAGCTTTGAATATCTACCTGAAGCGGATTATTTCTCTGCCATTGCCTTTTTGAAACAGAGGACAATTTCCAGTTTGCCCCAAGCATGAGTCTTAGGTAGAGAGTCAGGACGTTGGGTTTTTCCCCTGACTCTCTGCCTTGCTCTGGTGCCTGAACATCTCCGGGGCTCAGATAGCCCTGCTCTAAGTTACGAAGATAACAAAAGTGTCCCAATTTCACGCCGTGCTTTCGAGTTTGTTTGGAGATGAGGCATGATGGGACAGCAACCTTTGCCTGGTTGCCTTCTGCCTGCACACTGGGCAGGCGAAGCATTCTTCTGGCTGTGGCAAGCTAGAGCATCCCGTGCTGGCCAGGCACATCTCACATGCCTTTCCTTCTCGCCAGGTAAACTGGGCGGCCAGGACTCCTTCGAGAGCATAGAGAGCTACGACAGTTGCGACCGGCTGACGCAGTCCTGGAGCAGCCAGTCCTCCTTCCAGAGCCTGCAGCGCGTCCCCTCCTACGACAGCTTTGACTCGGAGGACTACCCCGCCGCCCTGCCCAACCACAAACCCAAGGGCACCTTCAAGGACTATGTTCGAGATCGGGCCGATATGAACAAGGACAAGCCTGTCATTCCTGCTGCCGCCCTTGCTGGCTACACAGGTAGGGTCACACTCCTCAGGAAGCCACCTCTCTGCTGAGCGTCTTGGGTAGAGCCTCTCCCATCGGTGGAGGGCAGAGCCTCCAGGGTCTCTGGGTTGCCTCAACGCCTGTGTCGCTGGCTCACCGGCCTGTGAGTGAGGAGTTTTGGGGTGCCCCTGGGCTCAGCCACATGTACGTGGGCACACCTGAGTGTACGCAGCCCCCCGAGGCTGCATGTCCTTCAAGCGCGGGCACTCCAGACCTTATGGAGGATGTAGAACCTGGCTGAGCGCAGAGCATTTGATGCCTTGCGTTTTCATTTACGCCTGGATGTTGGGTCTGGTAGGAACTGGTGTCTGGTTTGTATTGTTGAGAACACAAGGTAGTAGAGAGCCCTCGTTTCCCCCTCCAACGCTTTTATGCAAGGTGCTGGGCACTTGCTTGTGGTTGCCCACCTCGGGCAGGAGCGGCTGCATTTCCAGCATCGCTGTGTGTGATGTGAAATGATCTTCTCCCCTTTTGGCATGGAGGAAGCACTTGGTTTTGCTCTTTACCTTGGTGCGAGGCAGGGATGGGATGGTGCCAAAGCAGACCCAAACATTTTCCATTCCCTGCGCTGGGAAAGATGAGAAGGTGATAGGCCACGGAAACTCTGGGTTTTTTATATGACAGCCCTCCAGCAATCTGGCATCTCCATGGGGGGAAACCTGGTGGGACGGGGCTTCCAGCTAAAACTGAGGTAATCCTTTCCAGTGCTTCTGTGCCATGTCTTTCCCCTGTACTGTAAGTCAAATTTGCAGGGTAGCCTCCTCCCAGTTCCCCTTTCCCTTGTACATGCCGATCCATTCTGCCCCAGCTGGTAGCAGCTGTGGCCCGGAGGAGCCAAGCGGTGGAAATAGTTTGTGCAGATAACGATCGTCAAAAGGTTCAGAGCAGATCCTGAGGTGTGACTGTCCCTGAAATCTCCTCCCACGCACAGCTCATCTCAGGGCTGATATCTAGTTTTTTGTAGGGGGGTGGGGGGAGAGATGTAGAGGGGAGGAGAAGTGGAGAGATAATTTTAGGAGCTACGTGTAAAAAAGGAAGTGGTTTGTTGCTATAACTTTAGTTAGAAAGAAAGCTCAGCCCTGCCTGCTGAATGAGCCTGTTTCGACCAAGTCTATGCAAAATAAAAGTGTGCTTTGCTATTCCTGAATGGTTTTCGGCTGGGGGATGTGGTGGGGAGAGGCATGAGTGGTAGGAGGGGCTGTGCCCCCAGACACCAGCCTCCGCCGTGCCACGGAAGCTGATGGTCCTAAGAAAAGAGACCAGTGAGCACAACTTGCAATTTTGATTCCTATTTTCTCCTGATAACGCCTTTCACTACGGCCCGTGGAAGTGTTTTGGGTACCCAGTGCCTGGGCAGGAGCGTTGGTTGGGTTTTAACAGCTGGGGAAACTGAGGCACGGAGGCACTGGCGAAACGAGGAGCTTTATTTTCCAAACTGGATGTTTCCCTCCACGTTTGCTGTAGCTCATGGAAAAAAGCCGCCTCCGTAGAGAGACAGCGTTCCCAGCTCCCTACACGAGCGAGGAGCCGAAGTCGGCGGCTGGCCCCTGCGTTTTGCCAAGGAGTATTAGCACCCCAAAGAGTGTCCTTGGCCTCGTGCCGCCAGGAAGGGGAGACTTCGGTTAATGCAATGCCAGAGCACACTTCCAAACGCTTTGCGCTGCCTAACATTTTCCCTTGCCTCATTTCAAACCCCGTTTTGAGCTGGGAAGATAATCCCTTGGCCCGGGCATTTCGGTGTGATCAATAAGTGGGACCGCCTGTTTTTTTTCTGCGTTGCTTCCCTTCAGAAACTTTAAAGGGGCCGAGGAAAATCAAGAGGATTCCAGAATCAGCGGTCACTTGGACATCCTCAGGCTGGAGCGCTGCTTGCGTGCTCCGAAGCCTGCTAAGCAATAATTCAGTACTCAAAACGGCCACAGCCTGCATTGGGAAAGATCTTTGGACGGATGAACTTTGCGGCCACGTGACTCCAGGGATGTCCTCTGTCCCTTTTTAAAGCCTGCTGACCTGTCAGCACCTCACGTTTTCTGTGCAGAGGGAGCCCAGCATGGGTGCGAAGCGAAGCCAGGTCGCTGTGAAAACAGGTCACAGCGATGGCAAGTGAGAACACGTTGCATTACAAACCGTAGGAGAACTGGGCACTCTCAAAACTGCTTTGTACTAGTGTATTTCTGCAAAAAAAGAGAAAAATCCGGGCTGGCCACTGAGAAGTGCTGGACCCGTCTGTTGGGCCAGCTGAGCGAGGAGTGTGGGGACACTCAGGCAGAACTCTTAGGTCCTCCTTTTTTTTTGCTTTGCTTTTACATTACTTTTACTTTACTCGGGGGAGGAAGTGCTGTCTAACAGCTAGAGCAGAGGAACTTGAAGCCTGGGCTCCGTTTGCAGCACTGGGGAGGAGGTGGAGCCTCCAAACGAGCAGAGCAGAGGATTACCAGCCCAGGGTCCCGAAGCGCAGGGACCCCTTTCTACTCAGATGATGCCTCGAGCACAGGTCCAACACCAGCGGTGACTGGTGGAGCCAGTGGAGCGCCCAACAGACATGCCGTGGTGTGCACCTTTCAGGGCTGGAAGGGTGAAGCCGGGGAGATCACATCCTTCATCTCCAGGGCTCTCTGGGTTGACTTTAAGAACTTGACAATATTGTTCAGGTTTTGTTACTAAGGGCCTGTTTTGCTGGTGGCCCAGGGAGGTGGCACAGTGCTTTATCGCAGCCGCGGCAGATCTCTGATGGTATCTGCCCTAGGAGGCGCATGCTTTGGTGAGAAGGTGCATTTTGGCGGAAGCTCCATTTGCGTTTGATGTGTTCTTCACCCAGCTCGCGAGCAGCTTTTCAAAGCTGCGTTATCTGCCCCCACATCTTGACCTAATTTAACAAGTTGCCATGGTTGCTCACATAGAGGTTGATGCAATTTTCTTATCTTTTTTGAAGGAGAAATGTAACTGCTCAGGAGTTGGCGAACTTCAGTTTCCATAGCTGCAGGGAGGGCCGGCTCTGGACACCTCTGGTTTTGTGGCCAGCTCTCTCAAAGCGTGGCCAGCTTGAGTCTTACATTAAGCCAGATTTTTTTTTTTTTTTTTTTTTTTTGTCATGACCTAGGGAACGGAGACAGCATCTCTTAAATTTGGTGTGTCGGGATGCGTCTTCTCTGCAGGCAGACGTGCTAAACCTCACCTTGGCTTAGCCGAGCTCGGTTTAAGCTCCCTCGTTCATGCAGCAGCGCAGTGTTTGGTGTGGGCGGGCGGCTCGTGCTAGGTGCATGCTGGCACATGGGCATAGATCCCTCCATACCTGAGCCCAGCTGGGCTAAATCGAGCTCAGCGTTGCCTCCGTGCCACCCGCGGCTGTGCCATAGCTGGATCCTGCAAGCCGCTGCCTCCGACGGGTATACTGTGGCCGCCAGCATCCTTCGTGAGACCTAACACCACGTGGATACACGCGAACGGTCTGTAGCAGAGAAGTGTGCAGCCCATGCAGAGGGTTTGACCGCATTGGTCTTTGGCCTTTCTGCCCTATATTCATTTTTCCACTCTGCTGACCTACTTGTGCTGCTGCCCTCCTGGTGTTGCAGGTCCAGCGGAGGTTCAGACCCTCCCTCTGCCCCTGTGGTTGGCGATAGCCACTCAGGACTGAATTGTTTTCGGCTTTTCTTGAGCACCTGCGTGGGTTTATAGCCAAGATGTGGTGTTTGTTTGCTTTGCGGTACGTAGGACCTCAGCATCGTCTGTGCAGGCCGGGGCTTTCCATCTCACGGTGTTGTCTGCGTTGCCACACCACCAGAGCTGTGATGTGCCGCGCTGCTGCTCCACATAGCTGAACAGAGCGGTACCCCTCGGGTCTGAGAGGCGAAGGGAGGAAAGAGGGATGAGAAAGGTCAAATGAGTGCACGCCACACCTTGAGCCCTCATCTGCAAGGCTGGTTTTGCATTGGTGATGCTGTCCTCTCTTATGGACCTGGTTAAGAAGTTGCTGATGCCTCTGTAGACCGTCTCAGCACCTAAAGAGTTAATGTCCCCATCCCAGCTAATATCATACATGACCTGAGTGTCTCTCTTAGCGACAGATTGATGCTATCTTCATTATCGTGCTGCTTTTAAAGAAGACAGAAGGTCCTGCAGGGAATAGCCACCTCTCTCAGATGCTATCTCGGCCAAGCGCCCAGGAGCGCTTCTGTCTACCAGACAGTGTTGCCCCGGCCAGATCCAACCCTGAGCCTTGCTAACAGCATTCGCAGTACCATGTCGATGAGGCTCAAATTTGCCTGCTTAAACCCATCCGCCCTGTCCGAATTGTCTGCGGTGCAGATCCTGAAGCCTTCGACAAGCCTCCGTTTCTGAGCGATGCTTATCTGTGACACAGAAGTGAAAGCACGCAGCTGCTGTTTTGCAAGAAAGTCAAGTCGGTGCCAAAGAAAGTGGGTCTCTTTGAAGAGAGCTTGTGTGCTGCTTCCCCCTTCTTCTTGCCTGTGCTGCTGGGCTGAAGCTGCCACCAGCAAGCTCCCTGCATGTGCTGTGGTCATCAGCATCCGAAAACCCACCAGCAGCTGCCTTCCCGGCCCCTCTCCCACCATGCGGTGATGCGGATGTCCTTGACATCCAGGCTCTGCGCAGTAGCTTTCCTGGGAACATCAGCATCCTTCCTTGCCTGCTTGCCTGCACTTCTGGAGAAGTGCGCCTGTATGGGCATCCGTAGCCACTTGTCTCTTGGGTTAGGGGAATTTGGAGACGCAGTCAGCAATCAGAAGCAGCGCAACAGCCCCTCTGTCCCCTGTGCTATGCAGGGGATGTTGTTAACTCGCTCGTTCTGGGTCATACCCTTTACCTGCCCTTGCAGGGTGATTCGAGTGTGCCCAGCCAGCAGCTCCTGCCCGCTTTCTGCCTCCGGTGCAGAGCCTGCATGGGCCCAGCAGCCCTTTTTGCCTCCGCGAGGTGGGGAGCTCAAGGGTGGGGCTCGGGACTGGTTCAGTGGCTCCCGCTCCACCTGCCAGACATGTGCAAATGACAGTGAAATCAGCCCCACGCAACACTGCCCAACCGTGACGGCAGCTCAGCTCTCACCAGAGCTGCTGCAGCCGCCGCCACCGGCTTCTCAGCAGCCCGCAGCCGACGGCAAAGCAGCAACTGTGGCTCAGTCCCTCCTTCGAGCAACGAGCTGGGGCGTTGCACCATTGCACGGCAGCTCTTGGCCTGCAGGACCACCTCCAGGGGGAGATGGGAAGCTCACGAAACCCCTTGTGCTTTGCCAGGTGCCTCGGGAGTGAGACCAGTCCTCCCAGTGTGTTCTTCCTCGAAACAGAGGAGAAGCATCAGGAAAGCAGAACTGGCCCAGAGTGGCCTGCCTGGCTGCTCTGCTGTTTATAAGCACAGCCAAAAGCATTGTTGCTCCCCAAGAAAGGTGTTTTTTGGGTCTTTCCCCCCTTTCTTCACGCCTGCTCTTTGGAGATGCTTCCATCCGAGCTCCACCGCTTCCCTCCCACCCATGCCAAGCTGGCCCTTCGCGGTGGTGTGACTGCCTGCCCCAGTCTGGGCAGGAGCTGGGGAGGAGGCGGTTGGGCTTGGTCTAACAAGGGGAGCGATGGGGACGAGCTTTGCCATCCACCAGCGCGGTAGGGGAAACTGAGGACCTTCGGTGCCGCAGTGCCATCGAAAGGGGCTCGGGCAGGGCGGGCACGTGAGGGAGGCGAAGGCTGTTTTGGAGACATTGCTATGCCCAATTGTTTTGTTGGGTTGGAACCACAAACCACAGAGCGAAAAGCATAGGTGCGCCGCTTTTTTTTTTTTTTTTTCTTCTTTTCTTGTTGTTTGAAAGAAGTAAAACAAAACAGAAGCCGTTGAGAGGGGTGGGGGTGTGAAACCATCTCGAGAGAGAGTGGGGATGTTTCGGGCCGTGCCTTCCTGGGTACGGCACGGATGCCCGTCTGCCCCAGCCGGGTGGTACCACCATCACCACGCCAGTGAAAGTTGGCCGTTGTGCTTATTTTGCTTTCAAATCCCTCCCGAGCCACTGGGTTAGAAGGTGGTAGGGGACCTCCAATCCTGACCGAGGGACGATGGCACAGGGATGGCGTGACACCAAACCCTTTGCTCTGGGGACACCCACCGGTGGCACCGAAGGACCGCTGCCAAGGAGGCACCGCTCAGCCAGCGGTTCCCGCTGGAGCAGCTGTCCGTCATCTGGCTTAAGAGGCATATTTTCCCCCTGACGCGGGAGAATTCCTGCGGTGTGACACTCCCCGCTGAAGGACCCCGTTCAGTGCCACCGAGGCCAGACAGGGCTCCCATTGTGGCCCCGTCGGACGGGCGAGCCCCTCTGGCGGGGGCTATTCTTAGCAGCCTCCGCGAGTGCCGGAGGTCGTGGCGGGGCGGGAGGACATCCCACCACCCTCTGAGTCCTCGCCTTGTCTTCTGGGGAGCGGGAGCTGCCCCCGTTCCCCAGCCAGGGCCAGGCTTACTCTGGGAAGCCCCTAGATATATGTGGCGCCATAAAGGGTGGCTTGTGTCCCTCCACCCCACGCTTGGGGCTGCATCCAAAATAAGGCTGCGAGAGCACTCCAGTGCTGGTTGTTTTTGGAGGTCACCAAGGCAACCGGTCGCACGGTGGGATACAGCCGCTGAGCTACGGCAGCCTTGGGGCAGTCGGTGTGGCTGTGCGTGCTCGTACCGTGAAGTGATCTGGACCAGGCATCGCGGTGGGGATTTCCAGCTCCGGCCGGGGACGAGCAGAAGGGTTGAAGCAGAAGGGATGGAAAATGGGCGCTGCTCCCAGCTCCTGCGGGGGCGGTGGTTTGGGGTGCGGAGACAAGCCAGGCAATTTCATGCTTGCCCTGATTGCTTTGGGGCTGCGACGTTGCGGGGATTGCCTCTGTGCGAGCCAAGGGTGCCCTTGAAATCCTTTAGGCATTGGGAAAAATAACTCCCAGCTCCTTGCTGGTCTGCAGAGAGGGCAAATGAACTCAATTCTGAAGATAGCCCATCCAGCACTAATTACAGCTGTACTGGCCCACCAGATGATGCATGGACCTCCAGCACCCCTGCCCTGCGATCTCCCCAGAGCTGTTTTTGGGCACGCAGGCTCGGGCATGTGCTGGGGTTTGGTTCCTGCCACCTCGTGCATCACCCGCTTCGCTGACATTTCGGAGTCGTGCGGCAGCGGCACATCTGCAGGGCCTCCGCTGCCTTCCCCTCTGGCAGGGCGTGTGTTTATAGGAGCTGAGACATGCCTGCGAGCCCTGCAGTAAACACATTCTTGACATAATTGCTTGTCCAACGCAGAGGAATTTGGGGTTTTACACTCGTCCCGCAGGCAGCTCGGAATAGACCTTGGGAATCCCTGTTCCAAGGATGACACCGCTTCCTTCAAAATCCCAAAATACCCGTCAGAGTGGCACCCGGCGTCGGCAGCAGGAGCCCTACCTCGCTTGCTGGAGAGAGGGAGAGAAATTGCTGGGTTTCCCAACACCTCTCCATGCCAGCTGGCAGGCGAGCCACGAGCACCAAGCGGCCACTTGGCTCAGGGTTAACGATGCTCAAACCTTGAAAGGCTCCTGCAAAGCCAGGGTGGCCCAGGGGTGTTCTGAAGGCAGTTGCTTACCCAAGAACCTGGTGTCCAGGTGATGGGTTTCCATCCATCTTATTTTGGGGAAAAAAAATAAATCCTTGTTCTTTGGTTGAGCAGGAGAGAAATCAATGTGAGGTGATGAACCTGGTCTTGCTTCAGTCTTGCCTCCTAGGACTGTTTCTCTGTCAACCTGATTTGGGCTGCTCTCCCCTCCCTGTACGTAGGGAATTGGTGTCAAGTTGGATGGGCCAAGAGAAACCAGCCCCGCGTGAGTTCACCTGCGATTCCCTGCGGAGGAGCTCAGGCGGCTGAAATAACCTTTTTGCCCAATGTTTCCTCTGTATTTGAAACCCGCTGCCATAAATAGGTTGAAGCTCTGAGATGCGGTGGCATTTCAGGCTCTTCCCTTTCCAGTGAGAGGCGAAGGCGTCATCTGAATGTCCTCCCTCGTTTTGGCGTGGATAACCCAACTCTATCCCTACCGGAGAGCGTGGTCGTGGAGTCAACATCTTGGCAAGCTCCTGCCGGGCTGGAGCCTTTCCCCGCTGAGTGTCGTCTTCCCATTTACAAGCAGAGAGATGCTGTGAGCTCCCTGCTTCGTCCTGCCCAGGGCTGTGGGATAACCCCCAGGGCTTGGCGGAGGATGCGGTGCCTGCAAAACCCTGGAGCGGTTCCTTAGGGATAACAGGAGCGAAACAATTTGGGGAGGGCTGGACAGGGCACAGCGATTCCCCTGTCCCGGAGCCAGCTCTCTCATTTCCTTCTCTGCGGCAGCTCGTCTGCTTTTGAGTCATTTTAAACCTTGTGGAAAAGGGGAAACAGCCCTCTCTTCCCTCCTCGGGTTATCCCGCAGCCACAGCTCTGACAGCCTTCATTGTCATTCATGGAAATAGGCTGTCCTCCATCCCTTTTTCTGAGTAAATGACTTTTTTTCCGTGCTCGAAGCTTGTACTCACGGCTGTCAGCAGGCGGGTTCACCCCAGCCTGCCATCCTAATCCAGCCTCTGCAGTTCTTTTTGAGATAAATCATTTCCTGTAACCTCTGGCTGTG
This sequence comes from Himantopus leucocephalus, assembly GCA_003993805.1. NCBI lineage: Eukaryota > Metazoa > Chordata > Aves > Charadriiformes > Recurvirostridae > Himantopus > Himantopus leucocephalus. The sequence continues at coordinate 829,092 of RSEF01000024.1, read as the reverse complement.
TTGATTATTATTATTATCGTCATTCTTATTATTAGTGATATATTCTAAGCTGCGTTTAAAACACGGCAAAATCTCTCCCGGAACATGTCGCCCAAAGCTAAGTGCAATATTTTTTGGGTGCGGCCGCATTTGGAAGTTGCTCATCAAAGAGATTTTGGCTTGAGGGCTTCTCCTCTACCTTTGACTGGGACACAAGCGCGGAGAAGAGATAAGTATTTTGAAATCACTCCACGTACCCCATTAAATCCAGCCAAAACCAGGCTGTGGAGCCGCAGGCTCTCAGTGGGGTGCACCGGGTTAGATGTGTTGGGCTCAGGCCCACGAGGCAAATTGCTGTTGGCCAAAATTAAGACCCAGAGGGGAAAGATGGAGACGGCGGCGTTGTGAGGAGAAGCTGAACGTACCCTGCTGCGTGCCACCTCGTGCCTCTCCGACCGGATTAGGGGAACCGGCAGCCGCAGGGAAGTTTGCTTATGGCTTTGTGAAGACCGTGCCAAGATGGTGATGGGGAGACGCAGCGGTCCGGAGGCGGCGAGATCTGCCCTCCGAGCCAGCCAGCCCCTGCCTTCGCCGCGCTGAGCTCTGCGAGCCGGCCTAGCCCATTCCTGCAGCAACACGCCCTGGGAAGAGGCCAAATAATTTTCATACCTGGATCCCCCCTTATCTGGGTAAACAGCGACGGAGCAAAGAGTCAAGGTCGGGAAGCGGGAGTCTGCCGGAGTTCATGCGATGGCCGGGAGCTTTTTGGCACGGAGGAAACGGTGGTGCTCTTGTGCCAAGACAATGACTCCTCGCTGTTTGGATGCCAGAAAAATAATCCTATTTACGTAACTCAAAGTGAAGCATTCCAGTGCATGAATATTCAGCTCTCATGGCAAATAGGAAGCTCTTTTACCTGCAGCGTTTAACTCTCAGCCCAGATCTCGCCCTGTGGCCGCTGATGCTTTTTGTTAAACAGTAGAAGGTTTTATTTTTTTTTTCCCCCTGAGCACTGTTTGCGTGTGATTTTTTTGTTTCCCCTCTGGGATATAAGAGGCCGTGCTTTCCTGGCATTAACGTCTCATGTTTCCTTTGTCTTTCTAGGCAGTGGACCCATCCAACTGTGGCAATTCCTGCTGGAACTGCTCACTGACAAGTCCTGTCAGTCCTTCATCAGCTGGACGGGCGATGGCTGGGAATTCAAGCTTTCCGACCCAGACGAGGTAGAGTGGCTTGGAATTAAGCGCACAGCCCAAATTCCTCTGAAATATTGGTGTGGATAACCTTCTCCTCCTCCCTTCAGGGCCGAGATTTGGGCAGTCGCATTGTTCTGGTTTTGGTTATGTGTAGGGGAAAACAATGAATTAGAGCCCAACTGAAGACTTATTAAAAATTGGGCTGCGGTGATACCTAGGAAGCAGTAATTTGCACCCAAAGCTGGTGGGAAGTGGCTGAAAGAGCGTAGAGAGAGGCGTAGTGCCAAACCTCTTCAAATAGGATGTGTGCAGGTGAGGGCGGGGGGGGGGAGTTCCCACTGCTTTTGGGGAACGGATGGGACATTCATTCCCTTCCCTGACTTATATATCCTCATAGAGCCCTCTGTAATATTCTGCCGTTGCGCGGAGGATAGTTTTCCCAACCTTTAATGCTTGTGACCCATCCGTGTCCATCTAAATGATGAGGAAAGTCCTCTTCCTTCTGTGTCTGGCACCACTGCCCGCCCAACCAAGCCAGATGGATTTTTCCCTTCCCTTCCCTGCGACGTGCATCCCCCCCCGTTGACTCTCCTCCTCCCCCTCCTCCCAGGTGGCCAGGCGATGGGGCAAGAGGAAAAACAAACCCAAGATGAACTACGAGAAGCTGAGCCGCGGCTTGCGCTACTACTACGACAAGAACATCATCCACAAGACGGCCGGGAAACGCTACGTCTACCGTTTCGTCTGCGACCTGCAGAGCCTGCTGGGCTACACGCCCGAGGAGCTCCACGCCATGCTGGACGTCAAGCCCGACGCCGACGAGTGAAGACGGATGGCCGGGGCGGAGGATCACCCCGTGGCATTTCGAAGAGTCAATGGGACTTTTTTCTGTTGGTTCTTTTTTTNTTTTTTTTTTTTTTTTATTTTTGCTGTTATTTTTGTTGTTCGTTATTTTTTATTTTTAAAGAGCAACTCAGATTTGATGCTTTGAGGATGTTGGGAGAGAGGGTGGCGGAAGAGGCAAACTTTTGGTGGAAACCTAAAAAGTTTGGTTCGGAGAAGGATGGGCTTTTTTTTTTTTTTTTTTTTTTTTNNCTGAAAGCTCCAAGACAGGCTTTTTTGGGGTGAAATTCTGAGTTTTAAGAAAGCCAGAAAAATGTAGCTCACTTAAAAAAAAGAAACAACAAAGCCCTCCCCATCCCTTGCTGTTTAGAACAAATATTATCAAATGGATCCCTTTGCTTTTTGTGTTACTTGCGCACAAACTGACAGGTCAGGAAATGACAGTGTTCCCGAGGATTTGAGGATTTTACACTTTTTTTGGGGGGGGTGGGGGAGGGAAGACCAACGTGGGTGAATATTCCTGCTTTGGGGAGGGGCAATATAGGAAATAAACAAGAACTGGTTGTCGTTCTTGTTATATCACCTTTCTGTCGGTTGTCGTCTTTTCTACAAAAGACAGAATGTTTTGCTAAGAGGGATCAAGACTTTTTTTTTTTTTTTTTAAATTTGTTAAAGTTTTATTTTATTAAATTTTGTGCCAGTATTTTTTTTTTTTTTTAAATAGTCTTAAGCTCTAAGATGGTCTCAGTATTGCAATATTGTGTGTGTTCGTTTCTGTTATGCCAGCAGAGAGTTTTATCACAGTGAGGAAAAAGGAAAAAAAAAAAATAAAAATAACAAATTCGTTTATGTAGACCCCACGGGAGAAGCGTAGCGCTACGGCTCGGCATCTCCGAATCGTATGTGAAGGAAAATTTGACTCCAAACTGGCTCCTAGTGATGCTGGCTGGGTTTGCCGCTCTCGCTTCCAGTCCCACGCGCTTTGCCGATAAAGCTGGTTGAAATCACCGCTTTTTTTTGTCTTGTTAAAAAGGGGGCCTTTTTGTACGGCTGCTTTTTGTGCACAAAACCCTATCAAGATGCGCGGGGAAAATGTCTTTTTGGCATTTTCCGAATCGCTTTTTTTTTGCTGCCGGGTGCTTTCAGAAAAATTGGGGTTTGTTTTTGGAAGAGAAAGGGGAGAAATTCCCCTGTTTTGAATGTGGTAAATGGAAAATATATATAAGTTGATTGGGAGGAAAAAAAAAAAAAAGAAAAGAAATCAGGAAAAAGTTGAAAAACCAAAGGGAAATGTTTTTTCCTTCCTGTTTCGACCAGCTCTATCTTTATTGCTGTATGTCTTAACCAGCCTGGGCACACGCGGAAAGGAAATTGTCCTTGCAAATGGGTTCTTTACTGCTTTTTGTAAGCCTGATCCTGCAAACCCTGTCAGGGTGTGATTAACATGAAGCATATGACCGGTGCTGCCCGCGGTAAGCGAGAGGTCTCGTGTGCTTGCCCGGCGACTGTTGCGGGATAGGTCCCGGGCGGAGCTGCTCCGTCTGTCCTCCAAACCTTTTGCGGCGGGGTTTGCCTTCGGAGGGCTAAATCCCGCTGCACCCAGCAATTCCCGGAGCGGGCTGAGGCTGGCGACCGCCGTCGGGGCGGGCTCGGTGTGAAGTAGAGGATCAGGCGGTGGAGTGTTTCCGTACCCAGATACGACCCCCCCCAAGCCGGATCCGTGCGGATCCGACTGCCGAAATGGGGTCTTTCACCCCTGAGAGCCACGGGGTGTTTCCTTTTTAAAGACAGTATTACACATTTGAACCAAAAGTACCTTCTTTTCGTGTTGTCTGTCTGTCTGTGTGTTTTAGGTAGTTGGCGTTCATTACAGAGGCACTGTGAGATGGTAGTGGGGGGCGAGAGGCTTTCCGGAGTTGCTTGCCGGGCAATGCCTGCCTGATACGGGCTGATATTTTGGGTGGGCAGGACAGGACTTCTGCGTGCAAAGAGCCGAAATATTCAGGCACGTAACCCCCCCCTGCACAGGGACAGCGTCGAATGGGGAGCTCGACCCTGGGGCAAGGTGGTGCTCGAGGTGTTGGCTCCCCGGAGCCGGGGGTACTCAGCACCTCTGTGTCCCCCGTTGGTCGTTTTGGGGCGAGTCAGCCCCCAAACTGCTGCGTTTTTAAAAAAAAAGGTGATGGTGGAGGGGAAATGAGTGGGCCCAGAGGGAGCTCCAAGTCAAGGGGGATGGAAGCAGCTGGTGGTTTAGGCGAGGGAGGTTACGCTAACGCTCACAGGGCTGGGACCGCGCATCATCCCGCTGAGCGCAGGGAGAGAAAAGGGTGAGACGGATGGAAACGAAGGGAAAAGAGACGGAAGGGAGGTGGAAGGAGCGTGCACCAAAGGAGGAAAGGGAGGCTGCCTGCTGGGAGGTTAAACTTCAGCTCGTCTCCTTGGGCAGACAGGGCGAAAGGGAGAAAGCAGCTCGGCCGAGCTGGAGGAAAGGAAAGGAAAGCGTAGATATCGTGGAGGTGGTCCCCCCACCTGGCGAGGCACCGGGGCAGAGCTCTGCCGCAGAGCCAAGGCTCGCCGCAGCCGCCGAGCGGGCTGGAAAGGGACTCGAGCAAGATGCGAGGGCGCAGAAACGTGCAGGGGAGGAGGAGTGAAAGAGCGTCCCAACAGGACCCATCGTCTGGGTAGGATTTGCAGGATTTGGGGTGTTTTTTAAGGCGTTCAGGATTGCTGTCTTGCATGCAGCTGCAAAGTGCCCTTAGCTTACCCTTCACGGGCTGCTTGGGACGTTGCTTTGGAAAATCCCCCTTACACCCTTAGAAAGGGTGCTGCCGGGAGGCAACGCGCCCCGGCTCCTGCCCTCGGCACCACGCCGTGCCCCAGGACACGTATTCCGCTTTGCTCGGATGTTCCGCTGCAGCTGAAGTGCCTTTTTCAAGCAGAAAACAGGGATAAAATTTCCCACCGATGGACGGAAACGGGGGTTCGGGTACCAGCCCCATCCTTCTGCCAGGCTAAATTCCTCCTCCGCTCCGCTGTGCTTATTTTTCCCAGGTTTCTAAGCCGAACCTATGTGTTCCCAGTGATTTGGGGAAGACGGGCTAAAGGTTAGAAAGGGCGAGTCGTGGAAAGCAGCGGTGTTTTTCGGAAAGTAGCTTGGCCATCGTTTCTCCCGGCCGTTTGCCATCCCAGCTCGCAACCTGTGTGCAAGCGCAGCAGCAAAAGGGCAGTACAGTCCGAGGGACGTCGGGTTCATCGTTTTCTCTTTTCCTTTACTTCTTATTCCCAATGTAGAGACCATCCCGGAGAGGGCTGTGTACTGTTTATACACTGGAAATTTGCAGATTTGTTTTTTGGTTTTGTTGTGTTTTTTTTTTT
>RSEF01000024.1:801474-818843 GCA_003993805.1 Himantopus leucocephalus | reverse complement strand
CCCAAGATGCTGCGTCCCCATGGTAGGGATGCTCCCCAAGATGCCGCATCCCTGAGGTGAGGATGCTCCCCAAAATGTTGCATCCCTGGGATAGAGATAGATGCTCCCCAAAATGCTGCATCCCTGAGGTGAGGATGCTCCCCAAGATGCTGCGTCCCCATGGTAGGGATGCTCCCCAAGATGTTGCATCCCTGGGACAGAGATACTCCCCGAGATGCTGCATCCCTGGGGAAGGGATAGTCCCCAACATGCTGCACCCCTGGGGTGGGGATGCTCTCCAAAATGCTGGATCCCTGGGGTAGGGATGCTCCCCGAGATGCTGCATCCCCCTCTTGCCCGCAGCATCCTTTCAGGGTCTGGGATAGGAGCAAGGTGCTTCCAGCCTGAGCTTATTTATTTCTTCCTTTAAGACAACACTGTCTTTGCATGGGGTAAAACCAGGATGTATTAATTCCTCCTCCCAGCTTGCGTTGCCCTTGATGGACCCGGAGTGATGAGACTTGCTGCCTCCCTCTCCGTGCCCCAGCCCAGCTCTGTGCTATTTCTCAGCTGCCTTCCTACACCTCCTCTCCTTCCCATCCCCTTCTCCTTTTCCCCTCCCGGCATCCCAAACCCACCAGCGTCATCCCCGGCCCCCTCCCTCCTCCTGTTCCAGCTCCCGCACCGTGGAAAAGGCATCGCAGGAACGGTGCCATGTATTTTCAGCTTCGATTAATGACGTTTACCAGCTGGAAATGAGGAGGTGAAGCCAGAGCCATGCACCCCGTTGGCTCGGTGCAGACCACTGCCGAGCCCGGCACCCTGAGCCCAAACCCAAGGAGCCCCAGGGCTCGCAGGGAACTGGGTGCGGGCGGCTGCGTGGGCTGGGAGGGATGGAAGAGAGAGAAAAGTGGATGGAAGGGAGAGAAAAGTGCTGCTGAGCTCAAACAGCAGCAGAGGAAGGGGTTTCTTTCAGAGGGGGAAATCATCTTTTGAGGGACTTGGCGCTCCAAGGAAAATTAAAAATAGAAATCCCCGCACTGGGGTTTTTCTCTGGGGTTTTTCTGTTTCTCCCCTTCCCCATCCTGGCTGCTCCTGCAAAAATCCCAGTCGCGGCTTTGCGGCGGTGATGGCATCGCTGTCCTCATGCTGGGGGCTCCGCTCGAGGGGGGCGAACCCTTTGCTATAAGAGCTCGAGAAATCAGGCAGGGGGATTTGGCGGCAGGAGAGGGATTTGCTGCGGGTCTGAGAGGGCAGGAGGGGCTGGCGGGTGTCCCACCGTGTAGGTTTAGGAGGAAGAAGCTGTGACTCGCGGAACTGGGAGGGAGTTTGGCCTCTTTCACCCTCCCTGCCTCAGTTTCCCCAAGTGCAAACCTGGTTCCCAAGCTTTCCCTTGCCTGGCTTAAAAAGACCACGTGAACGCCGGGGGTCTCTGTTTGGGAAGGGAATGGGATGGTTGCTCCTGACAGCCCCGCCACCGCCACGGTGTTTCACCAAATCCTTTTTCCGATTACCCGTATACCTGGCCAGAATAAACCTGGCACTGCAGAGTAAACCCATGCCCGCAGCTCCGACAGCCTTTCCCCGGCTCTACCCCAAATATCTCCCAGGAGGGTGGGATGGGGGTCACCAGGAGACGTTGTTTGGGGTTTCCCTGGGGACACTGCACACGCTTTGTGGGGGCTGGAGAGCCTCCGCACGGGGCTGCAGGGATCAGGGTCCCGTGGGAAGATCGGTAGGATGCTCTGTCAGGAGAGCTCAGGGCGCTTGCTTCCTATGAGCAGCCTTTGCAAGTGGTTATGTTTTCCCAAATACACCCACCTGGGTCCCCAAAATGCTTTTCCGGGAAGACGGGGGACAGCTGAGAGAGCAGAGGCATCAACACGGAGGATTAAAAATTAACCCGGGTGATTTTGGACCTTAATGACATGCAAAAGCCAAACCCTGCGCTGCAGAGCATCGCTTCATCCGGCTTGGACCCATCCTGCCATTTCGGGGTCCAGCGGGCTCAGGGACACGCGAAATGGGGTCGGTGGCAGTGGCTGCACCTCGGTGAGGGTGAAGGTGGATGGATGTACTGTGTCCCCCTCCGACTGCCCCAAACCCTGGGTGAAGGGTTGGGCTGGAGGCGTTTTGCAGCCCTCGGCGTGAGCACCATCAGCATCTGTTTCCAATCCGCCTGCCAGCTTGTGCTCGTCACTCCCCCACGCACCCCCAAAACCCCTTCTCCCCCGCACCCCCCAAGGCTGGGAGAGCGGAAAGCCTTTGTCGGAGCAGAGCTCCCCGTAAATCAGCGGGCTCCGCATCACCGGGGGCTCGTTTTTCATCGCAAAGGCACCAAAAAAAAAATAGCGAGCGGGGGAAATATCGCTCTGGGCGCGAAACTGGCACAGCCCCGCTTCGGCTTTTCCCTCCCCCGTGAGAAGCAGCCCCCGGCCCGGCTGGCTGGCACGGGCTGATATGTATATTTATTTTTCCCTTTCCCCATTTTGGGGTCGTGGCGTTGCTCCTGTGAGGTCCCACGCGGCGGCTTTCATGGCAGATCCAATCCCCGCCGATAAAAATAGGAGCCGAGGGCTTCACGCCAGCGAGGGAAAGAGGAGAAAGAGGGGATGACATGCAAAATAAATAAATAAAGGCAAGCGAGTGGCACTCGCTGGGCCCCAGGAGGGCTTGGGGACCCGAGGGGTTGCGGGCTGCTGTGGGTATTAATATAGGAGAAGGTCCCAAAGGTGTGATTTTGCCACCATCCTTGGCTGACACAGGGGAAAACCTCTTTGCTGGTGGAAAGCGATGGATCCGCGCCGATTTCTGCCCTGAAGTGTAAACCCAAATCCCGCAGCCCGTTTCCCGGTTGAATTTGGAAACCTCTCTCGCTGCTGACCTATTTAAAGGCAGCGCCAAGCTCTCGGCTGGGATGCGCCAAGGGGTTGAGATCCCACGGTTCTGGTTTCTGCGGGATGCCAACAGCTCCCGCGGTGATTTCAGCCACCCAGCACCCGCCTGACCCCCCCCTTGGGACTCCCAGCACCCATGGGTGCCTTTGCTAAAGAGCATCCATGGGTGCTCTGTGCTGGCTGGGTAAGTCAAAGCGGTTTCAGCATCTAAGGAAGCGCAAACCATCGGATAGTCTCAGATATTACAGAAATGATGATTTTTTTTTGCACAATTTTGTTCGCTGTATGAGATTTTACTTGGTGCCGCCGCGGGGTGCACCAGGTTTTGTCCTCAATTTGCCTCCTGCATCCTCATGCCCCGGTAAAATAAGGATAATGGTCGAAAAAAGAGTGCCGGGTCTCCTGGCTCTGGCAATATATGGATCTGATTTGGGGGTGAATAAGCAGAGGAACATGAACTAGGAGCAGCGAGGAACATCCCCGCGGGGTGACAGCTTTTGGGCTCCAGCAGCACCAATATTTACAGCCGGAGCGGAGGAGCTGTAAAATTGGCCGCGATTCAGGGCAGAGCAAGGAAAATGATTGGAATGAGGCTCCGGGAGCTTCGTTTCTTTCCTTACGGGGAGGAAAGGGCTTATCCGGCCCGCAGGCTCCCTCCCTCTGTGGGGAAGACAAATTTGGCTGAGGGATGCGGAGGCAAAAGCTGGGCGGTGAACAAATTGAAAGTGGAAATGAGGAAGATGTATTTAGCGGCGAGGTTTGTCAACCGCTGGAAGGGCTTGCTCATGACTGCCGTGGCTTAAATGGGGCCTGAGGGTGGTGTCTCGTTTTGGTCTCCCCCCCCCCCCCCCAAAGGTNCAAAATGTTTGGTCTGGCTCAAAAAAAAATGTGTTCGCGCCTTGTCACAGAGGGCACAGCAGCTCCTCACGGAGACACCACCAGGATGCCAAGGTAGAGATGCTGACAACAAGTTTGGGGTTTTCACATGAGTTTTGGGAGAGTTTTTGCAACTGACTCTTCTTTTGAGCTGGGAATGTACCTCAGTGCCAACGGGAAGCCCATCCCTCGCTAATCCCAACGTCGCGATGTCGTCGCAGTAGCAAAATGGGCTTTTTGCATCTTTTCCTTCCCAACCACCTTGGGCTGCACCAGCCCAGCGCAACGCTGGTGCCCGTCCCCCAAAACCTCACAACCCCAACCCAAAAGGGTGGTTGCAACCAGACACGCAGGGAAAAAGCCAGAGTGATGTGGCCGCCTTTGCCTGGTCCCGGTGAGTCATCGGCGACCTCAAGACCGGCGAGGCCGTGCCAACTGCTTGCTCACCCACCAGCAAAGAGGAGAAAAAACCCCAAGGCGAGTCCAACAACTCAACAAAAAGCCATTTGTAAGTCTCCTCAGGAAGAGCCACCCAGTGCACACACAACGTGCTGGCAGGAAAACGCCGTGCAATTTCCATAGCAGCATTCCTACCGGCGGCCTGGGGAGCTGCGCAATCCTTCTCCGTTAAAATTAGCAATGAGGAATGTGCAATTCCTACCGGGATGGCTTATGGAAACGATAAACAGAAACAGAGCAAATAAAGTTTTATGTGTGGATTTAGAAATCTCGGCAGCTGGAGCTTTCGGTTCCCCCACCGTGAGCATCGGGCTTGGAGGAGGAGGTGGGGGAAAATAGAGCGCAGGCTGCTTCCAGAAGTTGCACATTTTAGCTAAATTAGTTTAATAAACAATTTGGTTTATGATTCAAACTTGCTTAGCCACACAAGCAAAACTGATACAAATCAGTCGTAGGCTGGTATGCGCTCGCCGGCCGGGTTTGCACGAATCTGCAAGCTGGTCCTCTCTCCCCGTGTGCATGCGCGGAGATGACCCATCGGCCAATAAGGGCTGGATTAGTTGGGGAAAATGGCTAGAAGAAGGATTTGAAGCATTTCGCCCCAAATCTTGCCTTGACCATGACCAAAATGAGATGGCACAGGAGGAGCAGCAACACAATGGTCCTCCAGCCCTGCGCTGCGTGAGGACCAGCATCCTTTTCTCTTTGCTGAGCGCATCCCGTCTCTACCCGGATGGTCTTTCAGGCTCGTTGACAATTTTCTCAGACATTCTTTTTAAGCCATAGAGATCTTCGTTTTGGGTTGCCGTAACTACAGAAATAAACACAGAAGTTTTTCTGGTGGTGGATAAAAATGACTTGTGGTTTTTGACCGACCAACTTCTGTGCACTCAACTTCCAGATGCTTCGAAGAGGACGGCTTTTCGGAGAACGCTGGTGACGTCGTCTGGGCAAAGCAGGGCTGTTCAAAGCCATTCAAAGGGGGGGTCCCAAAATTTAGGGCATGGTGTTATGTATGAGTAGGAGCTGATGGAGCTACGGAGGGGGGGGTCTAAATTTAGCCACATGCATGAAGGTGCAGCGGGAAAAAATGCTGGTGCTTTCCCATGTGCACTTCTTATGAATGATGAAGGTGGACTGCAAGGGTTGATCTGTTCAAAATGCACCTGGTAGATAAGCGTCATGTCCTAGCAGATATTAGAAATGCTGACAAATGGGAACCCAGGCCTTGCTTTCTCTGTTTCCCCACCAAGACACTGGGAGTCATTGGAGAAGTACCCAGATTCAGTTGCCCATTTGCTTTTCTTGTTGTGCTCTGCCAGCAGAGAGGTCCAAGCCATGCATGTCCCCATTTCTGCTGGACAAACCCTCTCCATGAGCTTCATCTCACCCAACTGCAGCCACCAAAATCTCTGTCACAGTCTCTGATTCAGTCTTGAAGCCCCAACACGGGCACATGATGGATGGTAAGAGCAAAGATGCAATCTTGGGGGACTCCAGCCCTGCGTGTCCAGGTGAGGAGTCCCATGGTGTCCGCCTACAGATGAAATCGCAGCCACCAGAAGATGCATTTTTGGGAACGTCCCTTGGAAAACCAACCAGGGAGGAGGCCAACAGTTCTCCTTTGGGAAAAGCAAAGCCTGTAGCAGAAAAACTGGTGGTAAATGAATGAAAGTCCAGCAAAGGAACTCGGAGCTGTGAAGATCCCAGCCCACTAGCGGGGCTGCCTAACCTAAACCAGATTTCTGTAGGAAATAACTCTAGGACATTTCCACCACAAACTATGCACTGCTGCTACTTGGATAAGTCCGTACACCGTCATCCCAGTCTATTTTTTCCTCATCTTCCCTTCCAAGCATTGTTCCAAGCCTGAAGACGCTGCCGCAGTCGGCTGGGTGCCCTGGGAAATAACTTTCCCACCACTTTCGCTCTCCCCATGAAGGCCATGGGGGGAAGCAGACAAGAGGTCTCGCCGAAGTCAGCGGGAAGTACGTGGTTGTGTGTGCGTGTGTTTTTATTTAGGAGCATGGATGGGAAGAGGCAACGTTGGCTCTTCATCCCCATCACCAGTGGAGCAAAGCTGGGGTTGAGTTGGTTGCTCAGACTCCACACAGGAGAGCGTGGGATGGGCTGGGAAGCAAGAAGCCTGGCTTGAAAGTCAGGATGGAGAAGACAATATCCATCTGCTTTCCAGGAATGAAGGATGAACACAAGGGACCATGACCTCAAGCAGAGTTGAATGGGCCAACACAGCCCCATCTTGCTCTCCTCTTCCATGCCGGATGCTCAGAGGAGCAGGACATGTCTACCCTGCAGCCCCATGGCTCTGCCAGCTTCTTGGTGGCCTGAATTGATGAACGAAAGGAAAGCCTGAAAAGGACATAGTGTGCATTCCTGGAAAAGGCAACAATCCCTCAAGACAATTTACTAGGTGAAGAATGGGATTTCTGATAAATTGGTAGGTTTTTTAAAGAGATGTCTGCTTCCCATAGAAATTCTGGGATTGACATCACAAAAGAGGGGAAGGAATCAAGGCAGACTTACACAGAAATACTCTGTGTGGGAGTAAAGGGGGTAGAGTTTGACTTGTAGATGAAAAATAACAATTCTCTGGGGGTGGAGAGGAACCAAATTAAATCAAAACATGTTTTGACCAGCTCTCCAAAAGAATCCCAGCACCTTTCTCTCCCAAAGGCTCCCAGGTACCGGAGTCTGTAACCCAAGCAGCTTTCCCAGCGTGGCACAGGAGCTCTTGCTTCCATCCTTTCCACCTCTTGGAGCCCTTTCTGCCTGCAAAAGCAAGCCTTGACCTTGCTTTGAGAACTGTAACCCTCCAATAAGGTAACTTCAAAAGCTTAGAAATAGCTGACCATGGGCAGGTAGAAAGAGCTGCATCTTCTGAGATGAAGGTGATAATGCAACATTGATAAGATTGAAGTGAGCGAGAAGTTCCCCGTCACTGGTAGGCATAGGGAGAAGCAGGTAAAGGAGGTAAAAGTTGGCTGTGACAGTAAGTCAGATAGGATTTGGTTGCTGGGATGTCCCCCAGGTCTGTAAACAACCCTGTGCCGATATTTTGAGTGGCAGAAATCTCTGCCTCCGAAGACAGCCCGGCCCTGAGAGTCCTTTTGGAAGGAGGAGGGGATGAAGGTGAAAATGGAAAATGTTCAGAACAAAATCACAGCCAATGGGATTTCTAAAGGGTTTGCAATCTAGTGCAATGACTGTCAGAGGTCAGCGCTGGTGGCTGGAGATTTTGGTGGCCATCCAAGGCTTCGGAGGCAACCGAGAGGGATGGATACCTCCATCTGCCTGGGTGGAGAGAGGTGACCCAAACGACTTGCCAAGGTCTTGCTGGTGCGTGGCGATGCCACCCATGTACCCCAAATAATTCATACACCTCCAAGGTCGCCTTGTTTTTCTCTTGTTTCCAGCAGCTGGAAACGGGGCAACCCCATGGAGTTTTAAGGCTTTTGAGGTTTTTTCCCCTGTAGGTCCATGTTGGCTGGTGTGAGGGCAGCAGGAATTAACTCTCTGAGCATCTATTGGCCCCTCAACAGCAGCTGCCTTGGCCCAAAGCCCAGGAAAGGATTTATACCGTCAAGAGCAAAAGGATAAACTTCACCTCTGCATCGCTGACAGCTAAAGCTACCTGGAAGAGGAAACTTGATGTTTTAATGCGGTGTTATTTGAACTTCTGTTGGAGAAGGAGTTTGGGGAGCCTGGGCATTTCCTCCTGGGGCTAATCCAATTAACCCAGCATGGGGAAAGCTTTATGAGCGCGTCTGGGATTGCCGTGGTCCCTCTTTGGGAGAGGGGAACGTGGGATTTAACCCTCCCAAGGGAGATGTGGCTTCGCCTCTGAAGCCCAACCGCAGGAGTACGGCGGCTCCTAACCCTGAGCTTGGAGACTGGACAGCATTGCTTTCATCCCATGGCCCTGAAGGTCTTCCCAGCTTTCCTGATTCCTCCTAAAATCTCCCCATCGCCTAGGATTTGGGAGTAGCCAGCTCTGGGCTTTGCAATTTGAACTAAGTAAAGCAAATAAAACCATAAAGAATAGAGTAAATTTGAATTTAGTCATCCTTTCGCTAGGGAAGGGATTGAAGTTAGCTGAAAACTGCTGGGGGTGAGGAAGATGCTGGTCCTGGAGGTTATTTCTGGATGTCCCCAGGACTTTGTCAGCAGACAGGGAAGGAGGAACACCGCTTTGATCTGCTTCATTTCACGATTGCCATTGCAAACCTCTTACCGCTGCTCACTCCCGTTCCTCCCCGTATTGCAGCACTGGGTTTCCCACGGAAGAACCCGGGAACCTGAGCATGAAGAAATCCTCCGCAGAAAGCCAGGGAAAGCGGGGGGTACCCCGGCAGCCGCCAGGACTCGGGGTGCCCTGCCCCGCCGCCCCGCTCCCACCCTCCCGGGGAGCCGACTTCAAAATGCCGGCCGGTAACGTGAACCCGGCTGCCCCGTAGGAATGAAGGGCTTTACCAGAGCTGGTACCAAAAATTCCCGGAGTCCCTGAGCAGCGTGTAAGCCCTGGGAGTCTAAACATGTTCCCTGGCATTAATCACTGGTAATAGAAACCAGAGCTGGCTCTTGTCCCCGCTGAGTCAATGCAACCCTTGACGACGCGTTGGGAAATACACACGCAGGCTGAGAACGGGGCATGAAAGAAATTCCAGGCAGGGCTTTTTTTTTTTTTTTTNACATAAAGGGAGTAAAAATAGAAACAACAACAGCAGAAACCTCAGCGATCTGCTGGCCCTGGACCTCCCTCCTCTTCCTCCCTCTTCTGCCTCCCTCCCTGACCGTCTCTTCCCACTACTTACACAAAGTTGGGCTGGACTGGGGAGAGCAGGTAGGAATTTGGGGCAGAGAAAAGCCTCCTGTGATCCATTTGGCGGGTGGTTTCATGGCACCCTGGCACAAAGGGTGTTGAGGTGGCATCGGAGCCGCGCCATCCTCCAAGACCTCTGTCCCACCAGTGTTTCAGGTGCCACCGCTTCATGTATAAACATGTCATCCCAACCTTTTTGCCATGAGAAGCAGAGATGTCACCCAGGGGATTGGGTTTATAGTCTTGCTCCCAACCCTTCTCCATCCCTGGGCACCTCATGTTTGGTTCTTTCCCCCATCTCCAGCTGTGTTATACGGGATGAGCTCAGCAAAAGATCGCCGCGAGACTAATTGCAGTCGCCAGCACCGTATGAGCACTTAGGAGAGATGGACTCTCGAAACACGTAATGAGGTTTCACTTAAATGGCGGCTAAATGATCTCCTCTCCCTGGTATTTAGGAAGTGATTGACAGAGGCTCCTGATGGGGAGATAAATCTCTCCATGACTTTATTGGATGGTGTCAAAAAGCGAAAGGAATTTTTTTTTTTTTTTGAGTCGGTGTCTGTAAGCATCTTGGAGTGACTGGGGTGTTTTGGAACATAAGGGGTCGACGTCCATACCAAAAAAAAAATTGCAATCAGGAAAAAATAAACAACCCACCCCAGACCCCCTGAACAACCGTCCAGCTTTTTCCCACCAGAAGAAAACTTGGCTGTTTTATAGAAATGTTAAAAAAAAACTGTGATGACAATCCCAGCCCCTGCTGCAGCCTCATGCTCTTCCCTGGGGGGATGCTGAACTCCAAACATCTCAAAACCCCACCAGTCCCCGGTCTCGTAGGAGTTATCCCTCTAGCAGAGGTGTCGATGTGTAACGGGACCGGTTTCTCTTTCTCTTTAAATTCCTGCTGGTTTGACGCTGGTCTGACGGACATCGTGCCGGGGGACAGCACATGGAAATGTTACTTTAAACCCTGGTTTTTTGGCAAAGCTCACCTAGCCGTGAAGTTTTCGCGTCTCCTTAAGATAAGCAGGGAAACTGAGGCACACAGCCAGGCGCAGGAGGTGGCAGCAAGTGCCTGTATCCCCCAGTGATGCTCCTGGGGGAAAAGAAAAGCTGAGATTGCTCTCTCCTTTTGATCTTCAGCATCTTCCCCCCCCCTCCCTCCCCTTTCCCAAAAATATGAAGAAAAGAGGAGGAAAATAATGTATCTTACAAAAACGTCTTTCTTAAAGGCTCTGTTGAAAGCGCCGTAAGAATAATACTGTGTATTTGCAGTATCGTAGCATCTAAGAGCCTCTCCGAGGGAAGAGGTCATGTTTATCTGCGATCTGTGAGAAAAAAATGGGGCAAAAACTGATGGTTCCTGCCCACGCACTGCGGCGTTGAAAGAGATACTCCGTCCCAGATGGATGCAATTAGGGGGGAAGGCAGCAAGAAAAAATATTACGCAGGTGCTGTGGGACGTTTCTGGAAACTTCAGACGCTGCTTTTCCCAGTGCTTGAAATCCCGCTCCTATTTACTGAATTATTGCTGTTTTCCTGCGCGCGCAGCCCGGTCCGGGAGGCTTAGGGAACACTTGGATGGTGCTGGAGGATATTTTACCTTTTTTTCCTTTTTCCTTTTGCTGCTTTTCCTAATTTTATGCCCAACTACATCCTGAAAACATGGTTGGTGCAGGCTCGTTGCCATCGGCAGCCACAGTGGGTTCTTCACCGTGGGACTTGTGGCTTTGAAATAAGCCCTTTTTTCGCTCCGATTATCCTACGCGAATAAAAAAAAACCCAAGTTTTTCCAAGGAAAGCACCGTAGGGAGGCTCCTCGCTGCCGGCCGGTTGCTGCTGACTGTGAGAACTTGGGCTTTTAGGAGGGATTTTGGCAGCTCGGTTTGTTTGATTTATCCGTTTTTCCTCCGGCAGAGGGAAAGGGGATGCAAATGGATTTGGGCAGCGCAGCGGAGGGTGGCATTGCTCCGGGCGGAGGGCATCGCCTGTGTCCGCGGGGAGCCGAGCAGCGGCTTTTATTTCAGCCGGGATTGTATGAAAGCTTGCACAAAATGCCCAGGATATGAAGGGGAGGGCAATATCCATCCCTATTCCGTGCCTCAGTTTCCCCACCTTAACAATTATATAAAAAAGCACTTCTCTGTGGTTTTTTTTTTGGGCAGAAGGGATCCCCAAGCTCTGTATTTTAAGTTCAGCTGAACACCACCAATGGAAAGGATGGAGGAATGGGAAAAAAAAAAAACCCACAGCTGGGCGAAAGTCCCATTTCCATTGCCCTGCAAACGGCACAGTGAATTCCCACTGGCATCATTTTTGCAGGGACAGGAGGAGCCACTTTTTCTGCCTCCTGGTATTTTTAGCGGCTGCCGCCCCCGGGCAGCTCGTCCTAATCAGTTAGCCGCCATCTCATGTTAAGAAATTTCGGTGACAATGCATCTTACGCGGGGTCATTTCCTCCGGGGCAGGCTCCTGCTGGCCACAGCGACACTGCGAGCTTCTCTTGAACATCTGGTCCTACTTCTCCCGTGGCCTTTTGGGTCACTGGCTCTGCCCAATGCATCTCCCCTTTCACCCCCGGCTCGCTCGGTGGGGACGGAGAGAGGGAGCATCGCGCCCTCCCCATCTCCCCCTGTCACTGCCTCCGATGCCCCCGCGATGAGTTTTGGCGTCTGGATGTGCTCCTTGCCCCCGCACGAGGTCATCAGTGCGGGTCACATTTGGTGGCACCGGCCTTTGACCCCTCGCTCCGAAAGAAAGCAGCTTTCCCTGTGAGATAAGTCTGAGTTAGTGGGGCATCGTCACTCCAGCACGGTGCCGTGCATCGCTGAGCCTGATGTTGTACGAGCATGCAGCCTGCTTGGCATCCACCTTTCCACCCAGAATTTTGGGTCCAGCAACCAAATTTATCACGAGCGTAGAAGTGCTGGGCTGCAAGTACAAGCTCAACCCCTTATTAGACATCAGAGAATCTCCACTGTAGTTTCCAGGAGCCTCTTGGAAACTCTGTGGTTCCCCCCTGGTAAAATCAAGGGTTTGGCTTCCTACCAAAAGTGATCAGCTTTCTGCTTTCCAATAAAATAGCTTTGGTAGTGACACAAGGCAATATGGTCCTCAAAGGAGTGGCAAAGATGGAGGTCCAACAGTGAAGTTTATGGCCCTGAAGCCCTCTTTTTTCATGTGAAACCCCACCAAAACATCAGTAAAATTTCTTCCCCACTAGTTTTATAGGGCAGCATCTCACCTGCGTGAAACATCACCCTCACCAGTGTGTGGATTTCACCTCCTGACTTACTCAGTTGTCACCGGCTTGGGATGGGAAGGTCCCCATGGCCACCTCATCCTTGGGCAGGAGGATGGGGTATCCCTGGGAAATCAAGCACGTGGTTTTAATTTTCCTCTCAATCCATAGAGAAAAGGAAAGCAAGAAGATTTATGGCCCCCCTTCTCCTCCTCCAGGTTTATAAATAGCGTTTATCAGGTGCTGGGCACATGGTGGCTTTTGGGGGGAACGGCGGAGAGGGATCAAAAGCAACGTTGGGTTCCTCCTCCTCTCCCCTTTCAACATGTCTAATCTCTGCTCCCATCTATAAATGACCACATTAACCTCTCCGGTTCAAACTGGAGATTCGCTGGGGGGATTTCTCCTCCTGAAACCCTCGAAACCAGCCTCCAGCTTCTGGGCACCAGCCCCGACTCCCCACGGCTTTGATGTTTGCTCTTGTTTGCCCCGGGAAGTTCAGGTTATGGCACGGATGCAGGACAGAGGGAGAAGCTCCGGGGGTCCACATGAGGGGCCCCCACTTCCACGGGCGCTTCGTGGTGCCCACACCATTAAAAGGGTCCTTGGGGTGAAGGAAGGCTGCTTGGGGAAGACTAAAAAATCAACCCCAAAAAATAAAACCGAGGAGGCTGATTATGTATTGTCATTACATAGATGTGGGTCAATAAGTGGACCGTCAATAATTTGGGGGTTTTACTGTTATTTTTGTTATTTTTCACGTAAGATCTATATTTTTTACCGTGCCATTTTCCTGGAACTGTTGTGGTTTTTTTTTTTTTTTAAGATAGAACATTTTTCTTCTAAAAGGAAAGTTCAATTTGAAAATGAAGAGGTGAACCACGCTCGCAACCGACCGCTCTGCGAAAGGCAAAGAAACAGATGAAAAAGGCCGAGGTGGCAGAGAGAAGAAAAGGGTTTTAAAGAAGAGGAAAATAATTTCTACATTTTTTCATCTTCTGCCTGAATTTCTGCAAGCGTGTCCTTAATGATGGCAGCCAGCCCTCTTGGGATGCTGGAAGAGATGGCTTAACTAAATACTTATAAATCTGAAAAAAAAAGTGCAGATTTTTGATACCAAGACATAAGAGGCTCTAAGGACACTTTAGAGAAAGAAAACAACAGCTTTAAAACCTCCAGAGCTCAGTTTCTAGATCACCCTTCTAGCTAGAGCTCCGGCTTTGAAACACCCCCGTGTTTCATCCGAAATGCTCCGGGTCTCCTGGCCGAACCCAGCGGAGATGCCACCATTTGCTGAAGCCGTCACCGCACGCCACGCCACGCCTCCCTAAAACTGCAACCCCGTGATGAGAAGAAAGTACCCAAAAATCCTCGTTGGGAGAAGTCATGGGCTGCCCCTGGAAGGTGCCGTGCAAAGAAAAAAAACCCAGCGACGGTTTTCCGTCAACATTTTTAATGATTTTTAGGGAAAAGGGAGATTTTCCCTAAGTGGCATCGGCGCGAGGCCGGAGCTGTGCAAGAAATGGCAGAGAAACCATGAAAATTTATCTTTCCCCGTTCCGAGGCAATTATCACACAATCGTTATCTCCCACCATTAAAAGGAGTTATGGTGCAAACACAGCGCGGGGGCTAATCCTCACCCCTCCGCTCAGCAGAGCATCCAGGGGCACCTCAACCCAACCATAGATAATGAACCCAACCAAAGATAAGCTTTTCCGATGCGGACACGGCTTCCAGAAGGGCTGATGGTAAAGTTGTGCCGGGATTAACCTTTTCAGACCCTTCTCTGCGTGTGGAAAGCGGTTGGTTATTGGGTTGGGTGGGTTTTTTTGTTTTTTTTTGGAGATGTCAGGCCCAGGAACAAATAAATGAGAGAAGTTTTCCAGGACTCGATGATTCAAATCTCCTTCCCCTTCCACTTACAAAGGCTTTTTTTTTTTTTTTTCCTTTTTTTTCTTTTGCAGATGCCTTTACTGGTTTCGGTGTAGCTTTGCATCAGAGGAGCTGTAAATGGAGGATTAAAAATCATCAGTAAACAATGCTGCTCGACACACATTTGGAGCAGATTTCCAGGTGATATAACTCCACGAACGTCAGCAGGGATGGACGTGAGGTTGGAAAATCATTGTCAACAGAATTGCAAAACGACCAGCTGCCGGCTTAAAGTTGCTCTCTTAAAGCAAAATGAGGAAACAATGGCTTTTTAACTGTTTATTGTATTTTTAAATACGTTTTTTAAACATTTTTTTTTCTGCCCCAGTGCCGGAGTCCTGTGTCTGGCCCATCTTGGCAGCCTTCCCTTGAGTGCCCCATGCTCTTGGCTGGGACGTGGTGTTGATTTTGATGGGCACGGGGTATCTTTTGGGCTCACAAATAAATGAACCGCAGACTTTCCACTGCTGCTGTGTGCCGGGGGGAAAACAGGCTCCCTACACCCACTGAGAGGTGGGACTTCCCAGCCCCTCTCCGAGAGGTGACCTTCTGGCCAGCTGGATTTAAGGGATTTGAACCCACTTGCATGACTCTCCCCAACTCCCGTGGCCTTTGCATCTGCTGTTTTGCACAGTGTCTTCCGTATTTAGTTGAGATGTTTTCCAGACTGACGTTATCTCCTGGGGCTGGCCATTCCCACCATTACGGGTGCCCCCCATCCAGCCGGGGCAGCTCTGCGTTCCTGCAGGGAAAGCAGTAGCTGAACCTTGCTACCAAGCCCATCCATCCAGAGCACCGGGGAAGAGCTCGGCCATGTGTTTGACATCACCTCAGTGGTCGACATGAGCCAGCAGATGCCGAATAAAAACTCCAGCGAGCATTTCAGTCCTGTCCATCTGTCCGCGAGGTCCAAGGCATCGTCGCCAGCAGCTTCGGGCTGGGCAATCTCAGGCCATCGCCCCCAACAAGCTCCTTTGAACTCCAACCCGCTGGGCCGCGACGGCCACGAGCGAGCGTTGTTTGAACATGGTTTTAATCTGGTTGGATATATTTAATGCGCCGACATGTCTTAAACCGGGGGAGATCTAAGCCCTGCCTGGCAGGTGTGACAGAAAGCAGACGCCGTCTTCATTGGCTCTCTGGCTTTGGAGGTCCTGGTGGGAAAAGCATGATCAGAAGCCCTTGGCGAGACGTTTTTGTGGAGTGTGGAGGTGGGGGGGAGGCGAGGGGGGAGTTAAAAAACCCACAGAAAGTGGAAAGGAAGGTAAACAGCAAAGGGCACAGAAAGAAGATGGGGACGAGGCACCAGGAGGAGGCACCAGGAGAAGGCACCAGCTTCTCAACAAAAGATGAGGGTAGTGGAGCCGGCACTTTCCTGCTGACTTCTTGTTGAGAGCAAAAATTTGCTTTTCCCTGTTTCTCTCCAAAAAGTGCCTTGTTTCCAGGAAAAGCCAAAGCCAAACTCTTTCCCCATGTAGTGCATATTGCAAACAGTGCCATTATGTGGATAATTCTTATTTAACCTGAGCATCCTCATTTTTTTAAGTCAAAAAGTGCTTTAGATAAATGGAAAACACCATGGAAAGGGTTGTATATTCTGCATAATTTGCTGTGTTGCCAGTTTTTGTTGCCTTCCAGGATAGACTACGGAGCCGGGGAGCTACTGCCCATTTCTACCCCCTGGTTCTCTCCAACCCCAGTGAATTAGCACTGATTTATCCCGGCAGGAGACCCGGATTGTGGCCTGGAAACCGGGGAAGGAGCAAGTCTGGCCCCTGCAAAGGTGAGCAAGGAAAATCTCAGCTCCTTTTTCTGGCACTCCCACAGCTGCAGTTGTCTCTGCACAAAGTCTGTGTGATCTATTAAACATCTCAAATAAGGATTTAATTTAGTTTTAATAAGACAGTTTGGGAGATGTTAATTAAATTGAGTTATTAAAACCACATGGGCTGGACTTGGCTAATACATTTCCTTTTTTTATTAAGTCCATTAAAAAATAAGAGAAGATAGAAGGGAAAAAAAAAGGTCTTTAGATGCAGAAACTCATTCAAAAGGCTTCTTTTTCCTTTGCTGAATTAAACATGTCTCAAGCATACCAGGAGATGAACAAATACCAAAAAACCAGCCAGATGAACTTGAACTCTCCCAGGTTCAACAAGACTTGGCTTAAGGATGAAGCCAAAATGATGAATCCCCAAGTGTCCACCGGGTCTCTGCATGTTCAAACCCAGAATTTCCTGGCACCTCCATCCCCGCTGCTGCACGCCGCCGGATTATTGATGGGAGCGATGCTGGAGCGACGCAGCCACGCATCACTTCCATCCACCGCGTTGTGCTCCAGCCGGGAAAAAGGCAGGAATGCAGCTTTTTATCAACTCGCGTAATCAGATTTTGCCTACCTCTGGCAAAAAAAATGCTGCTGGGAATCTCTTTAGTTGAAGGAATTGTCAGGGTGATTTGGTTAAGCTGAAGAAAAACTCCCACGTGCTTTAAACATGACAAATATTTCATTAGCTGGAAGTGTAACCAGCCGTAATTAGCTTAGCAGTCCTGAGTTAAGAGATTTATAAGCTTTAGAGGATACAATGCGCTGGTGAGACAATCTGAACTGACCTGTGTAGGAAATTTATCCTGTAATTTCCAAATTAACCTGTTCTTTATGTCCAGGCAATGCCTAGACAACTTCTGGAGATGCCCGTGGTCCTCCGGATTCTGGATGGGGAATCTACCGAGACTTTATCCCAGCTCTCTTCAACCTACGGGGCAATACAGGGCATTGCATTATCCCGCTTCACTCCTCAATTTCCCTGGAATTTTACCTTTTTCCACAGCACCTTTTGGTGTTATTAATGATGTATCAATATTGGCAGGTCACGTCTCCCAGGTGCAGATGAGGCTTGGCAGATACATGGCCCTTCTACACCCTTTGCTGCTCAGCAAGGGGATGGAAAGGGGTTAACACCACTGGGGAAAAAAATATCTTAGGGACCTGATTATATTCACCAAAGCTTTGAAGTGCACTGGCAAATAAAAGAAAACACTGGAAAACTGCATCAGAAGTTCTCCGCATCTAGAAGAAGTGTGGCCAGCAGGTCAAAGGAGGGGATTCTGCCCCTCTACTCTGCCCTGGTGAGACCCCAC
>RSEF01000024.1:744978-788047 GCA_003993805.1 Himantopus leucocephalus | reverse complement strand
AAAAAAAAAAAAAAACAAACCAAAAAACCCCCTTCTGCCTTTAAAAAAGGAGCTGTTACCAACCCGACCCGCAAGCAGAAATGAGACAGGGAGCTCTTTTCACATCTACCCGAAACTGATATCACACATACCTCTGAGTCACCGCGCTGTTTGCCTCGGGTTTTTTTTTTTTTTTTGNTGGTAACACTCAGGATCTCAGCACGAGAGGACTCGCAGAAATCTCTTTGCTGCATCTACGGTGTTTGCTTTTCAGAGAGGTGCAACGTAAAAGAGACGTTTGAAGCAACCGAAGTGTCTTGTTGCATGGAGAGCATCCTACCCAAAAGCCTCCTCTACTGCTGAGCATCGCTGACAATAGGGCCCAATACGATAAGAAACGTCGGTCCTTTATTGACTCCTCGAAACGCAGATTAACGAGCCCAGCGTGAGCTGCACCCTTCTGAAAAGTTTCAGTTTGCCGTAGCAGAAACTTAACTTTTATCCAGATTTTGGCTATTAAAACTTTGCTCCGATGCCGGACCTAAGAGCAGTCCCAGATGCTCCATCACCAGCTGGAGCTGAGCAGCTTCATCCAGCTGAGCCCTTATTTTCTCTCTTTTTTCCCCCTCTTTTTTAATCTTTTTTTCCTCTTTTTCTCTCTTTTTCCTTTTTTTTTTTTTTCCCTAGTAGCAGACTACCTACAAGGTGGTTTCGGAGCGGCTGAGCCCGGGTGCGTGAGTCAGGCGCAGGAGGACCGTCTTTCAGTCCGTGGGCAGCAAACTGCTCTTTGGGCACCGGGTTTTCAGAGGCATCACCGAAAGTTGCTCGGACTCGGGCAACAAACTGCTGCTTCCACCCCTGCAACCCTCCCACGGCGTCCGCGGGAGGGATTTTTTTTTCCGAGACCTTTGTTATCTGTGGAGCACAGGTTCACTCAACCCCATCTGAGTGAGGTTCAAGTTCCTAAATCATCTGGAAACCTCAAAGCTCTGAACTATATGGTCTTCATAATATCTATGATTTATTGCGGAGTTTTATTTCTGTCCTCATGGTGGAAAAGTCCTTTTTTTTTCTTTTTCTTCCCCCTTTTCTGCAAATATCTACCCAGGGCTGTAGATGTGCCCATGAGAGGGCCGAAGGTGTTGGAGAAGACTGTGGGAAAAGGGGATGTAAGCAGGAGAGCTTGAGGTTTGGTCCTCACTTGGGTGATTTTTGCTTCTGCAGCCTGTGCAGCAAAACAAATCCACATATTAATAAGATAAGAAACATCCTCAATTAATAAGAAATATGCTCAATTAGTAAGAAACATCCTCTTTGCATGGTCCAGCGCAGGGGAAGATGGTGAGAAGAAGTTATGATACTCCTGATAGTTGCCCGGTGGGCTGCTGTGCACCTCCCTAACGGGATCTGATGGGATCCAACTCCTGCGGGATCTGGCGTTAACCCTTTCCCTGCTGCTGCTCAGGATCCCAAACTCTGCGTCCCCCACCGGGATGCTCTCAAAATGCACCTCTAGATGCCTACAAAGAGCCCCTGAGCTGTGCAGGGAATCTGCACTGGAAGACGATACTTGACTGGAGGTTGCCACCAAGGCAACAACATCGGCCAAACAAATAAACTAATTACGGGGGGAAACCCAACGATTCCTGCTTATAGCTATTTTTAAAAGCCTCGTCTCCCCAAGACGGAGCTGCAAGTGGTTGTAAGCAACGCCGGCTACCCCACACCGCTGCTGTGCTCTATTTCCAAGGGGATTGATGTCTCCTGGCTGGCTGGGAATGAATGCTGATCATCTCCAGGTTCTGGAGGACCAAGTCTGCAAACGAGCGAGTAAATCCCATCTGCATCACTCCGGCCGCCGCGGGGAGGCCGCGGTGGGGCTGGGGGTCCTGTTTATTGGCAGGGTCCTGACCTCCTCCCCCNCCCCTCCCCGTTTATGACCCCCCCGGGACCTCCGCATGGAAAGGGGATTTGTAACGTAACACTAACAATAACACAGCGCGGACAGCCGTGACAGGGTCGTTTTCTCCTACACGCCGCAGCTGGCTCCCCGGGATGGAGACGTGCGGGCGAAGGGGCGAGGAGGGAGATGCTCGGCAGGCAGCTTATTAATAGAAGGGTTTTTCCTCCCTGACTTTTGGCTCCGAGCTCGATCTGCTCCTTTTTCCATTTGATTTTAAAAGAGGGAAAGCTCCTGCACACTGGGGATGGGAATGTGGCAGCACGGCACGGCAGAGCCATGGTGGGTGGCTGCTCCATGCTGAGCCATATCCGAACGCGAGGGACAAAAAAAGAGTTTCCCCGGAGGGTTTTGCCTTAGCTTGGTGAGCAAGTTCAAGTGGTTTCTTCTCTGGAAACACATTGCTCATCCCCCCCTACTGATTGCAGGATAAGGGAGAAAAAAAAAATGAGAAGAAACTACCAATTTCTGGGAATGCTGTGGGTGGAGAATCCAGCCCAGGGCTGCTTTCACACCCCTTTTCCAGCCTGGATGATACAGGATGAAGAAAGCAAATCCCGGGACTTTGAGAAGAGAAGGAGAAGGGTGAAAGGGGGCCTGGAGACACAGCCCCATGCCACGTACCAGCTTTCCAGCTCTATTGACTGACTGCAGGCAAGTCCTGAGAAATGCCCACGCTGCGGGCAATTTTTTTCTCGCCTATTAGGATGAAAACATGTGGGTAAAGGGCGCTCAGCATGTTTACATCCAGATACCAGCTGTGCTGCAGATTTCCAGTACAGCCAAATCCTTCCGTGCCTCAGTTTCCCCAGGAAAGCGTCATGCGTGGCGGTGTGGGTCCCATCCCTTCGTCTCCGTGTGCACCCTGATCTTCGTTATTGCGTGGGAGATAGGGGAACTGTGGGAAACCCATGGGAAACTCGGCACTTCTACCTTTTTCTGCACTTTTTGGCTCTTTTCCTACTCCAGTTTAAGACCGAAGCCTTCACACATGCAATGAGTTCGGCCCATTCATCCTGGCTGGCTGCAGTGAAGCTCCTCTGATGGCAAATCAGTACTGAAAGGCAGATGGAAACGGCATCACGAACCCTCCCTTCTCCCCTCCCCAGCGTGGAGAGGACCTCAAAGTTCATGAGCTCTTTTTGTACGTCCTCTGAGAACAGGCAAGGATTTTCTGAGCCTCTGAGGTGCCTCGAGGTCACGTTTTCGAGATGGAGTCAGGTCTCGCAACCTCCTCAATTAAAAAGAAAAGAAAGCTGAGGTTCATCTGTAACGACGGGATTCTGGGAACTGGGGCTTTTAGGAGAAATATAAAGACTGTGAGACCCAAAACCAACTCAGGTGACCTGGCATGGACGGGCAAATTCAGCAGGATGACAGATACAGAGAAACATCTCTCGGCTTTTATAGGTTTTTTTTTCAAGCTTTCAGCTTTCATTGAAACGAAGCCAAACGAGGTTTGCTTTTGACCTTGAAACACAACTGAGAGATGCTCCCCAAATCCTTCCGGGCCTTTCGTACCCCAAATTTGCAAGGAGGCTGTAATATCTGCAGGTCCACCCAATGCACCTACATCTCTCCCACCCCAGCAGTATTCCCATCCATGCTTTATCCTGCAGCAGGAGCCTACAAGGGTACCGTTATGAGCCATCTCATGTCTCTGGCTCTTGGTTCAGCTGAATTTTGGTTATGTGTAGCCTGAGTCATGTGGTCATAGTTTATCAGGCTTCTCTGAAATGTCCCCCTGGAGCTGAAGATGCGTTGGGTTTCTGCAGAGGTTGGGCTTCAGTTATGAGTGTGGACAAGGTGGACATCAAGAAATGACACTTAATGATGGAGCAACCACATGAGGAAAGCCAGGAGTTGGTTTCAGAGTAGCTGTGGGTTTTTTTACCAGTGGGTCATTGGCAAAATAGAACTGAGAAGACAGCAGGAGCTGCAGGGAGAAGGGCAGGGCAGGCTGTGGAAGAGGACCTCTGGCTGCAAGGGTGGAATAAAGGAGACGATATAACCGGTTGGCTTCAAAAACGAAGGGATTTGCAAACAGAAGATTGGCCGATGACACTGTATGATCCACCTGAGTCTTTTAGGTTTCCAAATTATGTGTCAGTGGAAATAGCAAGTTTACAGCCCGTGGATGGCTGTGGGGAGGGCAGTTACTCTGTTGGGTGCTCAGCTAATAGGAGAAAATGCCCCTACAGTGCAGGGAGCACGTTGTTGCCTTGGGCATCTCCATAGATAAGGGAGTCAGGACACACCTCACCATAGTTACAAGTTTCCAGTGTGATGGCAAAGATATCTGCCTCTTTCCACGCATCATGTCTTCATTGGTTGAGGAAACCAGGGACATCTGATGGGGACGGTGACAGGAAGAGTGTAGAAAGCACAGCACAACTGCATGCGGTGAAATCAGCCTGCAAAACCAGTATAAACCAACTAAGGACTTTCCCGCTATACCTGCATCACCCAGCAGAGCTGATCAATAGATCCTAAATGCTCCACAGCCACAGTGAAGCCTACCACCTCCCTATGGACAACCTCTGGGAGGCCTTCAGCTGCAAACCATCCGTTTTTCGGTGCAAGACTTGGCTCATCAGTTTGCAGTTGGTCTATTGAGACTCGGATTTGGCAGCGATGCTCAACGCCTCCCATCCCCAGGGGATTTTTGGTGGCGTGGGTACCCCTCCCCGACCTCGTTCCTCCCACCCTGTTCCTCCCACGGTCTTTCTCTTGGCACCATCTAGTGGTTATAGGGACGGAGATGCCTCTTCTGCTTTTGGGTTGGGGTCAGAAGGCCACCTCCTCCTCCTCTTCCTCCTGCTTCCAGCCCAGCTTCACTCCTTTGGGATGCTCTAGCACAACTTTGGGATGCTCTAGGACACTTTTGGGAAGCTGGAAGCATGAAACCCAAACCCGAAAAGATGGAAGGTCTTAGGGAAAAAGAAGAACCCAACACTTCTGTCTCACAGGGTCTTTGGGAGCTATTTCCAGCTGACCTGAATCATTATATTTCAATGTACACGTAAGCTGGTGTGAAACGCTTATTCCTTGGGAAACATCTCTTCTGCCCTCCCTCTCTCTCCCCCTCCACCAGCCCATAAACAAATTCTTACTGATTTCTGCAGAAATAAAGTTTCCGCTTGGATAACTGCTTAAAATGGTGGGGCGGCTGAGTTTTCTCGCCGTGGATGCATGTCTGGGGTTTTATGTTCAACGCCCGCACAGTCCACCCAAACCCTCCCAGACTGGGTTTAGGGCATCTCAAGCAGCAAAAAAAAAAAAAAAAGAAAAAGCAGTTTCCTCCAGCCAGCAGTTAATTCTGTCCTTCCAGGGTGGTTTTCTATTAAATTAAAGGAACACCACTCAATTTCTTATGAAGATTTATTCCTTAGATTCAGTATTTGCAAATGATGCTGATTTAGGAGCCTTAGGAATAAGAATGTAGCTCTTAGAAGAGTTTACACAGAAAGATGCTGGTTGCTGTCCATGTAGTTTTTTGTTTTGTTTTGTTTTGT
Organism: Himantopus leucocephalus; assembly: GCA_003993805.1. Classification (NCBI taxonomy): domain Eukaryota; kingdom Metazoa; phylum Chordata; class Aves; order Charadriiformes; family Recurvirostridae; genus Himantopus; species Himantopus leucocephalus. Next base: position 782,593 of record RSEF01000024.1, on the reverse strand, counting down.
TTTTTTTTTTTTGATTAAACCTTTAAAATCTTCCAGCGAAAAAGCTTTCCTTAAAACTCCAGAACCGAAGAGATCAATGATAATTTTTCAAACCGTGACTATGGGTTTCTGTGCTCCTCTCAGGAAATTCCAGACGAAGGAACATATTTCATTCGGGGAAGAAAAGCCAAATGTGAAAGGAGAAAGCTGCTCCTTTCCTTCCTGCTCCTTCCTGAAGAAAATGTTCACTTAACTCAAGGGCTTTGAAACCCTCTCTGTCTCTATTTCTTATAATCCTAGCAAAGGACTTCCACTTATCCCCAAACTAGAACACTGCCGAAAAGGGTCTAGGGATGCATTTCCATTTGCCGTGACATCCTCCAGACACAGAGCATCTTTGCTTTGCTGCTTATGTTCAGTGCACGCAGTAGCTCCGTAGCACCCGAAATCCCCCGCTGAACAGAAAACAGCGATGGGTGGTGGGGAATGTTTGCCAGGAAAGGATTTTTTTTTTTTTTTTTTAAACCAAAAATGTGATTTCTGCTGAATCCGAGGGCTGGCCAGGGGCCCTGGGGGGGAGGAAGAGGGATTTAGCTGTGTGTCTGCAAGGCATCAGGAGGATGCTGTGGGCAGAGAGGGCTCCCGCAAGTGATGGATTGCCTACAGGGGCTGGATGCAGGGTGATGGATGGAGGTGGCCAAGGGTGTCTGCAGGCCGGCTGTGAAAGCTTCGTGAGTGTTTTCATCCCAATCCTTGCACTCCACGTAACCCAAAAACGAGCTCCCGTTCCCCATCCAGACAGGGAGATGCGGGCAGGGAAGCATCTGGGCAAGGGAAGAGCTGCAACCCTTCTGTGCTGAAAGGGTGGAGAAGACCCTTCATTTAGGTCCCGAATCAAGGTAGATTAGTGGATCCCGCCGGCCACCACCTTGCCAGACCTTCCTCCCATCTCCGCCAGGCTATTATAATCGGTCGCTAAAGTGTGGCAGAAAACCCCACAATTCCGTCATTTCCTATTATTCAAAAATAAAAAACAAATGTTGGGCCGTAGAGCGCAGAGTTCAGATCAGGGGAAAATCCACAAATCTCTTGGCCGTCTGGGATCTTTTGTTTATCGCTGCACTTAATCCCATTTTTGGGTCTCCCGGGCTCAGGCTCGAAAGAAAGATAAATGAGGTGCGTCAGAAACTCACCTGATTAACTTGGCTAATTCAATGATTTTATTCTTTTCCAAGGCTGGTTTGGAAGGGGAGCAGGAGGAATTTGCGCATGCAGAGTCCCAGCCTCTTGAAGGCAAGAAAAGGGCTTTTTTGGGGGGTTTGGGTTTGTTTTTTGGTTTTTTTTGGATAGGACAGTCTGCAGGGAGGATGTCAGCAAAAAAAAAAAAAAAAAATCCCTGGGAAAAGGCTGGATTTTCATTGCACTTCAGTTTTGGCCGGAGCTGGTGCATCGTGGCACCATGCAACGCTGTGAAAATAGCAGCTTTTCCCGCAGATGCTGGTGAAATCTGTGGTGGAGATGGAGATCAGCCATTGCAATGACATACCTACCCCATTTCCTCTGCTTTCTCTCAACTAAAAGGTAAAAAGAGGAGATTTCACCGTGCTTTTGGAGGGGCTTTTTCTATAAGAGACAGCCAGCACGCTGCACGGCGATACGGCACTCCTGCCAACCCCCAAATCCTCCAAACAGGGACATGGAGTTCACACGGGCACCGTCTCCCATCCCAGCCCAAAAAAACCTGCCAAATTTTCACCAGGACTAAGGGAACCACATCTCCTTGTATTTTTTCCCGTGTGAAATCCAAGCCCAGCAGCGGGCGAGGAGGAGGATGCTGCGTTCACACCTCGCTCCCGCTGCAGGATCCGGGTGAGGGATGGGGAGAAAATGCGAAGGCAGACCTGGGGACTGTCAAACCCGCCAGAAGTTGAGTCTTGGAAAGGAGAATGGATTAACTCTGCTTCCTAGGATGGAAAAAAAACCCTACTCTCCAGACGCTTGACATCCGTGCATGCTTTTAGGCATCCCTGCAAGAGCATCCCTGCAAGGGAGATGCAGCAAAAACCCCATCACTGGAGGCTTTATCCCAAATTTAATCCCTCATCCCTGAGGTACCTTGGCTGTCTTACTGCAGCTGATCTATTTTAATCGCTTTATCTCACCAGGTCCTCATTCTCTCCCTGGAAAAAAAAAAAAAAAAAGCCGTCCTCTCCCATCTGGTTTGGGTTAGGAGTCCGTCTGCCGAGCGCATCGCCGGGGAGGGGGGCTGAGAGTTCAGCCCCTCCTCGAGCGACGGGAGCCCGGGGTTTGCTGGCGGGGTCTCGTCCCAGCCGCTCGTACCCCTCGCCGTGCCCCGTCCGCCCCCGTGCAGCACGCTGCTGCCTCCAACATCTGCTTCCAATCGCCTCTTCATCTGACCAGCGCTGGGAAAAGCCAAGTTTTCCCTCCGGTTCGGGGTCTTAAAGGCACCGTGTGCGGACAAAACCCATCCCCTGCGCCTGCTCTGGAGCCATTCAGCCTAAAAAAACCCACTCCAGCAGGTTTTTCCCTTTATTTAATAGCAAAGCAGGGTCTTTTTATTCCGGGTAAGCAAGACAGGTTTGAGATTTTCTAGAAATTCAGCTTTTCTCCACCGGCGCTGGTCCTTGGGCTTCGTGGCAGATGAGCGACGCACGTGCCCATGCAGGATTTGTGCCTTTGCGATTCCTTAGGGACAGTCCTGCGCTGAGAAGGTGGACCTTTGAGCTGCCTTTAATTCCTGCCCGATGTCGCGACAGTCCTTTCCTGCTCAGCCCATCCTCGGCGTGGAGCTGAGACCCGACGTGCAGCATCCCACCTCCTCCCAGCGAGCCGGCTGGAAACCCTTTCCAGGCCAGTCACAAGAGGGAGACAAAAAGCCAACAGCAGCCGCATATTTGGGGTGGAGACCTGGTTTTGTGGGAAAAAAAGGAAAATGTTGCATTTCGGGGATAAGAAGCATGATGTTTCAGCTCTTCTTGTATTGGGGATTGAGTAGGGAAATGGTATGGACCCAAACAGCCTCTGGAATTCAATATTCATTTTCCACTGATGGATTGAACTGGATTTTTTTCTCTCAGTGCGTTAAACCTGAGCAACCCATGAGCCTCACCCAGCTGTCAGAACTGCAAGGATAGAGACAGAGGATGTTTTTTCCATGCACAAAATAGACCTGGACCCTTGTTAAAGTGATTTTACGCAGCTCTGCAAAAAGCAGGCGGCTGTATCGGGGTTTCACTCCCATCGGCTTGATCCTCTCCTGCACCAAGTGATGCTCAGCAGCACCCATCGCCCACCTCCTCCGGCGAGGAAAGCGATTCCCAGCACAGATGAAGGTTCGTGGTGCATCCGAAACCACCGCAGCCCCATCTCCCTCGAGCATTAAAAGCTGGAGAGAGCATAAAAGAACCGTCTTTAAAACACTCAAGATGTACTCAAAGCGTGGCTGCAATGAGCTGTGAAATCTCAGGGCAGAGCCAGGGCTGGGAAGGAGACGGGGAAAATCTCTTCCAGAGGTTCAGAGGGCCCAAAACTTGCATTTTCATGGCAAAAAAAATAAAAAAAAAAAAAAAAANGCAGGAAAACTCTTCCTTCCCCCCGCCGTGAGTGGGATTAAGCTCTGGAGAAACCTTCTGGTTGCTAAAATTAGCCCGGAGAAAGCTTGGGAGATGGGAAAGTGAGAAAGCATCTACATTGCTAGAAGAGGTTAAGCCGACTGCAGGGTTCACGTGCGGGGTACGAGAGGGGCTCGAGCTGTTTGGGCTGGCAAATTTTGCTTTATTTGCCCCAAAACTGAAATGCCAGCAGAGGGCCGGTCCTACCCACCACCTGCCTGCTGATCCGGCGGGGAGAATTACCGTCGATATTAATAGCTGCCCTTGATTTCAACTTGCTGACACCATGAAGATGGTTTTAATTAAAACTCATTAGCAGCAACCTGTTCCTGAAAATGAGCGTAGCTAACCCAATTACGGAGCTGGTTCCTTGACGATGCTGCTCTTCCCAGAAACCCATCCTGGGCAGACGTGTAAATCCTCACCCTGCTCCTATTCCCAGCGCTAAGGAGGGTGCAAATCCCAAAAGGAAAGCCGAAAATTTGGGGTGCTGCAGGGCTTGGGGTGCTGGAGTGCAGGGAGGGATGATGCTGTCTCATCCAGAGGACAACCATCCCCACGGGACCGGTCCTCCTTGGAGACCTGTGGTCTGTGCAGAGCAGTGATTTGCGCTCTGCAGGCAATTTGGGGGGTGGAATGGCTATTTGGGTAAAAAGTTGAGCTTATCTCCCAGGCATGACCTTGAGGCTGGGCTGGGAAGCTCAGCTCTGGTGCTAGATGGGACCCCCTCTGTGTAACGCTTTCCTCCGAGCGGAGGCAGAGGGATGCTGTCAGGAACCAGCACCAGAGCCAAGACCAAGTGCGGGGAACGGGAAACCCCACCGAGCTGGAAAAAACGACCCCAGCACGTGTGCGGGCTGCAGCTGCGACCGCAGGGCAGGTGGGCAGGTCCCGAGGGCTGGCTCCGGGGAGTCCGAGCATCCTCAGCATCCCCACCGCCGGGCTTTTCGGGTGCCTCCTCCCCATCCCTGCCTCGTGCCGGAGCCTCGGGCAAGGAGCAAAAATTATGAATGGCTCCTTCTCTCCCCTTCCTTCCCCACCAGCCCCTTTCACTTCTGCTTCGCCATCCCCCACAAGCAGCTGTTTCCTATTACCGTAAAAGCTGACAAGGTGCAGGGCTGGAGCGGAGCCTCCTTTGGCAGGTAATTTTGACGAGAGGCAGAGGGCTGGGGCTGGGTGTCTCTGATGGGTTTCCGGGGCTGTTATCAGCCCGGCACGACCCCCTCCCGTCTGCGTGCCGGACCCACTCGCCGTGCCCTGGAGGGGGGAACCGCAGCGGCTCGGCAGCACCGAGCTTGGGAATGGGGATTGGACATCCTCAACGAGCAGGTCAAGCCGGCAGGATATCTCCAAACACCGTTGCTTTTCGGTTCAATCCCCACCGGTGAGCGTTTCACCTGTCTTGAGGAAATATATCTCTGGCGCACCCGGCTGGGACACATTTACAACCTTTTATCTCCCGGCGGCAGAAATAACACAGCTGTGTGCTGGAGATGGATAATCTGCTCAGGCTTTCAGCCCCCCCTGCTATTTCTTGCCCTGCCAAGAATGTGGTACCCTGCCCTTTCCCCTCAGCCGCGCGCAGCATCCTCGCCCGCACCGAGGGATGCAGGCGAGCGGGCGCTGCCGTGGTTCGGGTGGGATGCGCAGCCCAACCGCCTCTCTGGCTTTTCCCCAACAGGGCATCTCTTCATGCGGGAGGTCAGCTTAGGCTGCGAGGCCAGCCAAGGCTTAAGGATTAAATATATTTATTAAGTAAACTGAATAAATAGATGCCCTGTCTTCTGGGTGCCCGTTGATTCGCTTCCACAGCCCTGGGTGAAAGCAGCACCATCGCTTGAAACACGACCAGTACGCCTGTGCCCCCAGACAAATTAATAACCTCCTGCCCAGTCAGACACATTAAACATCATTTTGTAGCTCTGCCCAGGGACTAGGAGCCGTGATTGAAGTCGCAGCGGCTGGAAAACGCACCGTGCTTGCTGGGGAGAAGGAATCACTGGTGGGGTACGGGGGCAGCAAATGCAATTTGTCTTTACCCTTTTCGGAGCAGGCTGTAAGAAGTTGTTGCCTTGCTTTAGCTGAGTTTGGGGTACGTGAGCACGTGTGTGATGGCTCCAAGGCGGTTCAAAGTTGGGGAGCCTGAGCCAGAAAAGACATCGTCCTCCCCGGCTTGGCTTGGCTTGGCGGGGGTCTGCATCCTCCCTCAGCCGTTGCTTCAGCTGAGATCATGACAATTTGGTCTCCCTAGAAACTCCGTGGTCGGCCTCATTTGGTTTTTCCAAGCACGGCTTATCCATTTCAATTGTTCTTCATTAGCCGGTAATCATATAATTGCCTTCCCTTTAACTTCAGCCCGGGCTGTGCAGGCAGCTCCCCGACGCGCTGCCCGTTCCCCATGGCCAGCCTCATTAGCAGGGAGATGCCATCCTTCTCTAACGAACTTTCCAGCTCCATCCACCCCGCCTGGACCCTGCTCCCTCTTCCAGCACCCGACCAGCAAAGCCCAGATGAAGCCAGGGCAGATTTGGGGTTGCGGAGGGGTTGAGCAGCTTTCCCCCCCCGGATATCTCCTCGAAGCGTGAGTGTCCTGCTCCCCCAGCCACACACGCTCAAGTCGCGGTTGCAATCTTGTTTGCATTTTGCTAATAAAACCCGCCGGTCCCCGTCCTGCTTAACATCAGCCAGACCCCATTTCCACGTGCCTGACAACTTCCAGGGCTGGGCAATACCTGGGTGTCCCGGAGGAGGGAGGTGCGCTCCCGCAGAGAGCCCCGGGCTCTTTTTTTTTTTTTTTTTTTTTTNTTTTTTTTTTTTTTTCCAGATTTGCTTGATTTTTCCTGGCAATCCCGCCTCAAATTACAAGGATGCTTCTCGGGAGCCTGCCTGGGAACATGATGCTCCAGAGCAATCTCCCTTCATCACCAGCACAAACTGGCTTTTGTTGGACCCAAAAGCATCTTCTCCCACCTCTCACCCTCCCCTGGCAAATCCCTTCCTGCAGCCCGGCGCTGAGAAGAACGAGGATTTGGGGGCCAATTGCCTCTCTGTGGCGATTTTAAGGAAAACAGCAGGTTAAAATCTCGCCGAGCTGGGAGGATCGAGTCCAAGTGCAACATCGGGATGGGGCCTTTCGCACTGAACCCTCTTTGTGCGGCTGCTGTGACCCGAGGCTGCGCTGGAGGTTTTTCATACCGGTGTTTGTTGAGTGTCGGGTTTAATTATAGGGACAGGGCTGGGTTTTTTTTTTTTCTCCAAAGCTTTATCTTCTTCTCAATAAACAGTGTTACGGGGAGATCTAAACTCTGCAAAAATGGGGTGAGCTTCTCCATCTCACCTATACTGGGGTAGAAAGAGGAGGTTAAATGCTTGGGGTCTGGCCAAGGGCAGACAGATGGGAAAAGCCAACCAAGCTCAAGGTTAATCGGTCCTCAGGAGGTGCCAAGCGAGATGCCGTGCTGCCCTCACCCTGTCCCCGCATCCCTGTCCTGGGGCAGACTGATGGCTCGGGAGCTCTTTTACCATTAAAAGTGGTCCTGAAGCCCGGAAAGCATCGTTCTGTCTGGACACAAAGTGGCTGCGAACATGGAAATGTGTAGGAATCAGCTCTAGGAAGGTGGTTGTCCTGCTTCGGGTGTTATGGACATCACCACCCTACCAGCCCATGCTCCAGCAGAGTATTACAGAGCCAAATGTAACATCCGGTATATTTTTGGCGTATTTTTTACCAAAGGCACCACTTTTGCCAAAAGCACCACCACTTTCCTTGTGCTCCCCAACCTCTTCGCAGTGGCATCGTCCTAGCTACGTCCTCCTGGCTGCGCGACCCCCTGAGCTCTCATTGATTTCAGGGGGATGGAGGATGCATGGGGGGTCCCAGGACGACGCGGGATTCGGTCCGTAGGGAAAAACCCTGCTGTCCAACAAGAAGTTTGACTCCAGTGGTGGTCTTGGGTTTGAGAAGCACTTCAGGATGAAAGGAGTGATAGAAGTGTCAAATATTAAGCTAAATAGCTCTGGAGAACTCCTGGATGTTTTAGGAGCGCTGCCAGGTGGCAAGCTGAATAAAGCCAAACTCTTCCAGCGTATTTATTTTTTGAAGGTTTAACGCTGTTTAAACAGTAAGGTCAGAGCAGATAACAAGGCTGGGAGCACGAGTGCCCGATTCCCATCCTCTGCACGTCGGGCGATGCTCCGCAGGGCGCGGTGCAAGGCTGGTACCCCCAGAAAGCAGAGCAACGGCAGGAAATTTGGGGTCTATCCAGCATGTTGCTGTGTTATCCATGCTGCGTAAGGACAGGAGGTCCTGAGTTGCCCATAACCTGAGCTGCAGCCCTGAGATGCTCCGGAGCTCCCGGGGTGGCCCAGGAGCCCCCAGACTGTTCCTGCTACCTTGGGTCACCTCTTCTCCTGACAGCGGGGTACAGAGACGCAGCTCGGGGAACCCAGAGGACACGGAAGCAGGCGAGTCGGGCTGAGGTCGTGCTTGCAAAGCTCCCTCCTGTCATTTACTGATCCTAATCAGGCTGCAATAAAACCTGTGATTGCACATCTCATAAGCGAGATCACAGGGAGAACAGGAAATGAGCTAAGTTAATCAAATTAGATGAAAGACAAGGAAAAAGGAGTCTGAAAATCCCATCTGGGGAACAATTTTATTAGTGTTTTGCACTCCTGTAGAACATTTTTGATGGGGAGCGCTGGGGCATTAACTCATCCAGGCGGTGCCACTCAGCAACCACACCGTCCGAGGCAAGCAAGAAGGTGAACATCGTTTCCACCACCGAAGTCCTGCTGCTTTGGGGCTGTACAAGAGAAAATCGAGACATATTTCTCACTGCAGTGTTTTCCCTTTGCTAAAATTCAGATAAACCGGCACTTCTTTTCTTTGTAGATCGAGAAGGAGATTTTTGTCTCTCCCAGCAGAGCCCTTGTCCTGCTTTTGCTCTTCGCTTGTGCTGCTGTATTCAGCACGATGGAGAGGAGGCAGATTTCTCCTCTCCCGGCTCTGGGGTACAGAAATGCAAATGAAACGAGCAGGACACATCTTCCTGTCTTGATCTCACATTTGGTTCCTTCTTCCTGCCTTTCTCTGAATTTCCTTAGCAGAAGGAATGAATATTTCATTACATTCCTTCTGACATTGACTTCTCTTGCAAGTCACCACAAAAACCTGGCAAAAAAAGAGAAGATGAATGCAAAGTATTGTGTACGCATCACATTAATCCCATAACTCTCAGACCACCCAACAATGCAGAAACCAGGCTTGATGCTCGATGGTGATATTACCTTTCCCTCTCTTATCAGGTTTGGGGTCCTGCTGCCCCATACAGGCTCGTTAGTGGTCAGTGGGTGACACCGAGCTTTGACAGAGCTGGGATCTCATGGAGGCTTCCCATAGCTTTGCAGGTGCAATGCCCAGGCCATATTGAGCAGCCCCCGGAGGAGGCATCTGAGTGAAGCAATGCTCACGATGAAAAGGAAGAAAATCTCAATGAAAATGCTCTTTTGGCATTTGGAAAGCCGGGTGCTAGTCCTCTCGGAGACCAGACAAGAAGCAAGAAAGGTGGTGAAGGTTTGAAGCCAGACCAGGATGGTCCCGTCCCTAAGAAAATAAAAGACTACTGGCTAGGAATACCCATGCCTGTGTGTAAAACAGGTTATTTTTCCTGTCCTTGTATTGCGAGGGAGCCAGAACTGGTTAAAGGAGTGAGAGTCAAGTTAAGAAAGGAGGAGCCTTTGCAAAGGCTTCCCATCTGCAGCTTCATGAATACATCCAGGTTAATGCATCAAGACCCAGGGCTCCAGAGCCCCCACTCATCATTGGCATCATTTTTTGGTAATGACAGCGCTTGGATTTCATCCTGTTGCAATCCCATCTAAAGCTCAGATCAAATATGTCTACAGGGCAGAGGAAGAGGAGCCAACGCTGCTCCCCGGCTTGCAGTCCCAGGTGGTCTGCGCAGAATCCAGCTCAACAAACATTGCAGGGCAACCAGGATTTAACGAAGCCTTGACCACCTTCCGGCCCCACTCAAGAGCTCCTATGCTTTAGCCCACCATGAACCCACTCCAATTAGTCTTTTAGCCCCCTTGACCTGCCTTAGCCCCATTTCCCTCTGCGTGCAAAGAGCGGGGAAAGAGTTTGACTTGCAAATATTGTTTCGGTTCCTCGTCAAGAATTGAGCATTTTGAGCGGCGCCGTGTTTCACGGCGGTTTCTCCGCCATGCACCGCCACCTCCATTCCCTCCTGCATCCCGCTTGCACCCGAAGAGGTGCGGCCTGCCCAGTTTTGGCCATGCAGTGGGGATATCTGGGTTGCAATATATGTCATGGACACATTCACTTCAATGACTCGCCATGAACTTGGTCTCCAAATATCCATGTCAAACATCCCCATCCCCACCGCCCAGCGGCTGCGCTCCTTCAGCCTTGACGTGTTACCCATTTATGGGCTTTTTTTAGGGGCAGAAATCCACACCCACCTTCAGTACCAAGTAACCTGGCAGAGGGGGGTTTTTTAGCTTTTTTTTTTTTTAACATGTGGCACCTTTTTTTTGTTTTTTTTTAAAAAAAACCCACCAAATCAAACCCAAAACTTTGTCAGAAAGTGCTAGTTTTGTCACAACTGAAACCATTTGCAGGAAAGGGCTTTCAAACGAGTTTCCTGTTTCAAAAAGAAAATCAAAAAAAGCTTTTAGAATGTCCTAAAATTGTCAAAAACATCCTGTTTTGACGTTCAAAGAAAATTTGTCTTTTGGTTGGCAGCGGGTTTGTTAAAAAACAATAATTTTCAAAAAAGGGGGGGGGGGGNAAAAAAGGGGGGGGGGGAGAAGCCACCACCCCACCCCAAACATAAAGTGTGCTTCAAAGATCTGAGTGAGCCCAATTCAAAGCTTGGGCTTTTTGTTTTATGGGGGTCGAAATGGAACCTGAGCGCTTTAGGAAGTGACAAGGTGTTTGGTGTCTCAAAATACGGAAAAAAATCCCATCACGTGCGTGGTTGACTCACCTGATACTGCTGGGATCCAGCTTTACGGAGGAAAAATCCAGTAATACCAGTATCTACTACCTGCAGGTCCCAGTTAGCAATGGGATAGTGCTTCATCATTGGAAATCAATGCAATTCTGCTTTTTAGGAAATAGAGAAGAGTTGGGAAGAGCAGGTTCTAGGAGCTTAAATATGGGTTCGCTGTACCAAACCCTGACAGTGCTTTTACTCCTGGGAGCTGCTGTCACCCTGAAAGCATCTCTGGGATGTTCAAGACCGAGAGTGCTTTCGGATCAGCATGGATCTGCCAAGTTCTTACACCCACCTTAAATCTGGGTGTTCATGACTCCCGTTTCAGAGCCGAGATGACGTCCCGAGGCTGCCGAGCCGGCGGTTTTTGCAGCCATCCATGAGATTTGGATCAAACCAGAGGAGTGAAAGCATCAGCAAAGAGCCAAGCAAAGTTCAGGTCAGGTCAAAGCAAAACAGAACCGGTGTTACGTGCCAAATTAATTTATTTTGTGAAGTTAGCAAATGGTTCTTTTGACTTTCAAGAGGAGGGGTTTGGGTTTTTTTTTTTGGTACGGGAGTAAACCCTGCTGTGCCGGCTCCATTTTTGAGACCAAAATATCCTTGAAAAGTTAAAAAAAACCCCAAAACAAACGAACAAAACCCAGCACCCAAACAGCCTTTTGGAAAACGACAAGATAGAGAATGGATTGTCCGGACCTTTTTGCCAAATTTTGTCAAAATTGTAAGTTCAGTCTGAGCTGGTACATAGTTTCCTTCCTGCACCCCACCAACCTCCTCGAAATCTGCTATATTTTAGCAAATTTGAGCACCTTGAAAGCACAGCAAACCTTAAGCTGACAGATTATTCCCTACAGCACCGTCCCTGCTAGATTTTAAATGCCTTTATGGCACTTTGAGGTTTTTGGTGGTAAAATGGGATGCTAACGGTTAATGAATTTAATGATTTATAAGCCCTGACATATTAAATTCATTAAGAAACAGTGGACAAAATGCAAATATGGGACGGGGGAAGGAGAACACGTTGCTAACCGGATTTCAGATGATGAATATCCAAGTTCGCATGTGATGAAAAAGCAAAGCTATGAAAGGTGTCTGCAGTCACAAAACAAAGTCTATTAAGCCTTCTTGTTCTGGATAGCATTGAACAAAGCTCGGGAGAAAAATTGGATAAAATAAATGCTTTTGATTTTCTAATGTGTTTTGAGCTAAGGCCAAGGGCTCAGATGGTTTTCCTAAGAATTACGCTCGGTTGTTTGCAGGGAAATAGCTCTTTACACTAGAACGATCTCTGGAGCTGGTGAAATGCGTCCCAGCTGTGGGCTGTTGAATTCAGATGTCACTTCGGTCTTCGCAAAGCCTTTCTCCTTCGCAGATGCAAATGGATTTAGGCTTCAGAGTGCTTAATATTGAGCAACATCCTAAAAAAGCGTGGGTTAGGCGCTGCGTAAAGCCATGAGTCCTCTCTGTCTTGGATACACTGCTATAACTTGTCAGGGTTGTGCAACCTGTGAGCATCTACCTGCACTGTAGGAGCAACAGGAGGGGACCGGGAGGATGCTGCGAAGCAAGCCTGCAGCATATGTGCAAGGCTGCTGTCGGAAAATGGGGCAAAACCAGCTGGTTTTGGGTGCCCTGGAGACACAAGCACAGGTATCTCCACCCTTTAGGGTTGCCAGCTTTGATGCAGTGGGCTCAGCAGTATTGCCCCCCCTCCAGGCCACCCCAAGTCTCTTCTCCTCCATGTTCTCCTTTTGAAGCTTTGTTCTTCCCTCTTATTTCTTCTTCTTTCTTTTTTTTTTCCCCCCTTCTCTCGGGCCAAACCCATTTGCCAACATGTTTCCTGCTTGCAAATGAGAGCAAAAAGGAGGTTTGGGGGAGAGGAGTGATCATATGGACATTTCTGGGCCTCTGATAAAGGGATGGGGGGTGCTGGCAGCTCTGTCAAACCGCGGCTGATGGTTTTGTGATGTGGGCTGTGTAATGTCCCATCTGGGAGAGAGCCGAGTCCAAACTCACCCACTCACATATTTTCCAGAGATGTGTTACTGCACATATGTTCAGAGGACAGGAGAAACCTGCTAAAGAGATAACCTCGCCGCATCCCAACGCCGTCCTCCTCCGAGGGCTGCTCCGCTGGCAGCATCCTTACGCCTCTCTCAGCCCCGCGGCCAGGGAAACGGACAAGTCTTGCCAGAAAAAGAGAAGGGAAAGCGCTCGCTGGCATCTGACCCGTGTTAATATCATGTTGAAGCCCTGAAACCACTCGAGATCAAGGAGAGCAGTGGGGCGTCATGAGGGCTCCATGCAGCAAGTGGGTCCCCGCAGCAGGTTGTTAAGGGGGCGGCAATGCCATCCAGTAGCAGTTTGCACACTAGTTCTAGGCACCGAGAGCCAGATCCTGCCCTCTTATATGGCATTTGCAGGTTTTATACCCATAGCCTTGAGAAAATGACATATGGGAAAGAGGAAAGCCTGTACGGTAGCGAAGGGCTCACAGCAACGCGCCACCTCCATTTTGCCAGGGGGGAAATGGTCCGTCCATGGACTCAGCCCAATGCGATGAGGCTGACTATTATTAATTATCTGTCAGAGCAACATGTCTCAGGTCTGGACTAAAACCACCTCGCCATAAACACTGCCCAAGCAGAGCAAGAAACAACACGTATTCCCCCAAAGCCTTGGAAAACCCCTCCATTTTCCTGAGATCCTCAGCTGAGATTGATAAATCCCAATTTCCAGCCGCCTTTTGCCCCTACATCCCTTTAGTTTGGCAACATAGCGACTCCTCCAGGACATAACAGCCTGAAAATATTTAAGGGATGCAAACAGGAGGAGGGAAAGCATCGGGGCATTACTGAGAACAATGCTCTGCTGAACGTACAGGGGACTGGAGAAGCCCCAGGGGGAAAACGGGTATGGCAGGGCTGACAACTCAGATTTTTGTGCTGAAGAGCCGACATGGGTATTTTCCTCCTTGCACATGGATATTTTGCCACGGATATTTTCCTCCTTGCACGTGAAGTCCTCAATGTGCATGGGTTTGCATGCTCTTCTGCAACCCCTTGATGACCCAGATGGTCTCTTCTGTCAGACAGTTTGTAAGCTTTACTACTTTAGGAGATTTAGGAGTTTTAGATTCAGAGCTAAAGCTTTCAGTAGACCCAAAATTTTATTTTCAGGAGCGCTGAGCACCCAGTGAGACAGGAAAGATGCAGCGAATGCTTCACCACATGGATCACACAGGGTGCTTTAACCTGCGTCCATCCCAGGGTATGGGTAGTTGAGGTGGTGACACCTGCAATGGTCCTATCCAAGAGGAGTCCCCCAGCGTGTCTTTGATGCAGTATGTGGGAATGGCTTGGAAATGGCACTTGCACGGCCTTGGGGGGGATGCAAGTGCTTGTTGCTGGATAGTCCAGACAGAGCTGGGAAGCCAGGGCTTGGCAAGAGATTTTATCACCTCTACTCATCTCAGGGGCCGGCTGCCAGACTGCTCAAAGGTCAGGGAATTAGAGATGGATGTTCGAGGAGTATCGTGTGCATCTCTCACTCTGTTATTATGGAAAAATGTTCTTGTTCATCCATTTCATTTTACACCAGGGTATAGCCTGACTAGCCTGAAGTTGGCAGTGACCTCTTCTTGAAGCGCCAAGACTCTTTTGCACACATGCAATAAAATAAATCACTGGAGCTAGTTGCATTGCAATTTATTCTCTCTCCCACCTCGGAAGGGAGGAAGCTGGAGCCAAAGAGCCATTATGGTGGGGTGCTCAACCTGCGAGCCATTGGCCGTGCGTGGTTTTGGTGCCTCCAAGGCTGGTGATTTTATAGCCTCTTTGCTCCAAACCATTAGAAGCTCCCCTGTGCTCTTTCCTTGCTCTTAATTGACCATAAATCATCCTGAGCTGATCTTTGCAAACAGAGGATCTGTGGAAGGTGCAGGTAATGTAAAAAGCGGGAGGTTGCTTAGGCAAGAGGCTTGGATAACAGGGTTAGGACCTAAAGCCACCAGATTTTGGGACATATTTGCACTTCAGGCCAAGCTTAAAGAGGATATCAGGCATATACCAAGCCCTGGCTGCTCCCTCCCGCAATGAGCATCCAGCGAGGAGCTGCCCTGAAGTGTTTGATTAAAATTTGCCGGCGGGAATCCAAACAAGAGCCTTTGCAGGGTTAAGAATGCAAGGGCTTCTCGATGGGGGTGAGCAGAGAGGTTTGCCAAGTGACCCTGGTGCTAGGCGGTAGTCCCTCCAGCCGGGGACACGCGGGTGGGTCAGGGCAGAAGCACCCAGCCAGCACAGCCGGTCCCTTTCCAAAGTTAGTTTGGATCCCGTAGGTGTATGTGCTGACATGTATTGCGCACTGGGTTGGAAAGCAGCAGCAGCGGTTTTGCTGTTTGCTAGCTCTGCTGTTGAGAGCTCCCACCTTGCAGCCCATCCAGCTATCCCGGCAGTGATGCTCGAGGTTGCTCTGGGAAGGACTAGGTCTCCTCAAACCCCAGCTCTGGTCAGCAGCATCCACTTCAGTGAGTTCAACTGCACTGATCACCAGTGACAGGTCATATCTATCCTCAGGAGATGTTGTTAATGACTTTAATCGATGAGCAGAGGAGCAAATTCCTCGTGGGCACTGGCAATGCAGCCAGGACCCACCAGCGGCACTTGGATGCCCTGGCGTTATGTGGCTGCAATAGAAAATAACACCTAGTTTTCCTAAAATCATTCTTCTCGATCATGATACCTTCAAGGATACAATAATACAGGACAGGAGAAGATGTGCTGGGGCACTGAGACCCATCCTTGCTATTGCCGGCAAACCCACTACCTAATAAATGTATCACTGTCCACACTGGGCTTTCCCATACAGCCAGTACTTAAAGTTCATGGTTTTCCATATCAGGGCCAGATTCTTACCCGTTTTTCCATGACAGCACATTTGAGCTGCTGTGGGAATAGCTTTCCCTTCACATACCACTCCTAAGCCCCCTGACCCACCCCTGCGTTATCCCAGTTCATCAGGGGCTTAGCATCGCCCCATCCACCTCTACACTAGCATCCAAAAGGCTCCCGAAGAACTCCTTGGCTTGCTTTGCAAATCCATCAATCCTGCCTTTTTGGAGCACCGTTCCAAACCTCCAGCCTCAGATATTTCTGGCTTGCTGGAAGAGGAGCAAGAGCATCCATTAATAAAATGGTTTCAATGCTTTTTCAACAGCATCAGTGTGAGTTAGCAGAAGATTTTCACGTCTTGTGCTGCAGAGAGCGGGGACTTTGTGCAGAGGAAGGCAGTGTCCTTGGATGCGCAGATGTTCTGGGGCTCTCCGCTATGCTAATAGTGCATGAAAGCAGCTTATTAGCATGCAGTGGGTAACTGCAAATCTGGGATTTGTTCACTTAGCCGCCTTTTAATATCTGGTTTGTGAGTTTGCATTAGGCATTCTTTGCATGCATCTTGAATATGCGCAGAAATGTGCTCACGCAGGCTTTGATGTCTGCAACATTTAACATCATCTGTTTCCCGATCAACTTGTCTTCTGAGCTCAGGAATTCATTCAGGGATACTTCTGCCTGATGCCTACATTTCTTCCGACTTTGCGCAACATCTGGGGAGTTTAACACATGCTCGGGAGGGCAGCACGCTATTAATTGGACATTAAGTGGTGAGCCATGTCTGAGGCCATTGCACATTGTATTAATTACCGAGTGGCTAATAACAACCTTCTGCCCCTGGTATTTATAGAATAATAAAATCTGTCCATGACACTGGCCTCAACATCTGGTGAAACTGGCAAACACATTTTCATTTACCTCCCTTTCTCGAGCGTGCTAATGGCTTTCAGATTTCCAGGGGGACAACTGGAGATCTTAGAGTCTTACGGACACATTGCTAATGGCTCCAGAGTGCAGGGTGAGCTGAGATTTGCACTTCAAACAGGACTGAACCCCTCTATTCCTCCCCTTGCCCAACATGGCTTCAGGATAAAAAGCTGGGATTTTGGTGTGCTTCGCTGAACGAGATGTTTACAAACATCGCAGCTCTCGTTTTGAAACTTTTCCCTGTGTTGTTTTGCAAAATAAAAGCTTCCCTGTAACCATCAATATTTAGAACATCCATGTGAGGGATGCTGAGCGCCATCTCTGCAGGTGCTGGGAATGGGTGACATGGGTTTTTGTAAGGGAGATAGAGCCCTTTCCCTCTGTAAGGAAGATTTGGGAGGAGAAGTGCTTTCGGGAAGGGCTAAAAGGGGACGCTACACTATTTAGGAGAAAGCTTTTTCCTTTAGGAAAAGCTGTACCAAGCTCTAGCTTGTAAGGGACTCTGCTCTAACCTACGGAGGCTGAGAAGCAGAATTAGGGGTGGCTGGAGGTGACTGCAAGGTGACTGATGTTGCTGTGTGATCTCCAGAGCAGAGCCTGAAGGATGCTGCCCTGCAAGAGGAGGGGAGCAGGACCAGGGCAAGGCTTGGACATCTCGTCTGCTCCAAAAGAGAGAGTGGAGAAGGCCCTGTAGTGGGGAAACTCAATCTAACCCCTCCCGTTCTTGAAATTAGTTGTTGCAGAGGTGGGCGGTCTCCTAGAGTGTGTTCTTGGCTTGAGCAATTTTGAAACCTCACCTTAATGCAACCGCTGAGGCGCTCCTCCCATGCACAGCATGATGCTTTGCGCCTGTTTTGGTTTTTAAAGGCTCTTAGTGAGTCCCAGAGACCTGGGCATCTCCGTGCTAGAGACAGACCGGGGAAAGTTGCTCCACGGATGCTAAGGTGGTGTCTCTAACCTAAATTAGTACAGACAACTTATGGGAAGGTAGACATGGGGAATACAATTTTATCAGGACAAATATTACGGACTGTCTTGACCAGTTTTGTCCTGAGGTCAATGCTATCATGCAAAAGCCCCAAAGAAATGAAAGTCCCTGGGGCATTGTGTCGCTTGCTGCAGTTTTCTGCGATGGTTGCATTCCTTCAGAGCAGTCTTGCTGGTTCAGAGCGTCTGAGCTGCTGATCTCCAGGCTCAGGCTCCCAAATAACGTGAAAGCAATGCAGCTGGAGGAAAACGGATGCAATTACAGGATTTTTGCCTAAACCTTGACAAGGACTTATTTGGCCAAAGGGGTGCTCTCCTGTAAAGCTCCTGGGGAAAATCTACCACGGGATCTGGTTTTGTGCTTGTAGGGGCAGCGGGGAATAGGTTAAGGATGGGGTGTTCCTAAGCACGCAGCAAAACTCCTCATTTCCCAGGAGATTGCTAATAATGTCCGATCTGTCCAAGCTGCTCCACGCACATAGCTGGGAGGATGCATCCTGCCGTCTTCCCCCCTCTCCTCCCTCAAACAACCGCTGTTGTCCGAGATAGAGCGCCGGTTTGTCTCCGTTACAGCCCCGCACGAGCCTCTCTCGCCCGGAGGAAGTTATATCACCCTCCAGGAATTGCTCGGCGAGTGCGATGCGCTGAAGGTATGTGCCGCTCGTAATCATCTTTGGCGGTGGGCCAGAGTCCCCCCCCCTCCCCGTTATCAAAGACTCTCTGTCTTATCGCCAGTCAGGAGGGCATGATATCATTCAGCCACCAAAGCAGGAGCCATGGGAAAAACAAGCGTTTCTATAATCCCCTCGTCTCTTAGTCGAAATCCGGCCGTTCCTAGCAAAAGGCTTCCCGTGGCCCTTCAGAGGGTCTTATTCTTGGGGAAGTGGCCAGAAATAGCCTCCCTGTTGCTGCTTGTAAGCAGGAAGGTCACTGAGATGGGGTGAGCCCCTGCGCCAGCGAAGAGAAACGGCTCCCAACGAGAGCTGGCACCCCTGGGGTTTCTGGGGGACGGCATGTGCTGCAGTCACTCTTGGGTTTTGCTTGAAGCCTTGAGTCATCACCTGGAAGAAGTGGTGAAAAGCTTTGTATTGCAAAGGGAAGTGATCAAATTAAGCAAAAAACCCTTCTGAAAATGTAGCACTGTCCGTCCAATGGTGCTAGAAGGCTGCATGGTGACCCTCCTCCCTGGCGCCTTGGCCTGATGAGAACTTTATTTTGGCTTGCAGGAAGCTCATGTGCTTGAAGACCACCAAGGAAGACCACAGTACACTGTAGAAGGCGGCCAACTTTGTCTTGGCCACTGGAATGACGGCTTTTGGGGGACAGTGAAACATCTTCTGGCCACCTCCAACCATCTCACACGTTCATGCCCCATACCCTGGTGAGCGGCAGGATGAGGTTGCTGTGGGGCATCAGGGAGCACTTTACACCAACGTTGGTCCTTTGAGCCTTCCTGTCTAAAATCCCCTTTCATCTGATCCCCTCCCTGATGCCTTTCCCCCCACACATACTTGTCACCACTTCTTCTCCCAGCTCTGGAGACATCTGCTTTGCCCATGTCCTCTAGAAACGCTGAGGGGAGGGTGAGCTCGTTCGGAGAAATGTCATAGTTCTCGCTGCCTTTAAACAATAACTTCTGAAAACATCTGAAACAGACATAATTCTCCTTTTCAAGAGCCCTATCTGAGCAGCTCCCCAAATGCTTGGCTCTCGCTTCAAAGTTGGCGTTCAGCTATAAATAAATAGCATTTCATTAAAAAAAAAAAAGGAGAGAAATTAGCCAAAAAAACCTTATACAAGCAGAAGCTTAACCAATGCCAGATAATGGGGCAATATGGATTTTTATTTTTATCCACATGGGTCCATGTGCTCTTTATCTCCCACTGTAATTTATCCTTATAAATTAGGTTCATGATATTAAAATAACATTATAGCCTTTACCTACCACAGAGAAAGGCAGTGGAGTTTCATCAAGTGCTTTGAGATCCTTAGATGAAAGGGACAACGACCTTGACCAAAGAGCCTATTGCTAATAGTTAAATGCATGCAAGCAGTTTGCTGAGTAGGGAGAACGTATTTAAAGATGAACCTTAATTGGTCCTTAATTGGCAGATTTGTACCCATTAGGCGGATGCTGGGTAAGGAGAGTCTACAGTTACTGCTAAAGTCTGGCCTGAAGCTGAGTTTTAGTCTCCCTTCCAGAATAACTGTATGGTCAATCTTAACATGTGATGGTGTGGTCACTTTTTCTCCCCATACTCTACGAGTGTGGCACCTTTGCCCACTGATGTGCCTGGAAGCTTATTCCCACCCCAAAGGCTCACAAGGGTCATACAAGCTATACGAACCTCTCTTCACCTTCTCTTGTATCACCTCTTCTCTTGTGTTCTTTAGATGATGCCCATCCGGGATCTTAAATCACTACGGTGTTATGGAAGAAGTTATCTTAAGGTATCCACCATCCCCAACCGAGCTCCATGGCTTGGATGGGTCCTTCCCACCCATCCGAGGCAACCCTCTTGCCCAAGGTTGATCTGGTCATCCAGCAGGATCTTCAGGGCTTTTAAGCAAACATCTCTTGGAATTGGGCCAGGATACGCAGAAGCCAACGCTGCTGGGTCAGAAAAAAAGCACAGGGGTTGCGAAGTCAAACTCTCAAAGCTACAAATGGCCACCAAGTCCGGTCCTGCCACTTGAATTTCCCCTCTCTTAAGCTTTTGGGGGAGTTTGGGGCTGCGTTTTCCACCTGTTCCAAGTCTTTCTTGACTCACTATCTGCTTTTGTGGATGTGGTACCTGCAGCATTTGTTTTTTCTGCTCCATACACAAGCTGAATTTGCTGCTGCTTTCTCCAAGCCTAAATTTCCTCGAGCTTTAACATTCCCCAAGATCTTTGATGCAAAAGAGTACTTGTTTCCAACCACTTGCAACATAGACACGTTAGTTTAGGGTTTTCCTGTCTCGATCATCTTTCTGATGCCTTTGTCCGAGATGCACCTTTGACACTTTAACTTTTCCCCATCAACAGTGAGAATTCAGAATCAAATAGAAAATGGATGTTTCATTGATGGATTTACACTGCTTGAACCTACTGATTGACCCTGGTGCTTAACCCTATTGATTTCACACCTTTGCTAGAAATCCCCACACCCTCTTGTGGCAGTTGTGTTTTTCCATGACAATGTACAACCCGAGGAGGCAGGAGACCCCACTCTTTACCCTTTCCATCTGGAAACTGCCGGCATATTGCTTGCACGGTGCCATGTGTTTCCAGCTCAGCCTCTGATCTCTTCCAAACCTGGGGAAGTCCTGGGAGTTTTAACCCTGTCCAGATGCCTACATGAAACACATCCACCACTTTCTCCCATGTTCGCTCCCAAGGAAAGCTGTAAGTAGTTCCTAACTGCAAACACAGCTTGGGCTATTAATATCCAAACCACGGAGATGTGAGTGATGTTCTCTAGAAGATGGGCTCTTTGCAAACCTGTCCATCAGCAGTGCATGAGCTTGCTGCCTAAAATAGGTGCCCTCTTTACCTTTCTTCCTCTTATTCCCCAAACTATAGAGTATTGTGGTACCGGAAAGACTAAGTACGGACTCTGCGGTGGGGCGCTCAAAGTAGCATCAAATGGTGTTTGAAAGAAGCGCCCTGGAGGAAGAGCATCGTTAGACAGTGGGGATTTCCAGTGACTCATATCTAGTACCAGAAATGCTTTAAGATGTTGAGGAAAAGGGAGATGAAGTGCGCTGGGCTGGTTTTTACCTGCAGCCACCTGCTTATCAGACGTGCCTAGGGTAGATTTTTTGGTTTTTCTCTGTAAAAAAGTGTTTTTTCTTCGAGTGCACCGCAGACGTGGCTGTGAAACCCCCAGAAGCTGCGTAACATGCCCAGTCAAAAGTGAGTCCTGATGTCAAAGGCTTGCTCAGAGCTTTGTCCCTCCGTAAGCCTCTGCCTCCTGCGGTGCCCCAAAGGAGAAACAAAAAATGGGTCAAGACGGGCAAAGAACTAGTCTGCATTGCCTCCTTTGTACAGAAAGAATTTTTCATGTTCACTTACCCCCCCTACCCCCCCCCAGAGCATCCTGTTCAGGAAAGTAATCGTGTTCTCTTTATCAGAAAAATACAGTTCCCTTAATTTGATTTAATTAGAGCTGCCTTTGCCCATGGCCCTCGGACCTGGACGATGAGCGCCACATGCCGTGTGTTGCTCCTAACCCCAGCAGCTCCCCTGTCTCCTCGGGGACTCTGTGCAGGACAGACACGAGATTAGTGCCTGAGAATGCCTCCTCCAGCCCGAGCGCACGGAGATAAGAGATAAAAATACGTCTGCCTTGGGTATGTGCCTGCTTTCCTCTGCTGCCGCAGCTAATAATCTGATTTTTGCTGGATGGCAGTCTGTCAGCGCCACCTCTTGGTCCATGGCTCGCTGGCTGTGCTCATCCCACCGCCGTGGGCACCTCCATCCCACCACCATGGGCACCTCCATCCCACCACCATGGGCATCTCCATCTCACCACCATGGCCATCTCCGTGCCACCACCATGGGCATCCCAATCCTACCACCACAGGCATCCCTATCCCACTGCTGTGAGCATCCCTATCCCACTGCTGTGAGCATACCACCACCGCACGGATGCTTCCCATCTCCCTCCTCAATGCAGTTTCCCTGGAGGGTTCAGGCTCGGGGTATGATAATATACCTGAGGTCTGCAAAGCATTAAAGTGAAGATATTGTCAGATATATGAGCTCATTGGGGAAGCAGGCCAGACACATTTGTTACCGGGAGAGAAACTACTTCTTGCCCTGACCCACTTCTAACTTGCTTTGTCTTTATTGTTATCTATCAGCACCTTCCTTACTCATTTGGAATAGTTGCTTAATTCCTGTCCTTGACTACCTTCCCCCCCCGTATCCTCAGCAGCTGCTGTAGGACCTGGCATGTCAGGCAAAAAGGGAAATTTTTCTCAAAAGATTCTGTTCTCTCTTGATTCCACAATGTTAAGAAATAAGAGTCATTTCCGGGCAAATCAGTTTGCCTTGTCATCGGCAAAAACTGAAGATCTCTCTGGTTTTTCTTGTTTCTTTGAAGGAAAATACACGGTGAAAACCGAGGCCAGGCTGCTGCAGGAAACCAGAAGGGGCTCAGCGCAGTGGGGCGCTGCCTGGCAGCTCTGGTGTACGGGCAGAGGTATTTTCCTGGAAGGACTGAACAAATTCACTTTGGTGCACAGACCTCAGAAGACACCCGAGTTTGATCGCTTGCTGACATCTAACCCTTGAACTTCTGAAGCTTCTCCTCCCCACCAGGGTGTTGTTCCCAGTGGATGCTCTGTTGCCCCCGCCCTAGACTTTGGGAGAGGAGGAAAAGTCTGGATCCCCCCAAATGTTTCAGAAGCAAAGGAGATGCTTGCAGCTCTTAGACTGCAGTGATGCCCAGAGATGGGAGAAGACAGAGTTTGATGCCTGTGAAGCTATGGAGAAAAATAGCAAGAAAGCAAAATTAGAGAAAAAACTTGGCAAGCTGTGCTGTAACACAGAAACTTTTCAATTTACCCCCAAAAGTATTATCTCCTTGAGGAGAGTAAGAAACACCCCCAGGTCTGTGGGCTGTAACCGTCAGAAAGAAGTGCCATTTTCATCCATGAAATCAAGGAAATGCAGTCAAACAACAGACATCAGCAAGGGCTCAAGGATATAAAAATATCATGAAGGTGGCTATGGGAATGGATTAATTGCTCGGTTTTTAAGTCACCCCAGCTTTTTTGGAGATTTCATTTCATCCTCATCCTTTTTCCTTCCTTCTTTCCTGCCTTCTGCATTTTTCTTTTCTAATTTTAACGGGGGGCTGAGCACAGCAAAGGGAGGAAAGGGGCAAGGGCAAAAAGCTAGCGGGGGTGCAGAGGTTAATTTTCTAATGAATTTGGCTAATGGGAAAGACGCCTTAGAGAAGATCGCTCGATGGCAATTTAAAAGCAATCTCAAAAGCCAATTAAAGCATTTTCCAACTCTTTCACCCATGACTCTTTTAAATGCTTTTCCGAACTCTGCTTGCTCGAGTTTGGCTTTTGTGGCAGGAAAACAGACTCAAACCAGAGAGAGCCCCAGGAAAGCGAGGCCGTGCCCACCGATGCAACGTGCATTTTTGGCATCATTTCTTCCGGCAACTCATCCCCCACCTGGGGTCTTGCCAAAATAACCAAATACATAAATATAATTTGCAGAAAATAGCAATAAAGGAAAAAGCAAAGCCCCCTCTATGCTTCATAACCATCTCTTCCCTTCCTTGGTGGGACCCAAAGGATGAGATTATCCTATTTCAGCAGAACTGGAGGTTTCGGCATGTCCTGGAGGATGCACAAAGCGGGAAAGAAGAACTCAGCCGGCTCGTGGCCCTTCAGCTTCTCTAAGTCACCACTGAATTAACTTCCAGCCAAATTTGGGGACCTTTGCAGAGCACATGGAGGGATGTGGTGAAAAGGCTTTCCCTGCATGCATTTGGGATTAGCAGCGGAGCCTTCAGCAGTTTTCCCTCCGCGGAGGACATTATGACGCCACCAGCTTGTGCAAAGCTTCAGCCGCTTCATGTTCTGGTTCTAAAAGTTAGCAAACTCTCAAAAAACAGGACTCTGATGATTCAAACCCCCAAAATACCTGCTGGGTTGGGGTTTTGAGGACTTGTGCTGTAGTCTTTGGGCTAGGAGGGCTGGGAAATGAGCCATAAAACACACCCACGTGTGTGCACAACATTAATTCATTGAATGAGAACACACATATACACACATATATATGTGTATATATATCACATATGCGTGCGCAGCTCCTCTTTTCTGGCGTTATAACTGCACCTGAAGAGCGATGCGACTCACCACCATCCTCAAAAATAGATCATCTCTTTACATGCCTGAGAAAATAAGGGAAAGGGCTTCGAGACGCACGGGTGGACGCAGGAGCCATCTGCCTGCAGCCTGTGATGGTGCAGCGCCGAAGCA
The DNA here is from genome assembly GCA_003993805.1 of Himantopus leucocephalus. Classification (NCBI taxonomy): domain Eukaryota; kingdom Metazoa; phylum Chordata; class Aves; order Charadriiformes; family Recurvirostridae; genus Himantopus; species Himantopus leucocephalus. The sequence continues at coordinate 758,165 of RSEF01000024.1, read as the reverse complement.
AGGGTAGATCCGAACATACGTGGCGATGGAAGATGCCTCCTGAAATCCTAAACGGGGTCCGCCGGTGCCGAAAACCCACCTGTGCAGGCAAATTCCTGCTTGTCCTGCCTCGTTCCCCTGAGCAACCTCACACAGCGCCCTGAGCATCGCTGTGGCTTATAGATTTCACAGGAAGGTTATGGCTTTACATGAGCATCTATGCATTTAGTTTAACAGGCAGGGTAGGACCTCAGGGTAGGAATCGGCATGCTCTGAGATAGAAAGAATTAGGATTTTCCTGGCATTTTAACTCTTTTTGTTTAAAAAAAAAAAAAAAAATTACTTGCCAAAATGATTCTCTGGCAGATAGCGACCTCCTGTGCGAAGCACGTGTTTGGTGCTAAAGTATTTTTGGCAAATCAGGGTGGATTTGAAAGCCCGTGCACTGTTTCATTTTTCCCTTTTGGAAAGAGGAACAGGTCCAAACCCGAGCCTTTGCGCAGCTGCCTTTAGCGGTTATGACAGTTAATGTTTTTGACAGGGCAAAGCCATCTGGGTTAAAGAGTACAGAGAACCTGCAGACAGAAATGAAGGAAAAAGGGTTCGGAGTGGAGACCTGGGCTTGTATAAAGCAATACGTGAGGTCAGTGGTGAGATCCTGCCGTGCTGAAGTGCTCTGAGGCAGCTCCCAGGAGATGTTAACATGAAACATGAGAAATATAAGACGATCGACAAGGTGCGGGAGGCTGGGGAGCGGAGGGAGCGTCTCACGAGGAATAAAGCTGCCAGGGTGCAAAGGTTAGAAGCAAAAAGCGGGGGTTCATTTCAGGATGTTCATAAAAAAAAATACATTGTATTTTGCATTCCTGAACTTGCAGGATTTTGCAAGCTAGGACCTGGGAATATGATGTTTTTTGATGATTTTTGTGTTATTTTTTTCTGGAGCCCGGGAGCTGTCCCTGGATGGCAGCTCGTGGTTTGCTGAGCTGCGATACGGAGCTCTCTGCTTTCTCGTGGTCTCAGCTGCGTGGTTCATAGCTGGGAGAATCCTCTTGAATATAGGCTAGCAAAAAAGTCGAATTAATTGGAAGATAAATGAGCGAGTTGTTTTGAACCAGCTGGAGACACAATCTCTTGTGTTACGAAGTCAGCGCTTTCTCCAAAACTTCTACTTTAGGTTATTTTTAATTTGCGATGGCACATATCGCTGCGTTTATATTTTCCCAGTCGCAAAGACAATGTGTATGGATGGGGTCAGGTTCAAAAAGCGAGTAAGAGATTGTGAAAGGGACAAAAAAAAAACCCCAAGAAGAGAGGAGGACCTCCAGGAACTGAGTTCAGCGCTGACCTGGAGCACGTAGCTAACCCTTTCTTTGCTTAATTTAGATCAAGCGTAGGTGTATTCCGGGGGAATATTTGGATCCCTAATTACAAAGAATGATGTAAAAGGAAGTGCACGCATAGTGAAAATGGATCAGAAAAGAATTAATTGACTAATAAGGGTGTTCAGAGCACGGACTTTAAGCTATTTCTGTTCCTTCTTGGGCTGGAGTGAAGCCAGGGTAGCTCAAGGGGCTGTGTGTGGGGCAGGGAGCCGACGGCCCCGTTGCATCGTACGCACCCCCAGTGCCAAAGCCACCGGGCTGGTCTCATTCCCAGGTCATTTTTCCATGCGGATTCAGTTCAGCCTCTTGTCCTCAGACCTTCCAGCGAGCACCGGTAGGAAAAAAAGTGGACTTCCTATAGAAAAACATGACTTTGTCCTCAAAATGGGTGGAAAACTCAAGCTTGAGGCAATTCAGCAGGCACAAGTCGGGGTAGATCAGCGGGGTGCTCGGGGACCCACGCAGGAATAAATACCGGAGAATCACTGCTCCTAAAACCATCCTTTATTTGTTGGCTGCTCGTCGCGGCCGCTGACCTCAGAGCGTTAATAATCCTGAAGGGCTCTGGAGGCTTTTTAGCACGTGCATTTTAATGCAATAAGCTTTGGCATCTAAAATGTTTTTTTCCCCTTTTGGCTTCTCCTTTGGGCTTGAAAACAACAGGGTCAGATCAGTCTTCGAGCAAAGGGACGCAGACAACCCTCGCTTTAATGCGCAGAATTATATCATCAGCGGCCAGAGGTCACATCCTGCTGTCTTTTTAAAGATAACTCCAGCCCTCTTTCTATTTCCCCGGTCCCTTATAAACCTGGCTCGACCCATACCCCGCAGCAGCAAGACTACACGGCGCAACATCTTGCATTAGTTACGAGCTTTTCAGATGAGCTCCAACTCATATTTCATATCATTCCCCCCACCCCTTCTCCCCCCCAGCCATAAGATTTGAGTTTGTCACATTTACTGGAGACTAAAGTACAGACATGTTTTATTCATTATCTGTCCTCTTCTCCGCAACAAGCACCTGCAAAACATTTCGGCTCTAGACCGGATCAACAAGGCTTCATTAGGCATGACACTTTCTCCCTGGCTTGGATGATGAAGCTACATTTTATCCCTGCCCTTCTAGGCTGTAAAATTGCCTGGAGATCATCACCTTGGGAGAAGGCAGACTCCCAAGACCTCGCGACTGAGGTGGGGAAAAAGGGATCGGGGTAATTACGCAGCCCAGATCGTTGCGAGTTGGGGGAGGTGGACTTATTTTAGCCTTGTAGCATCCAGAAGAAAGCACAGTCCTGCTTTATCAATGGAATGGAGGAGCACAGCTTTTGCACCGTCTCATACGGGGAGTTTGCAAGCTACCGGGAGCAGCCAGCCTCCGTTATTATCTTTATTTTAACAAATAGTCGATAGTGGAGCAGCGCTTCAAAGCTCCTTGCCCGCTGCAGCCCCAGCCTTTCCTTCTCGCCGGCTCCTCTCTCTTGGCCGATGAATATTTATTGGATGCAAAGCAGAAAAGCTTCACCAGGAGAGGCAGAGAAGCTGTTTTCCCCGCAAAATTCAGCAGCTCGGGGTGAGCCATGGAAAGAAGGGAGAAGTAAGTCCCTCCTCTGAGTGAGGCACAGTTGAGATTCAGGTGCTGCTTGTCAATCTTCAATAATTAAGAAAAGTATTTGTGAATCACCTCCGGTCCCACCACCCCTTGGGCAGAGCATGCTCCTTGGACTATAAGCATCACACCTCTGCTTTTCGGCTATTTATTTCCCCACCGAGTAGCTTGCCTAGACCCCACGTCTGTCCTGCCGGCCTTCCCTGGGGACTGAATCATTGCCAGCAACTCAGTTCCCAAATATTCCCAAGCCATGGGGTTTTCTTCCTTTACATGGATCACATTTAACGCCGCATTGCTCTTTGCTTGCTGCCCCGCGCATCTGCACCCCAGGAGTCTTCGTTACGCTGCTTTCCTTTTAATTATCTTCATAAACGTACATTTTTTTCTCTCCTTGCCTTTCCTCTTTCATTTCCAAAGTCTTTAATCACTTGTTTTCCTTCCATCTCTTCTTGAGTTTTCTGACACGTGCAATAAAAATGCCAGTAAAATATTCATGAAGAAACACCGATCTAGGATCGCCGAGATCCCGCCCATGAGATGCTTATTGCTATGGAATTAAAAGACGCTGCCAATAAAGCAAGGTATTGTGACGAGCTAATGGCCTACCGCTATTTGAGATGGGCCGGGGAGATGCAAAATCTGATTTTTAAAGCTCTTTATATTTAACGTTACAACAGTTCGTGGTCAAAGCGATCAAACAAAACAGCGGGTAAAGACATCCTCGCGCCGTGTTGGTTGGTGGCAAAGCAGTGGCATATGTTTACTCAGTGCTGAATACAGAAGTGAGCTCTGAAATGTCGAAATTTCAAGTTTTTTTTTTTGGGGGGGGGGTGTTAAAAGCAGGAAATAATCCCAGGAACTGCTACACTTCACAGCCAAAGGCCTTTAGCTAGGGGATGGAGCGCAGTGGGGATGCGAGGACCAGGCGGTGCTGATGCCTTCAACATCTGCAGCCTCTCCAGCTCAAGGGCTTCCACAGCTTTTTTATGAAGGACCATTTCTTTCCCCATTTCCAGCCTTCTGGCCTGGCGATTTTTTCAAGTGGTTCCCGATCCTTGCAGTGGTGAAGGCAGGGATTAAAGGGGAGCAAACTGTTGAATAACCTCTTTGAAAAATGCCGCAAGATTTGTCACATCAATTATTCAGCATCCGGGCGCAACCGGCTGTGGATGGAAGATGCTGCCAATGCAAAATACCCTTTTCTGTGCAGTTTCAGAGCAGGAAAAGGTCATTCCAGGGGGAAAAAAAAAACCACTTTGGCATTGTCCAAAAGCGCTTTTATGATTTTCCTAAGGCTGCCAGGAAAAATCCATTGGTCAGATCCTGGCTGAGGAAAGCGGGGCAGAGATTCATCCATGCTCCGGCAGAGAGGGAGGATGGATCGGGCAGCCAAAAGCTATTCCCCTCCGCTTTGGGCAACCGTCATCCCGATTGCCAAATGCGATGGGCAGAGAAGGACCACAGGAGGAGCTGGCCCCATCCTTTTTCACCGTGCCCTTCAGCCGGCGTAGCACAGCGCGCGTTTTGCTGGAAATAGGTGAATTTTCAAGGCGGGGAAGAGGGGAAACAGCCTTTCATCCTTTCGCCTGCCTTCCTCATTACTAACCTGCCTGCGCACAACCGGCTTTTTCATTGTACGGGTGTTTTGCCAGGTTAAATATCAGCCCTGCGGCCAGACCTCTGATTAGATGTGTCCCTGGGGGCATCGTTGAATTTTGCTTTTAACCCCTCGTTACTCCCTGCCCTTCCCTCCGCATCCCCTGGCGAGGCCTCCCTACCCTTTCCTGTTATTGTCCTGCCTGCCTCTGATAAGATTAAATACGTGCCCTTCAAAAAAAAGGCCTTATTTTTTTTCCCCCCTCGTACCTTATTGTTCTTCAAAGAGATGGGGAAGACAAGATCCCGCTCCTAACTCCGGCTAAGAAAAGCTCGTGATCTATGAGGCTGAATAAATAACCCCGAGTCCCTGCGGTGCGCGAGAGCAGCGTTCACCTCGGTAATTGAAATGCGTTAACGGAGAGACCTTGGGTTTTGCTTTTCTAATTCACTGCCAGCGTTGACCTTTTTTTTCTTTCTATTTTTTTCCTTCTTCTTTTTTTTTTTCTTTCATTTTTCTTCCTAGTTTTTTTCTGGTTTTTCTTTCTAGTCTTTCCTATTTTTGAAAATTGAAATTCTTTCAATTTTTTCTACCTATTTTTTTTTCCCATCTATTTTTTTTTTTTCCCTTCAACTTTTTTCCCCTTCCATTTTTTTCTCCCCCAATGAAAAGTGAACCCACACTCAGCAGGCCGCCTGCGAACTATTTGCCCTGCAAAGCCCTTTGATTCTGACGACGCCGAAGGTTTATGATGACTTGGGGCTGGGGGGAGAGTTATATATGCATTACTTTTTTTGCTCAAAGCTGTATCTGGAAAACACATACCTACAGCAAAAATAAGGAGATGCTTTGCATTTGCAGTGAAACATCCCTGTCGGGGCTGGCTGGCAGAGCGGGGAGGAAAAAAAAAACCTCGAATGAGCCCCGGGTGACCCAAAGGGATGAGAATTTGCTTCGGTTTAATATAAGGTTGATGGTGAAACACGTTTGTTTGGTTTTTTTTGCCAGGGTTTTGGGACCGCTGTAGGGTAAGGGACCGCTTGGGCGGAGGTATGAGTTTATTTATAGGGCTGTTTCCTACGGGCTTCGGTTGAGATGATGGCATGGCTGTGCCAAGTAAAATAAATGCATTTACATAGATATATATATGAAAAAAAATAAGGTTTTCACCCTTAAAAGAGGAGACAGGTGCAGGATGCGGTCTGGAAAATGTTATTTTCCCAGTTCTGCGGTGGGAAAGCCCAAAGCCTGGTGAGCTCCTCATCTTGGACCAGCGCTGGATCTCGTGTCTCCTGCTGCAACCCAGGGAGCCGTGTCCCTCCCCCAAGAGGGGACCAACCCCCAAATTTCACACTGCCACATCACAGGACCCCCCAAATCCATTTTATGGGCTTTTTTTTTTTTTTTTTTTTTTTTTNTTCTTTTTGCGATACCCTCCGTGCAGGCAGGGAGTGGTGCTGGAAACTTTTCAGCCGTTCCTGTTCCCAAAGCCAGGGTGTGGAGCGGAAAAAATATCCCGATGCCAAGGTTTTGGTGTGCCAAGGGTCGGATCTCCCCCCAGTGTCAGTTGGCACCATCACCATCAGAAGGGACTCGAGGAAAGGAGTCAGGGTCTGGCCCTGCCATTCCCCCTCCCAAATCGCTCCCCCAAAATTCCTGGTCTCCCCATGGATGCCAAGGGGAGCAGTTTCCTCCTTAGCTTGGACAAGTTAAATTAGGGTGGAAAAATAACCCTCCATTACGTTATCATTGAGCTGATGAACTAAAAAACCCCTTTTCCTTCCTATTTCTTTGCCTCACCATCGACTCCAGCAGTTCGAGGGACAGCGAAGCCGCTTTGGCCTCGTTCCGCCTCTCCGTTTGGGCAGCATCCAGAATTTCTCAGCTGAGGCTTGAGCGCGCTTCCAGCCCTCGGTGGATCCCACCGCTCTCCACAGGGGGCTTGGAGCATCCCCACCTCTTTCGCCCTCAGATGGCAGGTAATAATTTATCCCCAAATAATGCCTTGCAGGATAAATCGGAACGCATCCCTCTCCGAAGAAGCAGCCCAGCGCTCCCTGCTATAAAACAGATTGGAAATTACGATTACTGCCCCATAGGAAAGCCCAGATTTTACTGCAGCCCCGAATTGGGGAAGAGAAAAAAGAGCAAAACCGGCAAAGCTGTGTTTTGTGGAGCAAAATGCCATTTTTTTTCTTTAAAATCACCAAACGGTTTCAAATCACATTGATATTTATGGCTGCTTTTGCTGTGTGTGGTGTCCTATAAGCAGAAGTGCCCTATAGAAAGCATCTCCCCGGAGGTATCGCGTCTGCTACCCTCCAAAACTTCCTTTCCTCCTTTCCCCAGGCTGGAAAACTTTTTTCTTCTCCAATAACTACCCAAATCACCGTGAATTTTACAGCAAAGGGAAATTTCCTTTCTCATAAGACAAAGGGTACAACCTCCTCCTCTTGCCGCTGCGTTAAAATACCCCCTTCCCCAATTAAATACCACCTTCCCCAATTAACCCATCTCTCCCCCAGCCCGTAGGGAAAAAAAAACCCAACATCTAATACTCCCCAGAGCGTGTCCACGGCTTGACAGCCTTCAATAGGTTAATTTTTCAAAGCGGTAAGCTGATATTTCTGCATAAAATGTACATCTGCAGGGTAAATGCTATTAAGTGTCGGTGAATTATGGTCCCAGAGTACAGATCACTTGAGCCTTAATGCTACAAGCACCTTAATGTTTTTTTGAATGAAGTTGCTGCTAATTGCTTCCATATGAATCCTTTCTTTTTTTTTTTTTTTTTTTNTTTTTTTTTTTTTTTTTTTTATTTCCCGATGTTTTTTGTCCGACCGTGTACGACGCTACAAATAACGAGCGGGGGAATTACGCTTTATTTAAGGATTAATGCCGGCTGGCGGGTGGGTTTTGGCTTGGGGTGCTTGGCATGGAGTTGTCCTCACAAGGGATGCAGTTGCTCTTAGCCCTAAGCCGAAGGAGAGCGGAATATGGAAAATTCAAGAGCTTTTCCCCCCAAAACAAGGGATCGGAGTCCCACCTTGATGCCCTGCACTGTTCCATAGGCAGAAGCCTGTCTTTAGCTTCTTTTGGTGCCTTCTAGCTCAGTTTTTCTCAATGCAGGGCTCAAAGGTGGCTTTCTTTCCCCAAGGGAATGTCGAGCTCTCCATCACCCCCATCTAAGTTGTTTCTTCCTCCAAGCATATTGCACGTAGCAGAGGGTACTGGAAGCAGGAGCAAAACATCCCCTGCGAGCAACTGGGAGTGAAAAAGAGGGGTTTTGGGGGAGCAAAGGTTGTGGATGTGATGTAGGAAAGGGGAGATACAGATCCTCGGAGGATTTGCAGCAGTTTTCGGTCCACAGAGGTGTCTCCAAACCCACAACGACGGCCGCACGGGTGATGGCAGGAGCAGGGTGCCGAGCATTTCCCCTCTCATCAGCCGGATCCGACTGCTTGCTGCATCAGATCTGAGTAAAAACCCTGGAAAATCATACACGGACATCTCAGCCTGCACCTTGGAGGCCCTAAAACCATTTGAACATCAACCCAAGTCCCACCAAGGAGATACTTTTCATCCAGGGTTTCATACGTCCAGCAATGCGCGTCCCAGGAGAACTTTGATTCCAACATTCTGCCTTTTCAAACAGCAGAAAATGAACCAAACCTCCCCCCAAAAAGCTTTCTGAATGGCTTTTTCACTCCTGGGGGAGCAGGAGAGAGGAGCGGGGCCGGTCCTCATGGCTTTCCCCTGCAAAGGCGGAGGGAAGCTCTGCGGCGGGGGTCCCTCTTGAGAAATTCATGCGCTGCCCGCTTGGAGCCGGTTGTAACATGAGCGTATCATCTCGCAAATAAAAGAAAGAAAACAAAGAAAAAAAAGAAAAAAAGGACTTTTTTGGGAAACCCGTGGCTCGTTAAGGAGCTGGAGGGGTCTGAGTTCAAACCCCCGCGCGGCTCCGGTGGGGCAACGGGATGCAAAGCAGAGCTTTGAAATAAAGCAGAAGGTGCTGGGTGCTGGGACGTCTGATTTACAGCCCGGGTTGTTTACGGGCAGGTCTCGGGGGCTTACAGTAGAGCCCCAAAGCAGCCAAATTAATTAGTCTAACGAAAAGCCCACAGGCTGCTGGAGGCTGTTGCTATGCATCGCCCCTTAATTAAAGCCGAAATCCCTTATTCTGGTCATGCATAGGTGCACCTCCGTTGTCTGTAATATGATTAACCTCTATACCAGTGGAAGAGAGAACAAAATATGCCCCAAAGGATGTGGATAAGGAGATTTTTAGCTCTTGTAGGAGTTCAGTTCAGGTCAGGCTGTTGGTGGGGACTGTGCAAGGGTCTAATATTTACTCCCTTCCAAGCAGAGCCAGAAGACGCAGAAGAATTTGGCCCCCGGGCACGAAAACACAGAGATGTTGGGATCACCAAGCACCTGCCATGCCGCAGGGACTGGAAAAAAAACTTGGGTGTCACCGCAAAAGGGGGGAGATTGATCCCAAACCAGCCAAAGTCTGGATTAAAATCTTTCCGAGCGCTGCAGCGGTGCCGAAGCGCCTTCCCCCGGGTGGGGGAGTAACTGCGCATCCCACGGAAACGCTGACTATGGGGGTTTGCTTGCAATCCAGAACGTCAGAGGAACGGGAGCTGCAAAAGGCATTTGCGAAGCGAAGCCAGGGAATTTCTCGTGGCTTAATAGAAAACAAGCCCTTTCATTCATGAAATGTGTATTTCTGCCAGGGTTAGTTTTTCCTCCACCTGTGCTCGTGTCACTTCGAATCGCAATTCTCTCCCAAAGAGGGATTCTGCATATGTGTATAAATATGTATATGCGCCTGAGAGTGCATATGCATGTGCCTGTGTTTGTATATATTTGTGTCTTAATACCTATGCAAAATATTCAGATTTAAAGGGAGGAAAAACATGCATGAAGAGTTAAGTCTTTTCTGTATAAAGAAGTTAATGTGAATTAAGGGAAGGAGTTAATTGAAAGCAGAATTGCTCTCACTGATGAACTCCCCGTGCGGATGTTCCCGGTCTGAACCAGGAGCGGATCGGGACCTCGACGGAGGCTGTCGAGAGCTGCCTTTGGTTTAGACCAGGCTTATTTGCTGGACTAAACGTGCCCACGTAGAAAGCTGCGGATTAATTAATTTGACTTCAGTAATTAGCCAGAAGGAAGTTTACCCCAACCAGTAAACCTCATTGGAGGGGGAATTCATTAAACGTCTCTGTTTTGCCAAGCAGAGGGCTGATTTTGCAAGTCAAAGGCGGTTTTATTTTTTCATGGCATTTTCTTTAGTGGTTTTGCCAGGAAAAAAAAACCAAACCCGTGCATGTCATTTCTGAGCTCCGGCAGCTGAATGCAACAGAGACAGGCACTCGGCTTCCCCGGATTTCGCTTCTTGTCTTTTAATTCAGGAGATTTATTGACTCACATGTGATACGCTGATTTTCAAAGCAAGGAATGGGGAACTGGAAGCTGACGCTGAACATTGCTCACTATTGGGGTTTTGCAAAGAGAGGCAGAGCCCTCTGCTTTCAAAGCGGAGAACAGAAAGTGCTACATCAGGGACTTTTTTGGGCTTTCTCCTCATCTTTCACATGGTTTTCAGATCCCTTTTTGAGGAAGCCATGGCGCAGGTGAGAGGCTCTCCAGCTGTTTGGGGCCACCTGCCTGCAAGACCTGAGCTTTCATTTCCCAGTGCAAACCAGTGGTGTTCTCCTCCTGGTGCTGGTTGCTCGCCTGCTCACCAGATTCATCCCAAACCAGGAGCGGCTTCATCCCAAACCGTGTAACAGGAACTGGCTTGATCGCAAACCATGTGCCAGGAGCTGCTTCATCCCAATCCTTGTACCAGGAGCCGGTTCCATCCCAAATAATCTACTAGGTGCTGGCTTCATCCAAAACCAAGTACCAGGATCTGCTTCATCCCAAACCATGTACCAGGATCTGCTTCATCCCAAACCATGTACCAGGAGCTGGCTCCATCCCAAACCATGTACCAGGAGCTGCTTCATCCCAGTCCATGTATCAGGAGCTGTCTTCATCCCAGTCCATGTACTAAGAGCTGGCTGCATCCCAATCCATGTAGTAGGAGCTGGAGCTGGCTCCATGCCCTCCTCTCTTGCTTCCATAGCATCCCATCTATTCCCAGCCAGCTCTGCCCAAATTCCCATAGCAGATGAATAAAGCGAATGAGACAAACCCTGCCATCATCACCCTCACAGAGCGAGGAAGGGCAGCTGAGGAGCTGCAGACACGGGCACTGCCGTACTGCCAAGGAATTGCCTTGGCTGAAGGGATGATGTGCATGACAGTGAGCGGAAGGGCTGCAGCATCAGGGCTACCTCCTCCTCTGCAGTGTTTTTCTCCAGCCGGGAGCCGCTGGCTCTCCAGTGCCTTGGAGAGGCTGGTGGCAACCAGATGGTCCAAAAGCAACAACACGGTTCTTGACTGATGGGGTTGGACCTACCTGCAGCTGCGTGGCTCATCGGGTGGGTTTGTACGGCTTTCAGAGAGAGCGGCATGCCACCTTCCCCTCTTGGCTACTCCCCCGGCTACTGCTTTGTGCTTACACCACCAGCACCAAGAATAAGCCCAACCAGAGACTGGAGAACATGTATTTAATTTTCCTTGACTTCACTCTTTTGCATTTCTTCTACAGATCAATTTTCTTGGCCGGCTCTAAAGCCTGACGCTGGTGGTGGCTTCCTCAGAGGTTGTTTGCCAGCAGGGAGCAAAGGGAGTCCGCAACTGGTGAGCACGTGTTACCTTGCTGCCTCCAAACATCCCAACTATCAGAAGATAAAACGCAATCCTTGGCAGCAAATGGTATAAACTAAAATGCGGTCCTCTTCGGGAAGCCCTCACTGCCTGCTCTCAGGCTCTCATGGACCATGCTGTGGGGAGAGGAGGGAGAAATTGAGGGGATCTGGAAGCTTAGCGTCAGCACTGCCCTTAACTCTTGTCCTTGGTGGGCTGACCTCGGTGGAGGGGCTGTTTTCCACCACCCCTCCATCTCTTTTGAGAAGCGCTGTGGGGGATAAATAATACGTTGCTTGGCAGGAGGTCGAGGCAGGTCACCCTCCGGGACCTTCAGGGAGGTGTTTGCTCCAGCTGGAGCCGAGCCAAAGGCAACAGCAGGACCCCATCCCATCCAGGGTCTGATATTTCTCGGGGTACAGGCAATTTCAGGGCACGCACACGGTTCCTGTGAGCTTGAGATCACACCAGTGGACTTAGATATCTGGGGTCCAAAAAAAACCCCATGATGCTGGTCCCTCGCCTCCGGTTGCTGATGGAGAAGAAGGTTTCTCTTTTGGGTTTATGCACCTCTTCTTTGGGGTCATCGCTCTGCTCTTTCAATCTGATGTTAGAGGGAAACCCTTCGCAAACACCTTAAAATCCCATTTTCTCTCCGCTCCTGGTGAAAAAAGCGGCTGAACGTTCCCACTTTGTCGTACTTTCGCGTGGGGAGGGAAAAGAAGTTGAGCAAAGTGTCAGTCCTGGACGGAGCTGCAGACAGCCCGGGGCTGGGAGCACTGGAACTGGGTTTCTCCCAGCGTAAAACAACCCCAAACCTCTCCGCTGAGGCCGGCAGCAAAAAAAAAAAAAAAGACAACTTCTTATATTTTCTTAACCCTTTTCGACTCTGCTTTTTTTTTTCTCACAAAAGAAAAAAAAAAAAGATGCATTAGCGCCCAGGGCAAACCCAGAGCCCTCCAGCCCTGAAGCTGTGAGAGCTCAGCCCTCTCCTAAGCAGCCCCAAATGGGATTTATTTTTTTTTTTTAATAATGGTTTTATAATGTTAGCTGTTATCCTTGCAGGCGATCTGGGCTGAGGAATCAGCGTGCCTCTGCACGCGTTTATCGTATTACCGAGCTTTACTTTCCAGGTGGGGAAACTGAGGCACCGAGCTGGAGCTGTTTCCAGGTCACTACAGAGGTCTGGCTGCACCGCCACGCTGATGGGGCTTGTTGTGTTCTATTGATGAGGATGTGCATTAATTTAGGAATTTAGGAATTTAAGAATTTAGGGGTTAGGGGTTGCTAACCTGGATGGCAAGCGCTCCTCTTTCCCCATCCCAGCTGTCCCGGGAAAGCCCATCACAGGTCTCAATATCAGCATCCAGTGGGATACACTACCCTATGGCTCTGGAAATGCTGTGACAGGTGAAAAAACCCTCCCACCTCCTCACGAGCACACCGGAAATTCTCCGGTTTTGAATGCGGGAAGAAAATAAAAATTGCAAATTATTATTGCAAATTATTATTGCAAATTATTATTGGAAATTATGCCCTGGAGAATATCGATGCCGACCCATCTCGCTTTGGGACAAAAAGGGTGAGATGGAAAACATGACTTTGTTTGATGGGCTTGAAATGTGTCCGTTTGGGCAGGGATGCACACAGGTGATGTGGGTATTAAGGAAACCCTCGGATAGTTTGATTCCGCCTGCCAGCACACTCCTGCACTTCAGGGCTTCCCAGGGGGGATAAGGGGGGAGGTTTTAAAGTCTGGGAACTCAGAAAATGAAACTTTGCACCAGGGAAATGAGAAAGAGATAGAATCAGGAAAGGAAAGGAAAGGAAAGGAAAGGAAAGGAAAGGAAAG
>RSEF01000024.1:730612-744878 GCA_003993805.1 Himantopus leucocephalus | reverse complement strand
CGTGTCAGCCACCCCTCCCACTTTTGTGTCATCAGCAAACTTGGATGTGTCTGGCTCCTGCCTCAGCTCCCCACAGCTGCCTCCAAAAGCCTGAGGAGCAAAGCAAAGGGCGAGCAAAAACGCTCGTGATCACTCTGAAGCATTCAGGCTTGCAAAAACCAGCAGAAATTTTGGGCTGTTCCTCCCCCTTCCACGTCTTTCTTGCTTTGCCTGATGCCAAGAGGTAGCAAAGGATGCGCTGCTCCTTCAGAGTTGCTGCATCGGGGTGTTTTTTTAAGCAAAACTGGGTTATAACCCTACCTAGATCTAGCCAGAAGGTGCAGAGCAGCCTTGGGACTCATTCTACCACGCTGCAGCCCAAATTAAAGTGTCCGGAGGGATTTTTTAGGGTTTCACTGATAGACGAGGAGCAGATTGCTGCCCTTTCCCACCCGCATCCCAGACCTTAGTGGGAAACAGGGGAGCACCGCCAGCCAAAACCGAATAAATAAGTAGGAATGGGCCAGTTTGATGCTGTCGGTGGAGACGCTGTGGTCTGCCAGGGCAGCTGAGTTCAGCCAGCAGCGGCTTAACCCCTCCAGCTCACGTAAAAACCTGCTAATAGGAGGGATGCGATGGGCTTGTAGCAGGTCAACTCAGTGCATAAGCTTCTCCAGGCTGTCTTTCCCTCCTCTCCCCTTCTTCCAAGCATCTATCGTCGGAGATTATAGCCCTTTAATAGTGTCCTTTCCCCCCTCTATTTACTACAGGAGCCGGGATGAGCCTCGCTCTCTCCGTTCAATGCCATTAAGTACATCCCTCGATGGCTTTTCTCACATAAAGGGACACCGTGCTCTGGAGAAACCATCTCAATGGCTTATTTCTCTTAACTCGTTTTTGCTTCCCCTCTGTCCGCCTCTCGCCCCGCGAGGTCGGCTGCTAAACGAAATCCTGCCGCAGCAGCCGCTCCGCTTGCAGGGAGGAAATTTTGGGGGGGTTTTGGGTTGCTTCAAGCCTAAGCTGGTGGCTGCTGAGGTCAAGAGGATTTGGGTGTAGAGCAGAAACGGGCTCTGGTCTCTCGGTTCGGATAAGCAGCTTTGGTGAGTCTTAGAGGAGGAAAAATGAAATGGGTACAAGCTCCCGGACTAGGCATTATATAGGGGTTATCAGGGGGATGAAGGCAAGAGGAAAAATAACACGTCTAATTCTGGCTGGGTGCGGATAAGGGCATACATAATACCCTTTTTGGTAAAAACATGCGGTGCAATTTTATATAATACATCAGCAAGAAGCCGGACGGGACAACCAGACCCTCACGTCGCCTCTTTGTACCCCCTCTTCTTCCTACATCCCTTCAACAACCCCCCAAAAATGAACAGCCTTGAAAGGGTTAAAGACCGCGCTTGCCAAATTGCAACTAAACTGTGCTAATATCGGCTAAGTGACTGTTCAGGGTAATAGCAGGAGAGAAAAATTATGTGGCGTGTATTTATAAATAATAAAGTATAATTTATTAATAATCTGGAATTGAACAAAGAGTCTGTGAAGCTTAATTAATTATTACTTGTAAAGTGCTTTTGAGATTATTGGATAAAAGCTGCTACAGAAGTGAAAGGTATTGCAAGGAAAACGTATCAGCATCCTACGGGATCCATCCCACGGGACCGCAGCCCCAAGACGTGGCAGGACAGACCCAGGCGATGCTTGTAACCCTGGGGACAAAGTTTTTGGATGTGGAGCTAAAAGTGTTTCTTCACAGCACCCCGTAGCCCTGCGTGGGGACAGAGGATCGGTGGGATGCTGTGTCACCCCGTCCCTCGGGCAAGGTGGCTGGTGGGGAGGACACGGACGCTCTTGGTGGGATGGTCTGGGATGGTCTGAGGTCCAGGGCCTGATCCTGCAGGCAGCTGGTGGCAGGCAAGAGGATGGGGGTGTGTGTTCCCACTACAGCATTAAAGCTAGTATAAAATTGCAACAATTACTAAAATGAATCACTTTTTTTCAGTGAAATGAGGCAAAATTGAAAAATGAGCAGTTCCCAGCACCCCACCCTCCTGCTCCCCGTTTTTAATTGCTCTTAAAAGGAAAAGAGGGGGAGAAACCCTGTCTGAAGACTCAAACCCACCCTCCCGCTCCCCATTTTTATTCGCTTTTAAAAGGAAAAAGAGGGAGACGAAACCTGTCTGAAGCCTCAACCTGGGGAGGTTTTGAGGTGGGGAACAAGTAGTTCCCACCTTTTTCTCTGTGAAACAACACATGCAGCCCTGCCGGTTTCCCCGTCTGGGGCTGAGTCCTGGAAAAAAACGATCTCTGACAGCACGAAAGTGTCACCCTGCTCCGCTTAACTCGTTCTTACAGCTCCAATTTGCTTTCTACCCGGAAGAAAACCCAACCCTGGACAATTAAAAACACGTTAAATGCAGTTCGTCAAGCTTTGAGTGAGTTCATCTCGTTAAATACTCCTCGCAAAGAAGCTCATGCATCATACCCAGCTGACCGTGGGAGCTCATGGGTACCTTCATCACCCACCTGCGGGTTTTGGATGAACCCCAGTTGCAGTGTTATCCCGGGATGGAGAGGGGATGCCAAGGTGCCCCAAGGGCACCTCATCCCCCTGCCCCTACAGCTCCTATAATTGCTGCTTGCAATCGGGTTGGAGTGCTTTGAAAATGTTTTTTTGAGTTTTATTTAAGCCCATGGACTTCAAGCACGGCCCATTCAAGGATGGCTGGGAGACGCCTTATTAAACCCTGCTTGAAAGAGTCGTGGGCTGTGGGGAAAGCGAGTCGCGGGGCAAAAGCTTTAGCTATCGCAAAGCGAACCTGTGGATCCTCTCTAGCAGAAATCGGAGGACACACCAGCTTAGGGGCTAGGGGTGCTTTCTGCTGCAAGCACCTTCTGTGGTAGGGTCAGGCATGA
The DNA here is from genome assembly GCA_003993805.1 of Himantopus leucocephalus. Taxonomy (NCBI): domain Eukaryota; kingdom Metazoa; phylum Chordata; class Aves; order Charadriiformes; family Recurvirostridae; genus Himantopus; species Himantopus leucocephalus. Next base: position 741,980 of record RSEF01000024.1, on the reverse strand, counting down.
GCTGGCTGCTCTTGGCCCAAAAAATCAGTGCAGTGCACTCGGGCGAGCACTTCTCTCTCCAATATTACCCCCAGCATTGCCAAATAGCTTCCAAATATGGGGGATGGAGCTCACTGCCTCATCTACCCCCCCCCCTTAATCCCCATCAGCATCTTCCAGGAGGTGACGTCTCCCCTCCCAAGCACCATCACCCACCTCTGGAGGGATGACCATGGTGGTAGCACCTGGACCGCTCACCCGTGATTCTGCCCACTGGGTCTGCGCTCTCTCGCCGTCCTCCCTCCTGCTCTAAATGAGCCTTGTTACCCGGTCTTCCTTTCCATTTTTATTAAAAATGTAATGCATTGCCCATTTGCCCTCTCGCCAGCACCGACTGCAGCAGCAGCCGCCGTGAGTATCCTCCTGAGAAATAAAAGGAGGCATCGTTGAATGATGTACAAGCAACGATTATTATCTGGGTTACGTCTTTTAAAGTATATATAGCTTAAAAGGAAAGGCTTGGCGGAGCTGGGAGGGAGGAGAAAGATCCCTGCTTGCTGGGGGAAGCTTTGATTTACGCCAGGGAAGGTTTCTCTAAACCCCTCGCCGCTCCAAGCAAGGGGGAAGAGAGGTGATGCTCTGAAACCTCCTGAAACTTCAGGTCCTTTGCCTACATAAGCTCCTAGTTCACGGTCATTGACCAAACCATCATTTTTTTCCACCAGAAATAGCCAGTTGGAGCTTCATCAGCCAGAGATGGGTTGGCTGTCGATCACCGTCTCTGATCCACGCTATTTTTGTGCTTTCGCTGTTTGACGGAGAAAGAGCTGTTGATGGGATCTGTCTTCTTGCTAACCTTGATTTCTGGAGGAAAATAAGCACGTGCTTTACAATAATCATAGTTTTAAAACCCAAGTAAATCTGTCTAAGTTAATGAAGGCCGCACAATCAGCCTGCCGACATAAATCATGTTATTTTGTAGAAGATGTTGACAAATGACACCCAAAAGTGTCGAAGGGAGGAAAACAAACACCACCACCACCACCCCCTCCCCACACTTCTAGGAGGAATGCAGAATTTGGCAAATGAATCAAATTTCCGTCTCGTACCGTTACGGTTACACCAGATAACGGACCAGACTGAAAAAAAAAAACCCCAAAACCAACAAACAAGGTTGTTGGAAAAGAGGTGTTTGCAACTGATTTAATGCCAGCATCAATTGAAATGCGAAATATCCAAGTTGGAATTTGTCAGTCTTTAAAAGATGCTGCTTTAACTTACGAATCCTCCTTGCATTTCCCCACCTCCCTCGTGCACATCGATGGCTCCGTGACTTCTTCTTCAGCTTGAACCATCCTGAAACGAGACCTTTCTGTAGCGCTGAGAAACACCGTGCTCTTTGGCTCTTTTTTTTTTTTTTTTTTTTTTTTTTTCCCCGTTTTTTTTTCCCTGCCAAGNAGTGCCACTGTGTTCTTTTGGAGTCATATTAACCATGCAATAAATTTGCATAATGTGGATCCATAATGTTTAATCAAAGCCTCTCTGGAAAGCTGTTATTGTCCATGAGCTCTCATAAATTCTCACTATCACCTCCATGTTAAATACTAAAGCTGCCCGGGGTATATTGTGCACTAATCACCTGCAACATTGAGTTTGAAAGAAATTATCCTTTTTCTTTCCCTTCCCTTTCCGCCTGAGCAACCTAAACCTCCAAAAACCCCACGCGGAGGCAATTTTAGCGAGAAATGCTGCTGGAGGGGAGCGGGTCACCCCCAGCTTAAGTCTTTTTGGGCGCATCTACATTAAGTCTGGGCTCCCCCTAAATTTCTTTTTCAGCATCCAGAGGTTGGGTTATCCGTCCCCATCACGGGGAGTGAGCTCCTGCATCTGCACACCAGAAAGAGATGGAGAGCCTAGTGTCAAAATCATTTGCAGTCGGAAAATTATAAGACTTAATTAACTCCTGGGTTCCTTTTTTTTTTTTTTTTTNTAGTTTTTAATTTGCTTTAAATGAGTTAGGCAATAAGGCATGATGGGGGGGGAGGCTGGAGAGCTGCAATCATACCTGTGGGGTGAGCCGTAAGAGCCGAACCAAATCCTTCCCAAAACAACTTGCCCATAAAAAAAACCTCTCTGGGACCACAGGATCAGGCCCGTTAGGGCAACACAGAATGAGCGGAGGGGGAAATTGTGCCACTGACCCTGTCTGCATGATGTCCTCCTGCCCTTGACCTATGTAGTTGGACTAGATGATCATTGTAGGTCCCTTCCAACTGAAATGTTCTCTTCTCTTCTCTTCTCTTCTCTTCTCTTCTCTTCTCTTCTCTTCTCTTCTCTTCTCTTCTCTTCTCTTCTCTTCTCTTCTCTTCTCTTCTCTTCTCTTCTCTTCTCTTCTCCACTCTATTCTTCCACTCTATTCTACTCAACTCTACTCTCACCAGCACGTTTAGCTGCAAATGCTGTCATCAGCCATCAGGTTCCCCTGGAGGTGTCCACCAGCTCCACTCCGGTGTCTCCTTTGAGACCCATCTGCTTCAGTGAGCATCCTCAAGCTGGAATAAAATCAGGAGGGTCCCTTAGCTGCTGACAGAGCAGGGAAAGGACTCGAGGTTGTGGAGAGGAAAGCGGATTAAACTGGGAAATGGTTTTTGGATGCCTCCGAAACTGAAATTGGAATGAAACAGAAATGAAAACTGCTGTTTGAGCAGATTTTTCTTTCCTGCCTTTAAATGATTTGAAAAGTTAGGCCTGAAAGACAAGAAAAAAGAGGATGAGACAACCCAACTGATATGGTTTCCTAATTTCTGTAGGTTACCCAATGAGGAGATGACATGATCTGTACCAGACTTTGTGAGTGTATTCACCATACAAAGCGGGCCACAAATAATAGCAACTTATGGGAGGTGACATCTCCAAGCCTCTTAGGAGGCTAATTCTATAACAACATTAATTCAACGTAATGCGTTCATGAATAGAGATCGGGCTAATACAGGTTTTGAAAGTTAGGCGGCTTATTCTTGCCGATCTTAATTTAACTAAGTGCCTAGTCGCTAAAGACATCATGGTTCCAGCTTATTTCAGCACTTTCCTTGGAAAAAAAAACCCCTTTTTTGGTGCTTGCTCCCTTCTTGCTACTGGGATTAGCTCCCCAGCTTAAACTGGCCCAAGTTTTTATACCTAGGCTTTAGGCTCAAACCCCGATTGATCATTCGATACATCACTCGCTTCCCAGGGAGCAGCTACTCTTTGAGTGCCAAACACAACGGGCTCAGAAGACTTCTACTGGGAGCAAACCCAGGGCACCACCTGTGAATTTGAGAGGCTCAAAAATTTATAAGAAATGGGAAAAGAGCGGATTTTACTTTTCTTGCAGCAAACAAAAAAAAAGCCAAAGGTGGAGGAGAAAATAGCCGGCGTCGGCCACAGCTGCAATACAGATCTGTGCATGAGCAAGAGAGGGTCACGCTGTAGATCAACAGCAAAACCAGGTGCCCCTGGGGTTGCTGCAGCTCCAGACATATAAGACAGCTAATCTGGGGTCACGATTTGACAAGACCACCTCTCCTCTCTGTGCAATGCCCTTTTATTTTGAGGTGAAGTAGTATGTCCGCCCCATCCTTCTCCTTTGGTGCCAGCCAGGCTTGGAAGAAACCATGAGGGACATGAGGTGTCGGCACATGTCATGAGTTCGTCAGGCATCAGCACGCATTTGGGAGAGCCGCAGCTGCCAAAATCCGTCACTCGATGGGAGTACATTTCCATTCCCCATTCCCAGCAAGGGGGTGGATGGATCCCCCTGCTTGGGAATCCCCAGGAAACCGTCTCAACTGAGAAGCCACCACCAGGCAGGGAGGGGACAAAAGACCTCAAAAATGGGACTAAATTAAAAAAAATCAAGTTAATTGTGCTGTCCCCCCTTTTCCCTTCAGTATTTAGGAGCCTCCCTGTTGATTTGAAAAAAAAAATCGAAATAAATTCTGTAGGCTGAGGATGATAACCCTCAAAATACGCGTGCACTTTTTTTTTTCCTTTCACTTTTTAGAGATTGGAAACGTGTCTGTTTTCACTGCCCACCCATCGGGGGCACATCTGGACCGTGCGTTCCTCAGGCTGCTGGCAGCAACACAAACCTGGGAGATGAAACAAATAAATGAAAAGGAAAGCGGCTGACCCGCAGTGGAAACATTTCTTTCTTGCAAGAAGACAAGAACACCTTGTTTCACCCCGACCAAAAGGTTTTGTTTTGCTTGGCCGCTTCCCTTTCATTTTCTTATTAGGTTTTTTTTGTGCTTAAATTACCTTCGGATACGCAGGGTCTCAAACCCTGCCTTTGGAAACCAGAAACGCAACACACTCCGGGATGCTCACATATTTTTCTCCGCCCCCCCAGCAACTCTATAACCTGTTTGCCGCCTGCCAGCCAGGTCGGTGGATAACTCCAGCCAACGTGAGGTGGGGCCGAGCATCCACTCGGCTGCAAGATGCTGCTCTGCCCACCTGGGGAAATTGCTCTTCAAAGACGCTTTCCTCCACCAAAGGGACCAGCTACAACTTTTCATCTTCCAGTTTTCTCCCTTTTTGCTTCAAAACTGGGGTAAGGCTAAAAATGGCTTCCCCCCCCCCCCCCCCAATTACCTTCAAGCGGTTGGCTTTAATCCCCCATTAATGTGTATTTTTACCCCAAAGCCATCTAACATCCCTGGGTCAATCCAACCCAGGGGACAAACCCCCTACGGCAGATTTCGGTGACGTTTGTGGCGTTGGCAGCAGCTGGAGGTATTTCAAGGTTGCTCGGGTGTAAGCACGAGCATATTTTAGCACATAGTTTCTAGGCGACTCTGACGACGCTGCTTTAATTACAAAAGCGGGGAAATAATTCTGACTTTGGAGCCAGGAGCGGGAGAAGATGAACAAGCAGCGATAAGGTCCTACCTCAAACACAGATAACTTAAAAGATTAGCCAGGCAGACAGGCCTGGTGCCCACTGCTGAATTGAAGTCAAATAGATGTCTTAATGCTGGCATGGAATTAAAAAAAAAAAAAAAATAATGTTATTTAAGGATTTAAATCTTGAAAGACCTCATTTCCCAGCTGGCCTCCTAATGGAATTCATGTTAGTTTGGGGACCAGATCCTGCACGCAGCAAAACGCATCCATCACAAGAGCATTAATATAAAGCTGCCGTAATGCATCAAGAGCCTTTGTATAATGTGCCTGAGATGGAATAATCAAGAGCAGGGCCAATTTCTTTTCATATACAGAAGCTTTTTAGAAGATAGAAAGCAAAGGTCTCTCCTACCGCGCTCTTGACCCTTGGGGTCTTTCTTCATGTCCCTCTCCTGCAAACATTGCTGCTCCAGACCCCCATTAACAACCCCTTCCCATCTCTCTGGAAGGCACTGCATTTCCTTTTTTTCTTGAAAAAAAAAATAAATTTTTTTGGTAGATTTTTGGTGAGTCTTTTCCTTAAGGCTTAGAATCTCTCTTCCCCCCTCCCACACGGCTATTCCGGGTGAGACTCCAAAAACCTCTTGCGTTTTTGGGCACTGGGCTACCCCTGGAAATCTTCTGCATCTTGATCTTGAGAAAGAAAAATGACTTTTTTTTTTTTTTTTTTTTTTTTTNTTCTAAATTGGCTCTAAAAAAATATAGTTCCTGGAAGCGTGATTTGCAAACCCATCTGAAATTCGCCATCTGACCATCCCCTGTGCCTCTGGCCTGCGATGGCCTGATTACGAGGCGATGGTTCAAGTTCATAGTATCTAATTTTTATTGCAATATCAATAAGGGAAATTGCCAGTCAGCTGAGAGGTTCAGAGTGTATTAGTGCGTCAGCCTCCTCCAAGCCAAGAGCATCCTTAACGCTTGGCGATGGAAAAGCAATTGGGTGCTGACAGCATCGGCTTTGACATCGCGTTAGAGAGGAGCCCAGAGCCAGAGCTGGGTGGGGGGACCTCAGCTGGGGTATAATTTAGAGATATTTAAGCAAACCTAACTCAAAAATACCTTGACCTGAAGGTAAATCTCCACCTGCATTTCTGAGCTGCCACCCAGGGGTCTAAAACAGGCAGATTTTTCTAAATGCATCAGTTTTGCAGCAAAGACCTGAGCTTCATGTTCTGCTCTCTCCTCAATCCACCTCGGCATCCCTCTTCCTCTAAATCTGAGCTGGGGGAACTTGGCCAAGCTTAAGGGAGATGTTTTTTGGGGTTTTTTGGCACAGTTTTGGGAGGCATAACTTTCTCTTATTGACCAAATCCCTTTGCTCAGCTGCCTTGCAACAGGAGAGTGATGGAGCTCCACAAGCTTGGACTTAAATAAGGTTTTCCTCCGTACCTTATCCAGCATCCCAGAGTGATTTAAAGGATTTGAAGGTACCTGAATTATGACAGATGAATGGACTTGGATAAAGAGACCCTCTTCATCTCAAGCATAAGAAATCGGATATTCCCGGAGGCAAGAGGCTTTCGGAGCTTGATGGATCTAGTTGGATCTGGTGGAGCAAATCCCAGGAGCCTAAAGGTTTAAATGCCTTAAAAGTTTAAATATTAAAAAGCACAGATTTATTACACAGAGTGACCTTTAAAACTTGTCTCATTAAACTACATCTTCTGGCCCTTCTGGGCCTTGGTGCCTCTGAAGACGAGACTGGGAAGTTCAAAGCAATGAGCAAAAATGGTTAAACATATCACCATTTTACAGACTTTTCTCTAAAACTGAAACCTGAAAAAGGGAAAAAAACCCCATGTCTTAATATCCCTGTGGGTTTCTCCGTCCTCTGGAATAATGTTCCCGGTCTCTGCTATTATTTTTCATTTGAGGAACACCCCCAACAAGGAAGAAACGCTTCTGCCCCTGATGCACCAGTGCGCAGCACGACTTGCTCCACGTCACGCAAAAAAATATAGATAATTTTATACTGCCCTTGTCCCTGGAGAAGCCCACCCTCCGGAAAGGTTTGGGGGCACAGGGGAATGGAGCATCCCTATAAGGTCTGTCTAAATCCCTGCCCTCCATTGTGTTAATGACAAAAAAACCCCAAAACACATTAAAATGCTTAAATTCATTCTACGCCTGGCCGCGGAGAGTCACACGTACACAATGGAGGCCAAATTTTTAATCTCCCGGGCATTACGTGCGCATCCTTAATGCAAAGCGAAGGGTGCGATGGAATTCGGGGCAAGAGGAGAGATGGGGTTGCATCACCCATGCGGAGCGATGGAGAAGACGGGATCCATCCTGCCCCTTCCCACCGCTTCCCTCCCCAAATCCAGCTGGATTCCACACGTTGTCCGCTCGCATTAGCCCAACGTCGGGGACCCTCAGCGAGGGGATTTGCGGGAGGAGAAGCAGCCCCGGTGATGCGGAATGACCTGCGAGAAGAGCCTCGGGAGGCAAAAAACTCCCTGAGAGGAATTTTCAGAGGGAGTTTGGCTGAGATTCCAAACCCCTCGACTTCTAAAAGGGTTTTTGAAATAACAGAGTGTTTATCCAATGTCCTGGCTCCAAGCACACCAGGGAGGGTCAAGAAATACAAATACTCTGCTCTGCACCGGCGTGGGCAACCCCAACTTATTTCAACTTATTTTCTCAGCTATTTATGGGATTTTTTTCTCTAGGACAAAGGACTTTATCCTGACCGTAGGGATGAAACCCGACGCTCGGGCCGGTGATGGGCCAAGTTGGCTGAAGCGCTTTAAAGGGGCAATTTTGCATCTTTAGGAGGAGTTTGGCACAAATTCACAGCGATGGAGCCATTCGGGCACTTTGCGAGTGAAAGATGGCTTCAAATTTCTTATCCTGCTCTGATAACATCAACAAAAAAAAAAAGGGAATTTTAGCAACCTTCAGATGTTCCATTAACTGCGGGATTGAGTTATGCCGTTTGATATTAATACACATTTTTAACACCCGGTGTCATGTAGCTGCCTGTTTCTAAATTGAAGCTTTTAGGAGTTTCGCGACTCTCCAATTTCACTCTTTCTCATCCTGATTTGGAGCGAAAACACAGTTTGAGAGGCTGGAAATATCAGCGCTACAGACGGTCTTGTTTACGGCTCATTTTAAATAATAGTTTGCAATGCAGATTGAACCGGGATTGGAAGGGGGAGGTTGTTTACTTGCTCTCCAGCTCAGTCCCAGGTATGTCTGTCACTCTGACTAATTAATCTACAATTAAAGAAATAGTTCGCACCGAGTTTGCCGAGTGCGTCTTCATTTTTATTTTCTCACCTGCACCAAAAAAAAATGATGGAAAAAAAAAAATCAGGAGTGTAATAAAATAATGTGATAACTTCCCCAAATGCAATTTGCTGCCCTTCCCCGTAAAATCAATCTAATTATAGACAAACGTATTAAATGAATGTCACAATCACTGCGGAGGCACCTGAGCCTCAATATTTGAAAGCAGACGCTACAAGGGGGGAATCTCTTATGCTGGCAGGGCGAGGGACCGGTCTCAGCCTGCTTTCGTGACATGTAATTGTGTGTCCCTTGAGCCCTAGAAAAATGGGGTTTAAGCCCTGACCACGGGGATTATATTTGGAGTATGTCAAGACGAATTTGCATTGGTAATTTTAAGGAAAATCTTGATGATTGGAAAGTTTAAGTCCTTTTTTTGCAACGAGAACTTGCAACTTGATGACAGCAAAGAGCAGAATTTGATGGGTTTAGAAGAAAAAGTGGAGAAAGGGGATTAAAACCCAAGCCCAAACCTCCCAACCAAGGAGGCTGAAGTTGTCAATTGATCGATGAAAGGAAATCACGTTCTCCAAATGCTATTTGTTTAAACCGCTGCAGAATTCCCTTCAGCATCGCGCTGAGCGGCTCCGTCGGTGATTAGGTATTGAAAAATCTCGGTGTGGATCGCTCCGCTTCAAAACCTTATTTTCCAAATGACTTTCATTAATATCGCAGGCTGTATCGACAGGGATATTATGTTTCCCTGCGGCCCATAGCATCTGTATTAATCAGAGCCGAGTGAGCCTCTCCCTGATGTACCCGGGGAGCGGTACCCCCAGGGATGCTCGGGGGGGACCTTGTTGGGTGCGACCCAATGACAAATTCCCTTTTATTCCCACCCCAGAAGGAAAGATACAGCTCAAACAGCTCCACGCTCACCTTTCCCTGCCCCTGGGCTTTCCTTAGGACATAGGAAGGGAAAAATTAAATATGTTTCTCACCCAATCTTCTGCCCTTCTGCCAGTCTACGAAGTCAGCATTTTTCCTGAAACGAGTAGGACCTTTGGGCCAAACCTGGAGGAAAGCGGGTTGAGCAGTGAGGCTGCGCGGAAAGAACTCTGGAAATGTAGATTTTGGAGGAAGCACAGCTCTCGCTCACCACAGATCAGCACCTGTTGAAAACCTCCGGCTTTCAGCGAGATTGAAGCAGGCACTTTGCTCCGTCTGATTTTTTTTTTCCGTATTTCTCAAGGCGCGGGACGTGCAGTTCAGGGAGATCTGGAGGGAGATGCGTAACCTGCCCTTGATTTTCAGGAGATATTCATTCCACCACCCACACTAAATATTTTCAACAGGTTTATCCGGAGGGAGCAGCGAGAGTCTCGAGACACCTGTAGGAAATTATTTCGGATTTCAGCCAGCTCGCTGGTGAAGCGTGAAGACGAGAGCGGCTTGGCTAAATGCCAGACCAACTTTTTTTTTTTTTTTTTTTNGGGGAAGTTTTTTTGTTGTTTTTTTGTTATTTTTTTGTCGCTCCGCGCGACGATTTGTCAAAACCTACGCAGAAGGCTCCGAACAAAAAAAAAAATTTCGGAGGGTTGGAGCAAAGCTGGGTATGAACGTTGTCTGGCCCCTTGCCAGCTCGTGCCTCCGGTTTTGGGGTTGTTTTTCTTTTTTTTTAAAAAGTCATTTAACCTTCGCGCCGGTCGCGGTGGGGACATTTCCCGCAGCGCATCTCATCCCGGCGTAGGCAGATCCTGTTGGGTTTACGCTCTCAAATTAATTCGGCATCTCTCTGTGGCTCCGATATAAAGAAATCCCCTCCCTGTTTGACTCAGATGAAAGATGCCCAGACCTGGATTATACTCGAGCTCCCTTTCAGACTTTACTAAGCAAATGAATTGCAGGAGCACAGAGAGAGGAGCGGGAAGTTAATTGAGTAGCATGGCTGCCTGCAAGGACACAAGCACCAGCGCGTACCTGCTCTGAAGACCTTGACACCTGCGAAATAGGGTGATTTATGAACCTTATGAAACTATCGCTACATGTAATAAACCCCGTACAACCCCAGCTTGAACTTTATTTTGCTGTACTTTAGCAACTCGCTGGCATTCAGAGCAATGCAGAGCATCTAATTCTCTGGGTAAGAATTCGTGGGAGGCGGTCCTTCAAGTTTCCTCCTTTTCTAGGTAGAGATAAGTCAAGTCAGGTCTTATTTTTTCAGATTGGATTGCTCCGAAAAAGTCAGCCCGTGGAGGTCCTGCACCAAGGGTGAAGATCTGCTGCAGCCTAAATGGCATCCGTCACCCTTGTAACACCTTACACCCAACCTGCCGGGGGATTTCTCAGCAGGTGACAGCAGGTAGCCGCGATGCTCTGGTCCTGATGGAGAAATGCAACGCATCCGGCATAAATAGATCCCGCATAAAGCAAAAAAACTTGCCTGTGGGACATGCATTCATCCCTGTTTCCTTACACGCCCATCTCCTCTCCCAGCTAAAATCTCAGCGTGCCTCTCTGCCGTAACCTTGGCCATGTCTGAGCACTTTTTTCCCCCCTTTCTTTCCCCAAGACAGCGTGTGATGGAGACCGTGCTTACATTTGTAGCTATGGAAACCATTGATTGCTGCTAATGAAGCCTCCCCGTCCTCCTGGACCGGTTTGGCTGCGTGCAAGGGGTATGTGTCGGATGCGGTGGGATATTTTCCGGCAGGATCTCACCATTCCCATGCTGGGGAGGGGTTTTGCAGTGAGGGCTCTATTGCAGACACAGCCCCCCCCTCCCCAGCTCTGGCTGCCCAGGGCTCTCCAGCATCCTCCCAGTTACCATGATGTTCCCTAACAGAAACCAGGATGATTTACAGCAAAGTCTTCATTCTTTTGGCAGCCGCTTGCTTTCTGCAAGGATTGGGGCAAATTCAGACCAGTTTTGGGACTCTCTCAGCCTGACAAATCAATGCGCTTCAACAAATGCCCATTTAGGCATTAATTAATCCCCAGGATCAACCCGTTTTGATGGAGGTGGTGGGCATCTCCACTTCAGCCCCCCCCCCGGCGATATTTCTACCTATTTGCTCTTACACAAAAGCTCCTTCGAAGCCTTTAGCTCCTTCCTCCCGTCTCTCCCCAGCCTAACCTCCACCAGCCACTCCAGTCTGCAGCTGCTTGTTTGATTTTTAATTATTCTTCATTATATTTAAAGCAATTT
>RSEF01000024.1:687595-730512 GCA_003993805.1 Himantopus leucocephalus | reverse complement strand
AGAAAGAAAAAAATCAGAAAAGGGGAATAGAAAAAGGCCGCCAAAAGAGCTCAAAGACTAGAATTAAACAGATTATATCTCATTACTTCCAAATGGAAAGGAAAGTTACAGCTTATTAGAGCAGTTGCATCTGCAGCTGGGCAGGAAGGGAAGCAAATTCCCCCCACCACCACCCCAAAGTTGCAGGCTCGGGTGCGACAGCGGGTTGCGGTTGGCTTTGGAGGGGGGGGCTGATATTTTTCCAAGTCTTCTGCTCTTGGTAGGAAATAGATGGCTTTTTTGATCGGTTTATGTTTCCTTCGTTCTGCCGGGCCGACTTCGCAGATAAATGCCACCTTGGTTTCAGCCCATTTAAAGGCCAAAGCTAATTAAATAACGCATCCTACAGCCTGCGCATCCCCCCTTCCCCGGTGTCATTTCTAGACGCTATCCGGCCACATCGCTCAGGGATAGGGATCCCCATGAGGGAAAGGAAGAAAGCTTCAATTCAAGCATCTGAAAATGAGTTGTTTAACTCCCCTAGGGCGCGTTTTGGTCCCAGCTGCGAAACCAGAGAAATTCAGGTAAAAACACTCAGGTAAAGTGTCTTTCCAGGCGCAGCGGGGTGGGCTGCAGGGCCGTTCGGCATCCTGCCCTCTCCGTCATCCCTCCCCTGCGATCAGGAGGCCGTCTCCACCGCAGCGGAGGCTCGTCCTGATGCCGGGGGAGGGCCCCAGTGTGGCTGTGCCGGTTATTCATCCCCATGGCAGGGTGCGAAAGGGTGAAAAATGGGATTGAGCAGAAAAAGGAGGGGTTTGGTCGCACCCTCAGCGGCTGCTCGAGCATCAGTTTAGCACACAAAGCCTCGAAAGGCTTTCGTTTCCCAACTGTGCATCTCAGGGAAGACTTCTCATTTTATGGGAAGGTTTATCCTGATGGATAAAGGGGTTCTGGTTGAGGGAAGGATGAGCAGAGCTGTCCCCTTGAAGGGGGACCCATGCGGCAGAGACCCAACACAATCATTACAGACATGGACTGAGCATCGTGGCATCCCCAGCTGTGAAATCACACGTTGTAAGCACAGAGGTTTCCTTATCTCCAGGTTCTGGGGAGTTTTCAGCAGGAAATTTTTTTGGGGGGTGAAATCTGAGCTCTCTTATTTGCATTTTGTCGGTCCCAAAAAACATCAGGAGGGGAGCTGGGCAGGCACACGTGGAGCTCTCTCCTCCCCAAACCAAGGCTTGGTATCTCAGCATCCTCTGGGTCTTGCCTGTCCTTGGAGAGTGGATGATGCTGAACGCTTGGCGCGATGCGCATCTCCTCCCCAGCCCGCTGCTGACCTTACCGGAGCAAGTCAGAGCTGGAGACAAATACAGGCAGACAACGAAATCCGCTTAATTGGAGCTCAGAATTGCTATTGGCGCCGCGGTCTTCTCTTTTTTCCCCCCTCCTAAGGAATTTTTTCATTAGCGAATAACAAAAATTATTTAGGTGCTTGACATCTCCAGAGCGGTAGTGGATTTGCAGCGTGCATTAGCCGGGAAGTTTATCCCAGCCTTTAATAGGCTTGAAGAGGGATGGGTGCATTTTGACTAAACCAGGGGAGCTGATTGCTACCTAAATAACTAATTCATCTTCATAGCAGACACCCGTCAAGGGCTAGTAAAAAGGAGTTACACCCAAGGTCGTGCCAATTAGCGGTAGAGGAGAGCTACAGTGTAGGGTACTGGAGATGCAAACAGCTTGGGATGTATGGAGATGCTTGGAGCTGGAGTACCGGGCTTGGGAGGGATTTTGGCTTTTCCACGTAGGTGGATACAGCTGAGCTCCTGTTTGGGATGCTCCAGGTCAGCCCACGACTCTGTTACAACCGACTTCAGCTATTTTTAGTGTCGGGGAAGAGAGGGTGGAAGCCTGGAAAGGTTTTTGAGACGTGGAGGAGAGAGTTACTTGGGGCCGCCTTGGAAACACTTGAATGAGATGAGATGCAGAAGCTCAGCTTTTAAAGGTGTGACAGATGGGAAAGGAAATGAAACTGCGTGAGGATCTAAATGGGTCATGGCAAAAAAGCTTTTCAATAGTTTTTAGTGTCATAAGGGATCCATAGAGCCTCCTGCCCGCCCGTATAACTCAGCCCATTGAACTCCACCGGAGCGAGGGCGAGACTTTGGCTGCTTTCTAATCTCTCCTATAAAGGGAAAAAACAACCCTAGTCAGGATTCAAAGGTCCTAAAACGCCAGCACTGCCTTTACAGGAGCATTTTCTCCTTCGCTGGGGACATTGCAACAAGGTAGGCAAGGAAAATGGCATTTCCAGGGCACAGCTTTGGGCAGGAGGTCAAAATAAGCCCCAGATGGGTCCCACCATCCCCATGTACCCCGAATCCGTCCCGCTGTCCCCACGCACGCTCTGAAAAGAGACTTTTCCCAGCACTAAGTGTGAGCTGTCACTGTAACAGCCTCCTGTGGCTTGTGCCACCTTGTGATTGAAGCTTCCATTAACTTGCATTTCCCTTTTATTTTTCTCCTCTTTTTTTCATTTTTTTTGCTTGAAGCCTTAATTTGATTTATTTTTTTTTTTAAGTGCTGTCACCACCGCTCTTGTTTAATAAGTAGTTAATCAATTCTGCGGAGTTGCTGCAGCCCCACTGCTCCCAGCCACACTAAAATGGGATGCTCTGATTAATTTTCCCCCCTCCCCCTCTTTGTTGGCCGCCAATTCACTCTGATAACTCCCCCCAGGTTACTCGGGGGTACACGAATGTGTATTTCCAAGGCACTAATGTTTTGCCCCGTGGCTGGTGATCGCCTCTGGAGATGACACATTTCCCAGGTGAGACTGGGGATGATTTGGGGTGGAAGCACAGAGGGCTGGCTGTAACTTCCCTTGCCTGAAAGAGTTGTCTAGGAACAACAACAAAGCCCACCAAGAAAATAACACCCTATTCATGTTTTTTAAGGGGGTTTTTTTTGGCTAAGCTCTTGGGCTGTCCAAAATGCGGACAAATTGTCTTCAATTTTTGCCTGCTTTTTGTTCTGTGAGTGTTTTCCCTTTGCTTTCTTGCTGGGATCGCTCCACTATTCACAGGACTCACTTTCTGCCCTTGCAAAGACCCTTTGTGCAGGTGGGAATATTATTCTGGAATAGCAACATCCAGAGACAATAGTTAAAGGATGGTATGTGCTCGAAAAGAAAGCAAAACTGGGCTTGCTGCTAGAGCCCGTATGGGAAAATCATGGCTGTGATCCAATAGACACCATGGTGCCATGCCCTTGCAGCCTGAGCAAGCTTCAGATTCAGAAAAGGGACTAAACCTGTCCTGTTTTCACATAGGAAAGGGTGAAATTGGTCAATTGAGTGAGTTACGATCTATTATTCAGGATTACGTGGAAAGCTTTGCAATTTTTTCGATGGGGGAATTGGGTTCCGTATAGCACAGGAATAGTTAATTTTCTACAAAAACCCTGAAAGCCTATTTTCGAAAGATAATAAAACTTGATCAGTTCACCTGGGTTTCCATTTTAATTCACTCTGGAAGAGTACTTAAGCCTTCCTCCCTGTTTGTGAAGACACCTACTCTACATGCTCGTAGCACGCCAGATAATAGACCTAAGAGTTATAACTCGGTGATAAAAATAATGCATAGATAATGGAATAATTACCAAGTGCTTCCTCTGCGAATGCAAATCGGGGTTTTCCCTGTGCGCTGGTTTTCCCCCACGTACAGATTTTTACAGCCAGGCTTTTGACCAAGCTGAGACGTTGCGTGGAAAGGGAGCAAAGCAATTAACGGGCTTTGATAAGGCTGAATCTCCAGCCGAACCGTTTTGCAAGAACAAGGAGGTGGAGGTAGCCACGTGGCACGTAAGGGCTCTCCTCTATCGACGCGACTTTTCTGGGGAGACAGAAGCTGATTTTTCGGCACAAAAGCACGGAGAAACCATCCATGGGAGTCTACGGAATTTACCACTGTGCTAAGAGCAAATCACAACGATCCAGGACCAAATCAACCATCGGCTGGGCTCCATCATCCAGCCCTACTTTCTCAATCAAACATCACCATTTCTGTCATGTTTCCTCCCTTCCCTGCTCCAAAAAAATAAAAGCTCAGGGTCTCAGGAAAGATCCAAAACCTTCATGGTTGGCTTGAAGCTCGGCTGAACCTGCAGACATATCTCTTGCTTCCATCTCAAACACCCGTCTTCTTCCATCTGCATCCATTACAGAAGAAAATGCAGGGTTGTTTTCGGAGTGTAGGGACACGCAATGGTGTTTCCTAAGGTCCATCATTTGGTGTTTTCCTTTCTGGGTGATTTCTAGCTATTTGGGACCCCCTGGGAATGCATCTCTGTGTTTTAAAGGGTAATGCTTTTAATATAAAGAGTGGTATTTAGGGGTTATGAGTATACTGTACAGAAGAGTGTTGTTACAGTCATTTTTAATAAAGCCTTTATCCTAATAGAAATAGCACTTATAAAACTTAAATGAATCTGTAGAGCTGGTGGGAAAAGGGATAGGTTCTTTGCCAATTATTTTTCTTCAAAAATACTTCAAAGATAAGGAAAAAAAAAAAGAAGAATCAACCCACTGCATTCATTTATTTATGAATTAATAAAAGCAAGACAGAAATAAGCAGTTAACATGCATAGATTTTGAAAGCCAGGGGGATTTGGGGAATAATGTAGTAGACTGACCTGCCTACCAGCAGCCAGTTTCGGGGAGGAACTCCTCCAATAACCACTGCCGAGCTCTGGGGCTGCAGCCCAACGGCTCTCCAAAGGGCTTGTCTACACACATGGGCCTGAAAACCCACATGTGGGCACTTCTCAGTCCAAAAAAGCGCCTTTTTGACTTTTTTTCCTGCTTTTTTCCTTTCTTTTGTTGTATTTTACCTAAACTAGAACTCAGGAAAACGACAAACTTTTTTTTTTCTTCTCCCCCTACAAAAACTTTTCTGCAATTTGCTCTAGAAAAGCTCTTGTGCTTTACACTCTTTAATATTTATTAAACCTCCATGTTCAGACAATAAAAAGATCCCTGCATGCTGATTTGCAAAGCAGCAGATGAAGGTTTCCCCGTGTGCCTGGAGCATCTCTTGCAGCGGGCGCATCCCTTTCTCGGTGGGAGTCTCAGAGGAAATTGGTACCATCCGTATTGCGAGCAGGACACGAGGGGGTTTGACCTGCACTAAGTTCTCTTTCCGATGTTTGTTCCTTGCAGGTGGACTTTGAAGTTCAAAGGTAGTTTGTAACCATCTTTTCAAGTTATTTTACAGAGCTGGGAGTCGCCCTGAAACATGAGAAAATACTGCAAATAGGCAGCAAGTTTGCACTTAGTTTATCTCATATGCTAAATCAGATCTGCACGTTGTTGAGCCCGATCGGTCTGTGGGACTCACTACTGCTGGGTGAAGCAGAAAAAAATCAGCAAGATTCGATTTTTCTAAAAGAAAAAAATAATTTTGAATGAGAAATCAGACAGACATAAAACCCAGATTCTGCAGGTTTTAAATGCTGGAGAGGAAGAAAAATAAAATACATATGTGAGAATGTCTTTTATGCCATGATCATATTTTCATTATATGCGACGATGGAGCTGTTTGTATTTGCTCTGAAGCACAAGTAGATGCTCTTCGCATGGGGTGTTTTTAAGGTCTGGCCATGGAAATGCCTTTGTGTGCATCCTCACCTCCACGCTGAGCCCAAGAACCTGATAATTCTCCAAATTAGGACTAGAAAACCCCAAATGGGGTTCTTAAAATGAGGCCAGCTTTGAAACCACAACTGCAAATCCTTTCTATGGTCACCGGGACCCAGAGTTAATTTAGAAGAAACTCCACTGCAGCGGTAGCACAACAGAGCCCAACGTGCCTCGAAGGCAAGCTCAGCACCTTGGGCCACTTGTTGGCTTTTAATTTCAAGGTAGAGGGAGAAATTTTAATGAATGGGGAGGATGAGAGGCAGCATTGTTACCTGGACCTGAATCTTTTATATCTCCGACAGGAGATTTCGCCCAGGAGGTTCAACCCACACATTGATAAGGCTCCCACTTCTTAATGGCTTTATTCTCTTCCATGCTGCCGTAGATAACTGATTCCCACCAAAACCAAAAAAAAATTGAAGAATAAAGAGATTCTTCAAGCAGGGCTCATTTCCCACTACTTTTTTAGACCACAAGGGCATGGAAAAATAATAAGCACTGTGCACTGCGTTCAAGTTAAGAACCATGATTATCCTTTTGTAGTGCCGGAGTTGGTATTTTCACAACACCGGCGATTTATTTAAAGTGCATCTCTTTTGAGGTGAGGAATGGGTGTTTACACTTGAAGTAGATGGAGAAGAGCAGTCAGGGCTGGTTAATCTTCCTGGAAAAGTGAGGGGCTGTGGCTATGGCCGGGGGCGGGGGGGGGCATTCAATTTAGTCATTGAGTCTCTACCATGGGAGCATCACTCTTAAAGCCTCGATTGAAGGAGAACTTCACCATCACCCCAGGGTTAGCCAATTAATGGCAAAAGCAATTCAAGCTGGCTTTGTAATACCCATCTGATTTAGTTTGTCAAATTTGGGCTTGTAAAGACCCACTCTGGCTTCAACATCTGCTTCTGGCTGCAAAACTGCTTTTTAAAAAAAGCCAGTAGGAATGTATTTCGAGGTGTATAACTTCATTTCTCAAAGTGACTTTGGAAGGATGGATGGAGATCATAGGTTTTTCTTACTATCATCCAGATTCGTGTCTGGACATCAAGTAGGAGAACAGAAATGGGTGATGAGGGTCATATACAGCTTGCCCAGGGTTCAAAGCTGAGTTGGTCATGTGCAGAGGTCACCTATGGATCTCACCTCCTTAAAGACCTCTTCCTGCATCTTCATCCATTGCATCTTTCCGGGCCAAAGAGCAAAACGACTTGAACTGCGTCGCCTCTCCGCACCATCTCATTCTCTTCTGCTTGCCATTAAAGTGTCAATATTTTGAGCCCTGTTTGATGACACTCCCAAGGTCCCCATGCCACCCGGGCTGGAGCAACACCTGCCAATTCTGCACCGCCGGGGCGGGGAAGAGGGTGTCAACCTGGCTGAGATGCACAAAGGCACTGCAATGATAATAAATTGGCTTGTCAAAGAGGAGGGCAGATTTGCTATTAATGGAAATAATAGTAGATTACATGGGCTTTTGTCACACAATATAATCAAAGGCAGGATCAAAGGGAGGGAATATAGCAAATGGTTAGCAGGCAAGACATGCTAATGAGATAAAAACGCTAGCCTTGCCACCTCTCCGAGCTTCAATCGAAGGATAATTGATACTAAATAATGTAATTTTGAGCTGTGGTGAAATGCACTTAAAACCAGCAGACAAGGCTGTGAAAATGTTTTAGTTTTTCTGTTACTCTGCTGTCATTTCCATCACTTTTTTTTTTTTTTTCCCTCCGCGTGGCAGCTGATTGCGTGTGTGGGAGCTGTTGGGAGAAGAGAGATTAAGGGGAAAAAAAAAACCCACTTTGGTGAAACACTGGTGCATTTACACAGCTTTAACTTCGTGACGCAAAGCCCCTGGGTCTGCCCCTGTAGCAGGTCACCTCAGTTCATCCGTGTTTGGGTTTGCGCGGTGAGGACGGCCCGGCGGCGGCACCGGCATTGCTCATTGCAAAGACCCCGGGGATGGCACCGCTGTGCGGTGGCGGCTCTGCCACCTCCTCCGGCAGCAGCTTCAGCTGTCTGGAATAAAGGCTGCTGTTTCAACCTGCCACTTGAAATGCAATTTAAAACTAACCGTGATTTAAATGTAAACTGATGCAGTTTAAATGATTCTCCAGCAGCAGCGCAGTGAACTGCAGAGGTTTGGCATGGTGTGGTGTCGAAGGGACGTTATTTTATTCCCTGAAGCCACGTCGGCTGAAGCTCCGCTGCATCTCAGTCAGCTCTATCTGGCCGCAGGAGTTCATGATAGTCTAAAATACTTTTTTCCCTGGAAAACTTCTGTGTTGCCAGACTAGATGTATCTTAAATATTTCTTAGCACTGTCACATGGCCCTTCCTATGTATTTTAGGGCAACCCTAACCCCTGGCTTAATCTGCAGTCCACGTTGGCTTGAGCAGCTCAAGAGAGACACAGCTCTCCCTTCCTCCCTTGTAGGACTCCTCTTTTTTTTGCTTCCCAACCTAACATGGTACGCGAAAGATGCATCCATCATGGTCACAAGGACCAGCTCACAGGGGCCTTCAATCACCACCCAACGATCCCAGCTGTCAGCACGAACTCACCGGAGAGCACCGGGAGAGGGTTAGCAGGTGGCGGGGGGAGTGTTGGAAAATAATTCCCCAAGATTTAAAGGCAGCGAGCAGTGCAGGAAGCTGGATACTGCTTGGGGACAGCACAAGAAGAAGCCCTGCTTGGGGCAGAGCTGGTCCAAGGAGCCATTTATATCCAGCCCAGAAGATCCCAAGAGTGGAAAAATAGCAGGCATAAAGCAATGAGAGCTTGCACCAAGATATGAGCATGCCAATAGGGAAAAGCTGTAAATTAAAAAATCGAGAGCTGTCATCCTCTGAGGAACATCTTTTTGGAACCGGAGGGAGAAATCTCCATCCCTCCCCCCAGTTAATGACAACCATCAGTCTCCATCGGGCTTTGCTGGGATAGACTTCTGGAGTGCATCCATATTTTTAACATGTTCAAATTGCAGCAAGGGTCTGGGAGTATGAAGATACACAAGTGCTTTGCTGAGTGTGGGTGGAGGAGAGATTTTCTGGGCTCCAGTGATGGCTGCTAAGGACATCAGTGGTGCAGTTGATTTGTGCAAGAGCATCCCTTGCTGCCAAGGTAGGAAGAGCTCTGTGACAAATGCAACGGATGACAAGCTAAAAATAAAAATTACTTTGGTGGTTGCAGATCTGATTTTTTTTTTTTCTCCTTAAAAGTTCCTTGTGGCAAAATTAATCAAATCAGAACGTTCCCCTGAAACTTTTTGTTTTGTTTGTTTATTGCAAAGGGTTTGGCTGAGCAGCTTCCCTGCAGAAGGAAGACTGTTCTGTGTTGCGGAAAATAAATAATGAAAAATAAAGGATCTCTCCTCCTGCATTCCCAACCCCTCTTTGCTGACTGAAGCCAAAGTCAAGGCTAAATTAAGACTAATTTTGCCAGATCTCTTCCAAAGAACCTCGGAAGCACTCTTTCAGGTAAGGATGTCCCAGAGGGTTAGACAGCACACAACACGTGAGATCCAGGTTTGTGTAATGGTATTTGGTATTGCTTCAATGCTACATCAACGTGAGGAGATGAGGGAGGGATAATAAATGGGTTAGACTCTCGGAAACCTCAGCAAAGTCTGAATTTCAGCTCACTCTCGAATACAGCCACTAACCCGCTTGTCTTTCGAAGCTTGCTGACCCCTACGTGCTGAATTCCTCTCCCCAGGATGCATTAAAATCCACCACACGTCTTTTCCTCTGCCCTGGCTCCTCGGTGAACATTGCCACATCCTCTTCTCCTTGCCTCCCTCTCCCTTAGTGCCACATAAATTAACGATTGCCTTTTGCCCCCTGTTTTCCCTGCAGTCGAAGGCTGAGGCTGGAGCTTGTGCCCCACGTGCTGATGTCAGCACACACATGAGCTCACGTGTCTACGCCTCCATCTATGACAAAGATGGACCCTAAGCAACTTGTCTTCTGCAACTCCTCAGCATCTCCTGTTGAGTTTTGGGGTGGAGGTTGAGCAGAGATGCTGAAATAATAAACTGGAATTTAATGAAGCCAGCACCATCTTAAAATTGGGTCCAAGCTGTCACACGAACAGTTTTCACCTTGGAGCTGTATTTCAATGGTTCATGTACCTCCTAAGTCCACCTGGACATAAAGGAAATAGAAAAACGGGGTTTGAAATGGGATCAAGCTCCTGTGCTTGGCCTCAGCACTGTCAGCATTAAGGTATCAGGAACTCCTCATTTCTGGATGACGCAATCGTATTTGCAGGATTACTTTTTATAGATGCCTTCGTCTCCTGTAATCAGAAGAAAAAAAATAAATAAGGAAGGCAAAACGTACACAGGCAGATCCAGTGAGGTTCTTGTGCTCTTCTTAGACAATTGCTACCAATTTGAAGTGTCGGCGCACATATGCTTAGAGAGCGGGTGAATGTCAGCGTCTTTTCACATGAGATGATTTGGCCAAGGTTTTGCATACGCTGAAGTGTCCATATTTCCCAGAACAGAAGGATTAGTTTCCTGGGCATCTGATTATATGGTCGTGGTTGTTATGGGGATGATGAAGGTAAGTGATTTATGACAATATAGGGAAGGATCCAAGCAGTTTATTCCATTTATAGCCTTGTGCACGTGTGTAACGCGTGCAGTCAAGACACATCGCGCAAAAAGCAGGTGTGAACTACAACCAGCCACATTGTGAGCAGAGTTTCGCTGGCGTCCTTGGTGAAAGCACCCAATAAGGTTCAACAGCCTTTTACCACTCTTACCAAGGGGAAGAGAGTCACCAGAGCCTGGGGTTCATTTTCTGGAGCAAAAAAAAGAGTGGAAAAAATGGTTCAACTCAGGCCAGAACAAAAAGATACCATTTCTTCCTGAATTCCCAGTTAATTTGGGGTGGAAGGAGTGAGTCTTTTTAAAATTCTTCCTCTGCTCCTTCTCCCATCCCATTTTCATCTATTCTGAAGTGAAATAATAGCGCTGCGAACCAAAAAGCCAGAAGCCACAATTTAATGGTGTAAAAATAAAACATTTTGAAATCGTTGACATCGTCCACACATTGTTTTTGTCTATAAGGCTTCAGTGGTGGCTGGAATTCAGAATGAGTGGGTTTTGGGGTCTACCCAAGAGGGCATTTCCTAGTAAATCTACTACTGTCTGGAAGGAAAAAAAAACAACTGCCCAGTTCTCATTCTCAATGTTTTTTATTTGCTTTTATGAGCACAGCTAAGAGCTGGAGGACAACACTGGCTCTGCTCGAGCCGAGGGAGAGAAACTGAGGTGAGAATTTTATATAAGTTGCCCGTGGTCATACAGCAGATACGCTGCCAGACGATGGCTGGGCAAGGTATATTTAGAAATGAGTTAAATAGAGCGTTCAGCTACCTGGGATGGGAGCAGCAGCTCCACGTGCTCCTTGAAATCCCACACGTGGGCTCGCAGTGGCCACCGTCCTCCACGACTCCTTGCATGGAGATGAGTGGAAAATGGATGGAGGTACCCAGGGTGTCCTTGCTCCTCGTTTGCTCTCCAGACGTCTGCCAGGCATCTCGTCCGACACGATGCTCGGATGGAGCAACCCACGACAGCCTGAACCTCCCCCAGTTTTGACATTGAGGAACTTTGCTGAATGAAGTGTCCTGTAGGAAATGTTTTCAAGCCGTGGGAGTTGAAAAAGAGATTAAACATAAAAGAAAGATAAACTGCTGCGTCTTAGAAATGTGATATCTGCACTCGGCTGATGTCTAATGAAGTGATTCGTGTAAAGCCTCCCCAGAGAAGCGATGAATATTGCTGCTCTTCCAACCCAACCCTGGAGCCAGCGGCTTTGAATACCAGCTTTATTCCTTGGAAATAAGGAGTCAAGAGGGTGATGCTGTGAAGTGGGGATGGTTGGGAAAGATCCCGGAGTCAGGGATGATTCAACGCAGCTAAAAAATTCCCTTTTCTTTCCTTCCCCTTCTCTGCCCAAGTCATTTTGGTTGGAGCAAGATGGTCCGTAAGCTACAGCTTGTGTGTTATTCTCCAGGGCCTTTTTTTACCTGCTTGTTTGCTCTTTTTTAGCATACATTTTGAAGGTTTCGGGATGAGCCTGTGTTTTATTGATCAGGCTGCTCTCAGCTCCTTTTCTCCAGCCATTCATTAAAGTTGGGATCACACTTTCTGAAGGTCTCCCTCAAGGCTTCTTGCTTGTGGAAACCGTATGATTATGGCTAAGGCTGTTGGGCTTGAGACCACACTTGATATTTCCCTTTTTATTTAGTGCAGAGATGCTCTATTTACCATAGATTTTCTTTTCACACTTGTTTTCCTCTGGCCTTCAGAGTGGGGAGGAAAAAAAGGCCTCTTGAATTTTCTTTGTTGGCTTCATTGATTAGTGTACGTTGGGTTTCACTTCATTTCTTTAAAATCAAATCTATGAGAGATGGGATCTTCTGGGTTTTTCCTTTAAAGTGAAAAAGGTCATGTTAATTAACCGTCCTCATTATGACAAGCAGTGCTAAGGACCGAGTGAAGAATTTGTTCTGTTCCTGCCTGTGTGTGGGAGTTTGTATGATAAGGATACTCTGTTGCACATAATACAATCATTGTAATGTCTACAGATTGTTATGTAAACGGAATAACATGTCACTCTCTTCCTTTTTTCTCTGTGAAATTAAACAAACTGAAGTTTGAAGGGGGAAAGTGGAAATTAACTCTTTAAATACTGAACGCCAACAACAGGCATTTGGAAAAAGGTCCATCGAAGTTTCCTCTGCCCTCTAAAAGAAAGTGCTAAGCGTTACCTAAAACAAATATTCATCAGCTGGAAAAAGCCAGCACTTCCTTTGTGTTTTTAAAACCTTTTTGTTCTGCTCATTTGGAGAAGGTGTCTCATTTGAAAAACACCTGCACTCATTTAGAAAGGAATGAATCGGGATAATAAATAGTACCCCCTTGACGTTCATTGAACTGGGAACACTTGAATTTTATTTTTTTTTTCTCCTTCCAATTGTTATAAAATAGACCAAAAGAGGGCTATTTTAGATCAATAATCTTTTTTTTCCCCCCTCTCCCTTGATATTCCAGGTCAGCTGGCAAATGGAGAATTATTCTTTGCACAGTTCTAAAAAGCTCCCGTTATCACCCGTCTGAGACGGCCACTTGCCCCAGATAAGGGAACTGCTGTCTGAGCCAATGGGTAATAAAGTGAATTGTTTTTGGAACGAGCAGCCGTCAGGTTTGCCCTTGACGGTACCTTCTTCCTCGCTGCATCCCGGCCCCACCTTTGGATGCTTCGGCTCGGGGATGAGCAGCCCTCGGTCCCTCTCGATTCCCTTTGTTCGTGGTTTTTCCGCTCGCTTTCAGCCTGAGCCGTTCATGCCGTGCTGCTCCGTGTCAGAAATTCATTAACTAACTTTGCATTTTGATGGTAGACGTGGAAATGCCATCTGCTACCCAACGGCTGTGCTTTCTCATCTGCCCAAATCCTGCCGAACCCCGCCAATGTCACTGAGATTGGTTGAGCCGCTACTCGCTTTCCTGTTATTAGCAAATTAAGATACACTTCCCGCTGTTGATTTCCTCATCTAAACACTGCGCTGGGAACAGAAATAACCCTATTACTGGGCCAGGATATAATTTAGCTATAACACTAATCTTTGCTGGTCTGAGACGGGGTGTTATTCTGCATCTGTTGTTATTCTCCATAGCCCTTATTCCTAAAGCTGGGGAAATACATTTCCTTATCAAACAGCTTCATTTAAGTCTAATTAGATAGAGGCCCACAGGTGACTCAGTCTAATATCCTCCCCTCCGTCGGCGCTACCTTAAGTACCCCAGGACGTGTGCTTGAGGAAGCCTCACTGCGGGAAAAATCCCAGCTCCAGCAGCGAAAAAGTCAGTTTATTCGTGCATCCTTCTGCGCTAAACGCGGGCCAGGCAGCGATTTCCACCCTGATAGGGAGCATCGGGTACCATGAGGAATAGCACTGGAGTCATGATGGGCTTCCCGTCGAGCGAGATATGGCTCAGGGTAATGGTATCAGCATCTGCCTCCTCGTAAAGATCCGAGATCTTGAGCAGCGCCAAGTCGTAGGGGGGAAAAGTGAGAAACTCAGAGCAAGATTTTTGATGGTTTGGGGAAAGATTTGAAAGGCTCTTGTTGCCTTCTCAAGGTGCAAGAGGTTGGTAAGCTGCGAGGGGAGGATTTTCCTAAAGAGTGGGATTTGCTTTGTTCATCTCGGTAACAGAAGGGCGACATGACTTTTAGACAGGGAAGGAAAGGTCCCCAATACGGTACTGCTCCTCTTTAGCCCTGGAAATAACCTAAATGAGTACGTTAGGATTAGGCAACCCACTCTTGGACATCTAACGTTAGCGGAGATGCTGGTAGGAGGAAGGACTCAATGAAATTATGCTCTAACTACCCGCCCCGGTCTCCCTTCCCCGCTTTTCATGAGCTGGATCATCTTTACCCACTCCATCCTTGGCCTTCAATCCAGTGTTGTCCTGCACCAGGGTGTTACTGGAGGCACGTTGCAGAGGGGTTGGAAAGGTAAGAGGAACTGGTAATTACCTCACTTGCATTCTTTTCCTCCCTAAAACAGACTGAATAATAACTTCGGATGAGCGTAGCGTGATTAGCGGGAGCAAAGCTCACAGGTGCCAGCTGGGAATGTCACCCACATCAGTGGCTTTAGATAAATGGGGGTTCATCTCCCTCAAATCCCATCAGAAATAACCAGGATTTCAACCATCTGGTTCCTTGGAGGGCCTGATTTCACCTCACAGAGACTCACAGGTCCCTGAGAAGACCCCAACGCATGGTGGTGACCAGAGGGATGCAGTGCTCTGTCCCCATTCATGTGCGGTTTTTGGCAGCAAGGACCGTTGGCCCATCAATAGCATTAGAGAAGGCAGAGAAAGGAAGGGTTTGTTATGAGAAATGACCAAGAATGAGAGTCAGGTTTCTCGAAAACATGTGACTCCTGTTTTCAGTCCCTTGTCACAAAGCCGGGACTTGTAGGTTCAGCACAAACGTGTTAACAGCTTTCATTTGAGTATCTCATTTTCTAGTATTGAGTCAGAAGGGTTTGGGGAACTTGGTGAAATCAGTGCTTTTCTGTGAATTGCTTCAAGCCTCGGACAAGCCGCAGTTTCCAGCCTTCCCCAGCACGTGTAGGAATCCTGAATATTGCTTCTGGAAGGGTTTGGGGTTCTTGAATCCATTTGGCAGAAGGGAAAGGGCTGCCCTGCGTGCAGGCAAAGGGACCAGACACAGATCACTGCACCCCAGGCAGAGGCAGGATTTCTCCTTCGAGACACAGCTGAGGTTAAAGCAACCTTTACCCCCTCCAGAACTTCATTAGCAAAAACCAAGAGCAAAATGAAAGGCAGGAGAAAAAAAAAACCCCAAACCCCTGACCCTGCTGGCAGCATTGTGCATGGGTTATCGGCAGCGTAACTCGGCACGGGGCCATTTCGGTGGGTGCAAGTGTGCCAGACTGGATCAGGCAGAAGCCGGTCTGCTCTGCTTCTCATGACTTCCAGTCGACTTGGTTATTATTATCTTTTTTTTTTTTTTTTCAGCCCGGGAAGTGCTCACAAAACCTCCTGAGGGGCTTCAATTGAGCTGTGAATTCGTCGGACACTTACAGCTATTCCCAGTGCTGGAGGCAGCTGCTTTGCCGCTCCGGCGCCCTGCAGCGCGTGAGAGTTCAGCAAGGCGAGGGTTCAACCGCCAAGCACCCTCGGCAGGGAGCCAGGGAGTTAAATCCAAACTCACCCCTACCCCCTGGCACCCATCTGACCGACAAAGCCAGCGACGGGGCGAGCGCGGCCGCGGGAGCCAAACCCACGCTGATTCCCTGCCAGGTTCCCGCAGGATGCTCCATGATGATTGCTCACGTGGGCTTCAAATCGCTGTGCTCTCCAAAGGAAGATGCCTCTCAAGGCTTTTTTAAATCCCAAACGTTGCTTCATCTTTGTCCCTCCAAGCGAGGACCTCCGTCGGCGAAAGAGCCGTCTCCCATCAGCGCTCTCGCCTGCCTCCTCGCCGCTCCCGGCTACTGATCCAGGTCTCCTCCGGCGATAATTCTCCGAGGTCAGCGGATCAAGCGAAGCAATTTAGAATAAATTGTGGTCCCTTCAGACTTTTGCATTAAACTCTGAACTTTGGGAGCTTCGCTGCACTGAAACTGTTGGCGATGCGCACCCGGGGGGATTTGTATTTATTTATATCCGAAGCGCTCCTTACTGCGCAACCTGCGGAGGCTAAGGAGATCAGCTGGAGGGAGGGGAGAGTGGGGGGAGAGAGGAATATGTCTTTGGCCTTTCTTTCCTCTTTTAAAACCCAAAGGCAACCCTGAGCTTAATGGCCTCTGCTCACGCAGGAGGCCAGCAGAAGGCCAGCGCGCGGTCAAAATTCAGCAAAAAGGCCTTTAAAGGGGATTTCTGCTTTGCAGGGTCTCTGTCTCTGAAACTTTTTTCTGGAGTTTGTTCAATACGGCTATAGCCGGAGGCCACGTCCCTGCTCAGTGCTGCTGCCGATGAATGTCTGTTTGCTCTCCTCGAGGGGTGGAGAAGGTGGGGAGGACCTCCACAGACCCCAAAAAAGCAGGAGAAAGGGGAGAAGATAGAAGGTCATATAAATCTCCAAGCATCATCTGCATTCAGCTTGCTTCTGTTATTGATAGAGGGGAGGAGGCTAAAAGTAATTGTTTAGAGATATTTCATCTCAGCGTCTTCCGAAATACATTTTTACTTCTAGAATTAATTCTATTCAAAAGCTGAAAAATCACAGTTCAGTCACCCTTTTTTTTTTTTTTTTTCCCAATTTGCTGAAATATCTCGCATCAGCCCTGAGTGAATCTCACTCAGAAGCTCTGGAAAACTTTAAATATTCATGGAAGGAGGAGTTTATTTTGCACGCCTCTTGCCCGACTCCCTGCTAGAGCCACAGAATCCCCTCACACGTACTGTGGGTGTGTCTGGATTGAAGTGATGATGGAATTAGAGTCCATCTCCACGACATGCCCATCTGCTGCCGGTTCGGTGACCTACATGAGGTGAAATGAGATGCGCTGGTCTCCATCCAACTCTTGGAGCGGGCACGTTGCCCCATCATAAGCATAAAGGAACGCTGCCCAGCCTGAGTGATGTAAAATCTTGTCGTGACAGGCACAAGAGGCACTTTTTTGGTCCCTATATCATAATTCAATCACATTTCAGGCTGGGTTTTGCATACGTGAGTCAGAAAACTTACAGAAAAAGGGAAATAAAAAAAATCACACAGGAGATTTATTCCCATTCACCTGAATCCAGATGCTGTTTTATTTTAGGAAAACTCCAAATACTGTGGATTTGGTGATGCTTGTGCCTCCATGGCTTACATCCCTACTAGAATGCAGACCTGCAGATGTTCTTTTCTTTCCTCATATTCCCAACCCATGCTTCTTAGACCAGATGGAAAGTTTACCCTTCCCAATCTAGTGCTATCTCTGCATGTAAATGAAGAAATTTGAGCTTAAAACCTGTCAAGCCAACACCTTCCCCCAGGATTAAATTGACTTTGAAAGTGTACGCTTCAAGAAATACCCAAACAAACAGGAAAAAATCCCAAAAGGAAAAGAATTAATAACCGCAGTGTTTTCTAATATGCACACTAAACAACTCCTTAAATCTAAATGAAATCTATATTGCATTCATTTTCTATTTTTGAGCCGAGACTGGGCTAGTTTGGCTCCACATTCATCCAAATTTCATGCTTCTCCTTTGAACCCGGCTTATCGGAAATGTTCGCTTTCTTTTTTTCCTCCCAGTTGCCTCACAGAGGGTTTTCGAAACTCAAATCAAAGCAACAGCCTACATGGCGGGGAAGAAAATTACTGTCCTGTGTCCTTGTACCCCAGCACATGTTTTGTGGGCATGATGCTCTGTGATGGCCAGGATTTGGGCATCACCCTGCCTGGGGACACAACCTACCAAAATCCCACTCCTCTGCATGGACCAGGGGGAGAAACGTTGGGTTTTTATTCCTGTATCTGTGAAATGTGCATCTGCGACAACAGGTTTTGGTGAATTTGGTGTATTTAATCTCCTTTCCACACTAGGCTTGATCATGCCTTCCCTAGGGACAAGGTGGCCACACCACTCTTCTTCTAATGGATGTGTATTTTTGCCTTTTTCTGTATATAAAAGGACGTGAAATAGCTTTCATCGGCTCTGTAGGCAATGCAGGGGATCTGCACGCAGCGGCTATCCTTCACCTCACCTTCAGTTTGTCAGGGAGGGAATTAGGAAGACATCTCCTGGCCCCTTCAGTTCTTGCTGGGACGTCTGTGCCATCAGCCATGGCTTTGCAGCATTGAGAAAACCAGACCTGGGACATTTTCCCAGCGGATTTTGTTCCTTTCAGTTTGCTGCTATGAAATGCAGCACTTTGGATCAGAGATTTGGAGATGTGGCTCCAAAGGGCATCAAAATTTCATTGTTTTATGCTCCCTAGTGGTATTTATGTGAGTGCTCCTGTGGCAATGATGGGATCCCCCACGTCATCATCCCAGAGAGAGGATCAGCCACAAAGCTTGAGGGATGTTTGAGACCATCACCGGATTTTGTCTGAAATCGCCCAAACCGGTTCCCCAATTTAGATGGGAAGCCAGCAGACTGACAGACATCCTGCACACCGCCATGAACAGGACCGCGGGGGAAACCCTGCAAGATCCTTGACGGAACAGAGAGGGAAACCACAGAGGCGACAACTTTTATTTAAATTAGCCGTGGCTAGTGGGGCTCCGAGCATCGCCTGTGTCCCAAAGACACAATTAGAAATACAAGCCCGAGCAAAGGAGCAGATGGACAGCAGTTGTTTTGCTGTCTGTCTGCACCTGCCAAATGAGCTTTCTTCCCCGAGCCGCAGCGGTTTCCAAGTGCTCTTGAAAGCAGAAGGAGTTGGCAAGCTGGCTGCTGCCTCCCCGCCCCGCCGATGTGATGGAACGGTGCTGGGGAAGATGGTTGGAGCTGCGTTGGCTCGTTGGAGGGGCTGGATGCTGGGGGGAAAAGGATTTGAAATGTGGAAGAAGACGCGCCTTGAAGACCTGAACCTATAAACCCTCTCATGCAGATGAGGAAAGGATCCAGTTACAGCATCGAGACTGCCATATTCAAGCCTTCTTTTATTTGCACCATGGAGAATTTGGCAGGTCTGAGGTCATTTATTCTCCCATGGCCTGAGTTTGCTCATCCCTAGAGGTCTTGGCTTTCCCCCCTGTAAAAAACCAAGATCCCAAACCATCACTGGCTATTTCTGCAGACATCTCCATGCAAACCCTGGCCCCGCTGAAGCCAGTTTTGTTATCAGCTTAATAGGGCCAAGACTTCAATTCATCTTTGCAATAAAGTAGAGAAATGTTGTTGGTCTTGCGTTTTCTAATCAAATACGATTTTTTTTTTTTTTTCACAGAGGAGGCCATTCACTAGCCCTGAGATAGCCGCCTGGCCTCAGCATGTGGAATTACAGATACTGCCAGTGCCTATTAACTGTACAAATCTTTGCATTGATAACTAAGGGAGAGATTTATGTCTTAAAATGAGAAATACTATCCCCAAGAACAAAATTGAGCCCGTGGATCAATCCAAATCAGAGTCCGCTGAGGAAGTAAATGAGGCAATTGGCATTAATTGGCGTCTCTGGCATTTTAGCAGCCTGCCAGGAACACTGGGCCGGAGGGACAGAGCTTCTTCCTTGACCTTGGGGGGGCTCCTGGCCAAGGTCAAGCCACTTTTGGCAAGTTATTGTGGAATATTCGCAGAGTTTCCTCGGTGGTGTGTTCTGGCACCGTCAAGGAAATAAATCAAAAATCTACTCACAGGGCTAAATGCGCTTTAAAAAACAACCTCTTGCTTTTGCATACCAATTGGCTAATAAGCCACAAACTGGATTTTCTCAGATTAATTCCCATGCACTTCATTTACTTGCTGCTTTTTATCCCGTAGCCTTCTATCCCCAGGCAGGTATTGGCAGCCACGGGCAGGATTTCTCTAAATCCAACTGCTCCCAGGGACGTCATCGTACCATGTCCTTCCTAACACCCCAAAAAGTCAAGACCTTGTGCATGATCTGGGCTTGGACCCCAACATAATACTCAACCTGGATGTCAACCATGTATTTTTAAAGGAGTAGCTCTTTGCTGCTTTTATTTGCATAGGTGTACCCCGGACACCACTTCTTGGGGTGCCCCTGGGTAAGCTGCACAAGCAGGCGGGGAGTTGAGGATGTCGTGTAGTCTGAGCTTTAGTCCCCAAGCCATCAAATCTGCCTAAACTATTCCTGACAGCTGCTTGTCTAAACTATTCTTAGATGGAGAGTCGACGGCCTCCCCAGGTAACTGTTTCCTCATCAAAGCCGAGCTGTGCTGGTACTTGCTTCCTAATGTGCCCTGGAGGAAATTATAAGACATGGCTAAAACTTTGTAGGCATTTAATCTTCATTATGAAGAAGTCTTGAACTGCTGGGAGGGTAACGGCTGGTTCTCAAGTTGGCCGCGCAGCTCTGCCGCTCCCAGGAGATTTGGGCTGTTTTGCAAAGCCCCGTCTCCCCCAGGCACGTGGCTAGGGCAAAATCTCGTCCTCTCAGCTTTTGTTAAGAAGGCAATACATTTTTAGATCTAACAGTTGTAGAAAAAAAAAAGTCCTGGAAAGACTTACCTGGGTCCTAAAACCTCAATAGGCAAATTAACTCAATCTTGCAATCATTAGCTCAGTCTTAGCGTCACCCAGCACTGGGCACTTGCAGAAAGAATTAAGGAACCTGACCAAGCAGCCTTTTGCTGTTCAGAAAGGAAATCCAACTGAATTAGAAAATCCTTGAATTTCCCTGGGTATTTCCGAGTCACCCAGCGGGGTGTAGAGAAACCTCCAAGCTCTGGAGCAAACAAGAAGGATTCGCCCTCTCGCTTGCTTCTGGCTGGCTGGCTTTGTTCAGTTTTGCAAAACCAAAGCTTATTTGCCACGAAATGAAAAGAAATTGTCTCTTGAGAGACTGGAAGGGCTCCAGAGAAGAGCCGCTGCCATGAGAAAAGCTTTGTAAGCTGACCCATGTGGGCTGAGGTTAAGGGAAGCGAGCAGGGACAGCCCCAAGCAGGAGATTGCTCATTCCTGCTCCGGGCTGCGGCTATAAATAAAGACCGGGATCTAAGAAGAAAAAAAGGGAAGGGTGACTTGGTTTATTCTGCTTCATCAATGAGATAAGACAGCTTTAAAGAGACACGAGAACAATATAGAAAACATTAAGCACGGTTTCCTAGAAATTAAGGCTGAGCTAAAAGCAGACCTGCCAGCTCAGCCAGATCAGCTGATGGGGAGTACCACAAAAACTTGCTTTTACGCCTGAGCCCTTCGTGTCATTTGGGCATGTGCAAAATGGAGCTAAAAAAAAAAAAAAATATGCTTTCTGCCCAAATTTTCTCTCTTCTGCCCATTTCCGAGGAGAGCTGCCGGGCTTGAGTACGAAATGCAAAGAAAGACGAGGCTGCAAAGAAAGAATGAGTCAGATCAGAAATGTTATGGCCTCTCTGGGTCTCTGCCAGGTTTTTTTCCCTCCTGGCAGTATGTTCCTGGCGTGAGCGTTGCCCGAGGGCGGAAGGGGTCGGATACGGCCCCGACCGCATTGGGCTCCGGCATCTGTAATGAGCCATCGCTGAAGCCGGGGGCAGAGCAGCCTGCTGCCGTCCGGGCATTAATCAGATGAAATGGGAAGATATTATGGCTAGCGCTTTTTAGTGCCACATTTTGTTAGATCCCAGGAGCTGACTGCTGCCACGGCACTTTCCACTCCTTCCTGAAACAGCATGAGAAAGGCCTAATGGCTTTCCTGGTGAAGACATCTGTTATTAGACCCCCACATGGTCGCTCCGGTTTTAAAGGGTTTTCTAAGGAAAAGTCTGAAGGTGTCTGTGCAGCCTCAGAGATATAAGAGGAGCAGATTATTCATCCTTCGTATCATGCAAGGGTTGTGCCCCCCTTGGCTGCAGGCTCTGCCCTTCTCCTGCATTGCATTGCTTGATGTTCCCCATACCTTGCTCCTGCCACAGTCCCGCGATGCTGCTGCAGGTTTGGCAGCTGCTGAAGACCTTTTCTCTCTGCTTTTGAAGCTGTTAAAGATCTTACCAAAGCCTGGTGTGGGTTGTCAGCAGCCTTCAGCAACCTTAAAAACCTTTTGGTGGCCGCAGCATCTGTCACCGCAGGTGCCAGCAGGGACATTCCCGGCGGGGCGCTGGGGACCCACAGAGGTGGGATGAGCCTCAAAGGACGTGGGAATCCCCATCTGCCCCCAGATCCATCCTTGAAGGTCAGAGGGGAGCACACGTGGAGAGGAGCTGAGGGTGTCACCTGGTAAATGCTCTGGTCACCGAGTAGGGGACAGCAAACAGACAGCACCATATCTCATCCTTTTTCCTACTTTATGAATGAGGAAAGCAAAAGCAGTAGCCAAAATTATCCTTTTCTTTATCCAAAGTGGCTAACACTTGAGTGTTTCACTCAAAAAAAAAGCCCAGGAACTGGCCTTAAACCCTGCTCTCCTCATTCACAGAGCTGCTGTTACGTTTTGCGGGATCTTTGAATGCGTTGCTTGTAAATTCTTGTACCTTTCTTGGAAAAGGTGCATTTTCTTTTCTTATCACAAGCTGAAGGTTTTTTCTCCAATAATAGAAGCTGAAGGTTTCTCATGTTTTGTTGCATTAACTGGACTATAGGGAGAGGAAAAAGTGCGTTTAATGTTCCAGGTAGATGTCCAAGAAAAATCAAAAGAGTCCAATAAATGGAAACTCAAACAGCTCAGCTTGCCTCTTTCCGCTGTAAAGCAATCAGGTTCAGCAAAGGTGAAGCAACTTATTTTGTTCCTCTTTTTACAAACAACCATCTCGATCCAAGCAAAACAGCCACAAGGATCCTTAATTGTCAGGTGCTGTCAGTAATGAACCCAGCCCCATAGCACGGCGGGAGAAAACAAACATATTGGGGATTTTGCACCCTCTGCGCCTCCCTGGTGTAATTCTGCCTGGTTTGGTTCATTTTTGGGGGTGATGGGTTCATTTAGAGCTGCCGATGGACCAACACTGGTTTTGCAATCGTTGTCGGTGAGCGCAACCAGCTTGCTAAGAGCCCGGGCATCTTGTCACCAACCAAAAATAGGGATGCAAGTTGGGAATTGAAGAGCTGGAGCTTCAGTAATTGGGTCTTAGGCAGGAGGTGGGACGTGGCAGAGAGGTGTTAGGCCAGCCTGGGGACACATCAGCCCTCTGCAGACATCCAGTGTGAAACATATGGGTTACGTGCATCGCCCCGGGCCCCGGCTGGCACCTACTTACCGCACTGTCTTCTCCTTAAAGCGGAGGCTGTCACACCTGCCTGCTGCCTTGACTTGACATTGCCTGTTGGTTTTGGGTTTTTTTTTCCAGCAGGGAATCCTCTCCCAGCTTCTTTCTCACCTCTCCATGTGTTTGTTGGGGTTTTTTTTCCCCTCCCATTCTCCCTGGGGTTTTTAAGAGATAAGCAAGCAGATGCGAGAAGGAAATCAGTACGTCGCCTTCTTGATGCATTTCCAAGCACGGTGTTTCAAGGCTCAGGCACTAAAGAGACTCTGGGGATCTGTCAGAGGCACCTTCACCCTCTTCATTAAACAGTCACTGTGCCTATAGCTCTTTCTAAGTCAAGTGTCCCCTAAGCTTTGAGGCCAAGTGGCGCACGGTGGTTTGCATAGGGCTCAAGCTCAAGGCTTCGTGCTAATGGGGGACTACGGGGCCAGAAGATTTCAATCTTGATTAATTTCTCACTTCGAAATGAACTAAAACGTTCTGGATCTGATAAATGCCACGGCCTCTCCACCACCGGCAGGTGGACAGACACCGTATTGCGGGCACAGACGTCTCTCTTCATCTTCCAGCAGCCCTTCTCTTCCCATATACATTTATAAAGCGAGATGAAAATAGTTTTGTGATGTATTAGACCCCATGAATAATGCACTCGCAAAATGCCTCGGTGCAACTGAGCATGTTTCATCCCATCAATATGATAAATGCAGGTACAGTTGTTTTAATTGTCGGGATCATGTTATAGTGAAACACATCTGTGCTTAGCCTGGGGGAACATTAATGTTGATCTTGACAAACCAGTTCATTCACACACCGCCGCTGGGCTGCCTTTAGCCCAAGAGCTGGGAGCAGCGACCACGGGTTGGGTCCAGCAAAGGGTGAAGGCATCTGCAGCTTGGGTCCCTGCTGTTTCAGCCAAAAAAAGTCTGCAAAGCAGAAACTAAACCTTGGAGCTGGGCACTGCCATGTCCCCCAACCCCGTCCATAAGTTTATGGGTGATGCCAAAGCTCAAGGAGATGCTCAGAGCTGCTCAGGGAACACGGAGCAGAGGATTTGCCTAGAAATATGGTTTAAAGGGTGTCTATCATATTCTTCACCCCCCCTCAAAGATCACACCATACACCTTGCCTCTCCTCATCCCTGCTGGAGCAACACAGGGGGCTCAACCCCATCTCTGCGCCCCATCTTGGCCGATATGGTGGGCATCGGCCCTCCGGTTGGGACCCAAAACATCCCTGCCGGGTTAAGGGCCACGCTGGGTGAGCGGCAGAAGCCGCAGCAGCTCTGCTTCCCACACCGCGGTATTTTGGCATTTCGGCGGCCGAAACGGGGCGCAGGCCAGAGGCGGGAGTAAAACATCTCTGTAATAAACTGAAACATTTGGCTCTTTGAGCCGATGCCAGCTTTTATAACAATTTCCATCTTAAGCCGGCTCAATACATATTTAATGAAATCTTCTATAAAACCTTTAACAGCCTTCAATTCATTTCAAGTGGTAAATGAGTCAGCAGTTTGAAATGATGAGCAGGATTCAGACTCCACTGTCGTTACTTAAGGAGAAGAAGTGATTCTTTTTTAATGCTTTTTCCTCTAAATAACATTTTCTTTTTCTTTTTTTCTTTTTTTCTTGTTGCTGGTGTGATGCTGTTCAATAGAAGAGAGCGCAGGCACAGAAGCACGAATCCCCCAACACTGATAGAATCCCTCTCTTCTCGCAGATCTCCTTGCCAGCCCAGAGCGATGTATCTGACTGTCCCTTAGCCAATCTCTCGGCCCAGACAGCTCCAAGTATGATCCATCTCTCCATGCCTCAGTTTCCCCATTTGCTTAGTGCTACTGACCTCCTGCAAAGCGTTTTTGAGAGCTCTGGAGGGAGATCCCAGCTCTTAATGCAGCCTGAATACCTACAGCATGGGATGTGAAAGCATTCAGGAGGGGGACATGGCATCCACCAAGCATAGCCCACCTGAGGAGCAATCACCTGCCCTGTTATTCCCATTTTCCCTCGGTATCAGACAGCAAAATCCCCTAAAGAGCTCAAGTCGCAAAGAAAGGCAGATACCAGCTGTGTAATCACCGCTATATGGTACCTGCTCATTTGAATAATGAAATGGCATCTTTGTTAAAGGCAAGGAGACTTCCAAGTTGTCTTGTTCTGCAGCTCACCTATAAAAGCCAAGCAAGCTTTGCAAAACATTTCAATTCTCTTGATCACTGTAATTACTGGACGGGATCCAGCGCTGCTCTCTGGCTCGCGCGTGCCAGCAGGTTAGGCAGAAGGGGTGTGGGTAAAGGCTTTAAAATAAAGTGAATCACGGCTGCCTTTTTCTTTTTAAAGGCCTTTATTTTGCATTATATTGATTTTTATCTTATTCCAGCGGCTCACCACAATGCAAAGCAAGCACCTGCCCGGCCTGGGGATGTGTCAGGTCGTTTTTGGTTGGGGTGAGCTGAGGTTGCAGATATGTGTCACTGGCTGTAGCATAACACGGAGCCGGCGATCTCCACGGGGAAAAAGTGCCCTTAAATATTGCTTTTAAGTTTCAGTGAGTGGGTGACGGTGGCACACAGCCTAATGCGGTCCTCTGGACCGCAGTCAACTGCTGGCTCTGCCATAGGACCACGTGGCCAGGGTCAACTCACCTAAAGCAATTTGATGGCAGGTTTTCTAGCACCCCCATGGCTACAGTCATTCAGCATTTCCAATTAACTTTTGCATTTAAATGGCCTGCATTGTGCTGAATTCGTATCAGATGCACGACAGGCGGCCGTTCCTTCTAGTTTTATTCTGGCGCTGCTGGGAACCGGCAGCCCCGGTAGCAGCTTTCTGGGCAGGTTTGTGCAAGGGCTGTGGTTGGGAGGGTTCTACAGGGAGGTGAAGTGGGCAAATTAAGCATGGCTTGGAGAAGCTGAACTGAAGAGAGAGCTTGGACCCCGGTATCTGCTCATCCTAAGTGCCAAGCGAGGCATGGAGCTATCTGGTGGGTCATCACCCCTTGGGTACAGCTCAAGTTTTGAGTGGCCATGGTGTGGTAGGGCCAGAAAAAAGAGAAAATCCACTTGCTGCCCTCGAGTGCTTGAAGTATTTTCTTCCAGGTGTACCCCGAATGAGCAAAATTTCCAGCTGAGATGAGGATGTATTCCACTTAACGTGCTAGACCCAGGTGAGATTGCCTCTGAAACCCACCGTACACTTTTAATAACCGCTATTGAAAAAGGCTGAACTGGCCCCGGAACAGCTGCTAAAAAGAGCAACTTCATTGTCCTTGAAAAGGGAGAGCAATCTCGGGAGAGGGAAGGAGCAGAGCAGGGCTCCTTCAGCCTACCTAAGCAAAGACTGAGAGGGGACCTGGCTGCTCTCTATAAATAAGTCAGAGAAGAAAACACGAGGGGAGGAAATAATGGCTGAAGTTAAAGGCCATCCTTGAACAACGGCTAAATTTAGGCTGGGAGACAAAAAAAAGATCCTAACCGGCAAAGCAATTTGGTTCAGAACAAGCTGAACTCCTTCGAAGATTAAACTTGATTAGCTGGTGAATGGGATGGCGTGAAGCCAGTCCTCACCCGGCAGCCGGGACGGTGGTGGCTGCAGATAACGCTTGATCAAGGACAAGCACTGGGGGATGACCAAGAGTCATAGGAGCCCCCAACACGGGTTGCAAAGTACCCCAAGGAGCAAAACAGGGGAACAACCCAAAATACAATGGGAAATCTTTCAATCCACATTGCTGTGTTTATAAAAGCTGAATTTTTAGCAGATGTTTCACGAGTGCGTGCTGCTAATGAGAGCCGAAGATGTTAAATGCAGGGGCTGTGCTTTAAATTGTTAATCCCGCTCCAAATCCATCAGTGAGGAGCGCATCTGCCAAAACCAGTTGACTCCCAGCTGATCCCATCTATCTTTCATGCAACTCCAGTGAAGGCAGCCTTGGTGGCCACCGTACCAGGAAGGGACCTGTCACTTCTTCTCAGCCGGTGGGAAAGCCGGTGAGGAGTTTGTTAAACAAAACCCATCGCAAGCTGTTATCTTCTACACACATCACCCAGATTAAATGGCACTTAATGGAATAATGAACCACGGGGAGAAACATACAAGGAAACGTCATTAAATCTTGTTAAAAATGAATAAAATTCTGAATCAATTCCCATTAGTGAATGCACTGATATTTCACATATCTTTAGGAGTTTTATTATGCATTCATGCATAATCTGATATAATGATGGCTATTTTCCCCCAAACTCCTTTCTTCCTAATAAAAATGAGCAGGATGAAGGATCCAGTACTTTACCCTCTCATGCTTTTTTTTTTTTCTTTTAAGCATTATATGAAATATTTAAGCAATGTCTTTTGCTTCTCATGGTCATGCCCTTATTGTGTCAAGTCAAATCAGTTACGTATACAAATGAGAGTAAACAAAGGTGACAGATAAATGAAACACATGGTTACCGAAGTGTCAGAGGCCCCTGTGTACGGTCCATCCATAGGTTCCTCGATGGGCTGCTCGTATGGAACCCTGGGAGAAGTTGGGAAGAAGAAGCTTCAAGCTTCAAACAAACAAGTTCCTCAAAGGACCAGATGTGTTCGCCTCCCTCCCTCTTCTTTTCCTCTCTCCCCATCTCGCACACTTTCCCCTCTCATTTAAACACCGAGCGTACGCTAAGCAGAGCCAAGCAAACAGTGGAAAACAAATTAATTTGAACATTTATATTTAATAATATTGGGAAAACACCAGCATGTAGAAGTTCCTGCAAGGTTTGAGCCTCATGCTAAGAGCTGCAAGAGCACGGCGCAGCCACGAGATGAGCTTTGAACGTGTTTAGCGTCTCCCAGGCAAGATGCAAAAGCTGGATGAGATAAGCCAGCGGAAACCTAGAAGAATTTGGACTGCAAATTCATCACTGTAAAGACCAGATATATAAGTTTGTGCTGTGCCCAGCACTTTTGCACTGCGAGCTTAGCAAAGATCTTTAATTGCCTTAAATCCCAAGTCTACAAGAAGTTTTAATGCACATTTTCCCCCCCATTTGCAGCCCCAGTTGTGGGCCATGACCACCTTCTGCAAGATATCGGACAAGCTCGTAACAGAAGGTGCCTGGGACAAAAAATAAAACAATAAGTGGATATAAGCAGACAGATGGAGGAGCAAAAAGTAGCAAGGAGGCAATATTGGTCAGCATGTTAAACAGGAGTCAAGGCATGATAGACAGCAAGACACCAGCTGCTTAGCTGTTGTCAGGATTTTAATAATAATAACAGGCTTGTTTTGCATAAACTAGCTGTGTGCATAATTCATAGATGTAATAAGCTGATCATTAGGAAAAGTCTCAGCTCACCTCCTAGCTGCGTGTGGTCGGACCGAGGTATTCACTTTGGATCGCAGCAGAGGAGAGCCATTAAGGAGGCATATAAAATAGGGTAATTTATTCTAATTCGAAAGACAGCTTCAGCTTGACCCTTTTGTGTTCACTCACCTTGAACAGAGCCAGTCGAGCTTCGCTAGCGTGAATTCTCCCCGAAAACAAACTTTTCCTTCAAATCTTCCCCACCGGGGGCGTTTCAAAAAACTCTCCTTGATTGCAAAATTCCCAGTTTGCGTTGGGGCCGGTTGGGTTTTAGCAGACAGGTCCCGTTGCTTTGGATCCAAGCTTGGCTTGGTTTATAACCTGCCGCAGCCCAAATTGCAAATGAAGGGTCCCGGCTTTGCAAAATCCAAGCGCCGCACTCGAAACGGTGGACGAAGCAGCTGCGATAATTGTTGGTCTATCGGCAGCCGCGCTGGGAGAAGCTTCGGAGAGCCAAGGGATCTTTAGTGAAGGCGTGACAAGAGCTGAATGTAAATTAGAAATGTTCGGATACAAATTAAGCAGCAAGGGTAATTAAGCCCTGGCTTGGCTAACTGAAGAAGGCAGTGAAGTCTTCACTACTTCAAGGTGCTGAATCAAGGCATTGAGTTTTCCTACAAGTTGCATTTTCGGGTAGTTTATTAGACTCAGAGCAGCACTCAAGAGAGGAAAACCTTTTGGAAGTCAAACTAGATGATTTTGTTTCCTTCCGGCCTCAAAACTGTGACTTTCTGACTTCTTTGTTGCATATTTATGGTGCAGAAACATCAAAAGGCCACGGCTGGGTCAGCGGGAATTGCGCGACTGTGAATTGTAGATTCCATAATCACATTTTCAACTCGAATTGATCCTCAGACCGTGAAGAAATTTGCAAATATTTTCAAACGAGGAATATGGCGGGGACTTTTTCAATCTGTTTGCAGGCAATTTGCAAACAGAAAACCTTGGCAACGTTGGCTGAATACGTAATTAATGCCTTGATTTATGTGCCCGGCTATAATTTCTCCCAGCCTCCCTACTCCATGCTAAACAATTTGGGAAAGGAATGACTTGTTTGCCTCATGCTTCATTTTTGCTGGTACTTCTCCCTCTAATCCTGTGGTGTGAGATATCCATGCATGGAAAGGACATCTTTTTTTTNTTTTTTTCCAGGGGGAAATAAAAGAGATAGAGGGTTTGCTTTCCTGGTGGATATGGGCAGAGAGGGCAGCTTGTTCTCTCAACGGGACTTCTAGTGTATTCCCTTTTTTCCCTGCCACAGACAGTGGATAAATTTGCTCAACACCTTTCAGTGGCAGAAGATGCAAATTGATCAGGGTGTCATGTGGATGGAGCAGGTATTTCTAGCAGTGCATGAATATAGCAGTATTTGCATCGCAGATGAGCTTCCAAGCTACGTTCTCCTCCAGCACTTCAGCATCTCCCTGAAAACCTATAGAAACACCTACATTGAAACCACAAAATCCCCAAACCCCTTTTCTCCTCATCTTTGGGGTTCAGATAGGGAGGATAGGTGCTCAGCGACGCTCAGGACAGCCGGGAGGAGGCACATTGGAGAAATAAGGACAGATCTGCCTCTTTCCCAAAATGCTTGGAGGAAACCGATGCACGCTTGAAGATCTGAGCAGGACTCGTGGTTTTCCATCGAGCCAAAGCTGCCTGCAACATCCTAATATTATTCTCGTAAAGTCTTTAGTCTATGGGAGGGTTTGGAGCCTGGTGTCCCTGGATATGTCCCTGAGAAAACTGGGACCAATCTCATAATGTCTGGCTGGTGCTGCTTGAAGAAAAGTTAACTTTTCTCATTTTTCAGCAGAAAACCCACATTTCTAAAGAAAGGGAAGGAGAGAGAGAATGGAGAAGAGCCTTTTTTATTTTTTCCTCCAGCCACTTCTTCTTCCAGGCAGAGTGAGAGCATGATTACTAGAAAGAGATCCAGTCTTGATATTAAGACATCAAGTAGCGGAGAGCCTACCACAGCTCCTGGTAAAACTTTACTTAGCCAGTCATGTAATGCATGCGCGTCCATTCTTCTTCTGCCTTAAAACGGAGACAATTATAGTTCCTATTTCTTGCAGAGTTGTTGTGAGCCCGAAGTTATTAAGGTCAGTAAAACATCTCAGAGCCATTAGAGTATTTTGCTTTTCCACCGCCGGAAAGCGTCCTGCTTTCTACAGCACAGCAAATGGTGGTGTCTCCTAAGCATTCCTTGTATTTAAGTGAAAACAGAGAAGATGTCCGGCCGCAGAGGGGCTGCCAGGAGCCAGGGCAGCCAGCACAGCCATGTCAACGTATGCCAACCAGCGTGTCATGATTTTACATAATATTCCAGGAATCCTTCATTTTGCACAGGCCTTTGCATGAGACAATCCTTAATTGCTTCATTTCTGGGGTTTCTGACTGAAAACGGGCTCTTTGCAGCTGAAGACACTGTGGGATCCTTTCCTGGGAGGTCACCGATGCCATTAGCTTTCAATGGACCATCCGAGGTGGACAATCGACTCCAGCTTCACTTTACAGCCTGGGAAACTGCAGTGAGGAGCCACGTACTCTCCCATCACGGCTCCGTCCCCATCTTTGTTGAATGTGTAACTAAAATACGCCAATCCAGGGAATGTAAATCCCTGTGATGGATCTCAGCCCGTTAACAAAAAAACAGCGGCAGACCCAAAATTCTGCATCGCCCCCCCAAAAAATAAGACCGTTAGATAGCGAAATAAATCCCCGTGGGCATGTTAGCTGCTCAAAAGTTTGCGGGACAAATCCTGAGATGATGCGATTTGTCTGTCAAATGAGAGCGAAAAGGAATAAATATCCTGAGAGCGAAAACTATTATCCTTTCAGAAAGTGACACCAGAGCTGTGATTTACTCCATGCGTGGGTGCTGAGCCCCGGCAGCTGGGATGGAGGTGAGATAATCCCGAGAAATACCTTTAAAGAAAAAAAAATCCCAATATAGCACCATCTCCAACTTAGAGCTATCGCTCTGCAATCGTGGGATGTTGGTGATCTTTCACGAATAACATTTGCTGCTCCCCAGAGGGACATATTCTTAAAGAGAGAGAAAAGAAGGTGAAATATCCCTACCACCTCCCCAGCTCCATCCTCATGATGCTGGGGGCTGATCTCCTTGGGTTTTACTTCATCGGGTCCAAAGTGGGTGTTTCAAAGCCCAACACTCCTTGGCCAAATTTCCAAGGGGTTGACGGACATCAGTGACGTTGGAAGCATCGTTTCAGTTGTCTGGGCCTCAGTTTCCCTCTTTTAAAATGTAGATTTTTTTAACATTTTTTTTTTTTTTAGCTTTTAAGAAATTGCTCGTTTTTTAGGACTGGTAAACACGGGGGAGTGGAAAGCAGCCGGGTGGGTGGCATAGGCAGGGTACAGCTTGGGCTCGGCCGGTGGCAAGCCTCCTCCCTCCCCTGCCCTAGCGGCTCGCTGTCTGTTCACTCTATGTTCAATTATGCATTGTTTCCTGTTCTCATTAGAGACCTTCCAACAGCCTTGAAAATATCCTCATTCAGGGCTTATTTTGTCCTCGTTAAATTTTTATCTCAGCTAAAGGAGGAAGATAATGGCGTTAAACCCGATGCCGAAGCGTGTGAATGAGCACCAGGGAAGATCTCAGGAGCCGTTGCCTACGCACCCACCCCCATCGTGCAAAGACCCCCGCTTCGCCTTCATGGCAAAACTGTGCTGGTTTTAACCCATTTGAAAATCCAAGATATTGCATGAAAACAGCGTTTCCA
Organism: Himantopus leucocephalus; assembly: GCA_003993805.1. Lineage (NCBI taxonomy): Eukaryota > Metazoa > Chordata > Aves > Charadriiformes > Recurvirostridae > Himantopus > Himantopus leucocephalus. Next base: position 698,386 of record RSEF01000024.1, on the reverse strand, counting down.
GGCCATAGCCCAGCGCCTCTGTTCATTAAAACTCTCGGGGTGGACTTTAAAGGGGAAAGGGATTTTTTTATTATTTATTTTTTATATTATCCCCTTCGCCCTTTGAGCTTTTTTTCCCCTCCTGGTTGCTCTCTTTTGCTTGCGATCGCTGCGCTTTTGGGGCTTGAGCAAACCAGTTCGCAGCCGTGGGTTAGTTTGGGCCATTTGGAGGATCTTCTGCAGCCGGTTGGGCTCAGCCATGGGCTGCTCTTCCCCTCTCTGCTCCTGCTCCCCAAATCCTGCCGCTGGAGAGAAGCAACAGAAGGGGAACCACAATGAGTTTGCGATTGATTGGCCTGGAAAACCAAAAGAAAACATGGAAAATGTGCTTTTGGGATGCATTTCAACCCCAAATACATCAAGAAAGTTTCCCTGGTCCTCTCCATCCATGCCCTGCTCTGTGCCTTCACCTTGTACTCCTTATCACCTCTGCTCCTTAAAAAAAAGAAGATTGAGGCTCCCTATCACTAAATTCATAACTATTTGCCTGCAATTTCCCCCAAGGGAAGGTTATTAACAGCAACTTAGCGTCTGATGGATGGCTGTGTTGCTGAGGCTCTGTTTTGCATCAAGGCTTCTGAAGATACATCATTTAAATTCACGTGGGCAGGCGTGTATTAAATAAATGCCAAGAAAAATATTTATTACGGTGGGGAAATTGGACTGCAGCTTTGTACGTACGCGTATTTATAGTGATTTAATAATCAATTATTGCATTGGCAGTCAATACGCGCCTTATTAAATCTTTGCAGGAAGTCATCTCGAGAACTTTCACTTAAAAAGGTGATTTTAATTCTCTCCTGTAATTGTTCTTTTGTTTTGCTGTTGGCCGCCCATGAGCCGTACCATCTATGTACGACGTACCCTGGATGGGCCATGGCGAGGAGGCTTGTGGTTTTGTGTTAATGGAGTCGTGAATTGATTTCATTTTCTGGTCTTTATTCACTTCCCTCCCCACTGCCCCCAACTTTTTTTTTTCCCCTCTTGTAAGGGATAATTCATTTCATGATTGCAAATAGATCACTGTAAACTCAGCGTAATGGAGCAGTAATTACCTAAGAAGTGATGGATTTGGGTGGATTTTGTAGGCTAAACGATCTGAGATGTACTGTACAAAGTAGAAGTAACTATTTTGAAGCTGATCAATGAAATGCTGCGAGTTTTCTGCTTATTCCTCTTACAACAGGCTGCCAGTTTAACCTTTAAGGGGGCGTTGACACTCCCCAGGTCTCCCTCAAAGCGCATTTTATTAACACCTTTGGAAACAGAGCCATCTGAGACAGTAACTCAGCAAATATCGCACTTTATATTGCCAGAGGATCTGCAAAACCATCATTTCCAGGACATCCTTTAACCCATTATTCATTAGTCAGGTCCCTCTTTCCCAGGCAGGTAAGGGGCGTCTCGGCAAGGCAAGGGTCATATCTTGCCCTCACAGATTTGGGCATCGCTGAGGTTGTAAACATGGCACAAAAGTGCCTTTTTTGGGAGCAGTTTGCAAACTCTTGGTGTGGTGGAGCAGGATACCTGTGTTACTGCAGGGATGCAGCTGTGTACAGCATCCCTGGGCACACCGGGGCAGAGGAAAGCAGGCCTGCGATCCCCAAAATTCAGGGATGCAGTCAGGCCATCCGGCAAACGATTGCTCCTAGGACAAGCCACTAGTGGGAGCCGTGGTCCCACACAACCCCCAGCAGACCCTACGCTCGGTGTCCGAGGGCAGAGATGGTCCTGCATCCCTGCGGGCTCTCTCTGAGCTTTCACCCACCTCACGGGTTTGGCAAAGTCTTTTCCATCGCTCCTGGCACCCATCTTCTTGCATTTAAAGCTGGGCTTTCCAGGAGGAGAAATGCAGGAGCATGGGGACGCCGAGTGGATGGAGAAGTCTCCTCTGCCCTTCCCACCACGATGGAGATGCCCATGGCACCCACGGGGAGCACTTTCCTAGCTGGTGCTGGAATAAGGACAATATTTTCTACTCCTGCATGGTTGTTTGGGAGATGGAGGAAGACATAAGACACAGCCAAGGCTGGGAACAGCTCTTCATCCACTTCTAGGATGGAGGCAGCTTTCAAGCGCGTTGCTGAAGGACTCTATCAAACCATCTGCTTTGTAGTCTTGGTTTAACATCAACCCTTCTCCTCCTCTCCTCTTCCAGCTAAAATACATCTTTCCTATTGCTTCTTCTCTTGGGGAACTGTCTTGTTGCCTGAAAAAACTGCTCCTCAGGGGTGCATTTTGGGGGTTCGTGGCTCACTTGCTGCCCAAACACATGTCAGCTCAGGGATGCAGCACCAGAAACCTGCTGGGATGAGTAGCAAGAGAGGGCGAAACGCGCAGCGCTGAGTTCAGGATGGCTCCGCTTCCAGACCAGGGCATCCAAATCCCAGCTGAACAAGCAGCTTCACGTTGTTTGTTCAGACCTTACTGACTGGCCTTGAGGAGAAAATGATATCTTATTAGGGACTCTAATAATGTTCCAGATCATCCTCCGTATAGAGCAGATCTGAAGGATTAGCAAAACAAATGAAGTAATGACTTTTCTGTGAAATTAAAATTTTGTAAGATAATCCAAAGAGGAAATAGAAATTTTATTTCAATTATGCATTAAACTTTCTCGGCTCATTTGGGGTCAGGGTTTTAACTCCAGGGGAAATTTATAATGGCGTTGGGCCGGAATAGGCTCAAACCCTGCAGCCGGCTCCCGGATCGTGCCGTCACACCGATGCCCTCCTGCGCAGCACCCGGTGTGCTTGCAAACATGCACGACAGCCCCTAAACCTGTCTCTTCCCAATTAAAATCCAGGCTGCAAAGCGTGAGCACACTGCATGGGTGAGATATTTTGTCCTATGTAATAACTGCATGAATAATTGAAATTCCTTGCATTGCTCATAACTGAGGAGTCCTGGATAGATAAGCAGTTAACGGATGGACTATCCTTTTTCCTCACTGCATCAGAGACCAGAGCAGCACTGGGAAGGTCTTGGGCTTAAATTGGGACAGGGTTTTATTTCTGATTTGATTTTGGCAGGTTCCACTTTGTGCTTGAGCTAGCTGAGCTCATGGCAGTGCTATCAGCCCAAAATGGATTACTGGGGAGAAAACCATCCTGGCAGGTGCATTTCGCGTTTTAAACAAGATTTTTTTATTTTGTTAAAACAGAATTCAATAAACGCCTTCACTTTTCCCCATAATGAGGAGAAGGATGTATCACACCACGGCAGCCCTAAGGAGCTGTAGGTATCAACAGGGCAAGTATCTACCAGAGTCCATAAGAAATTGCTTTGTAGAGCTCCACCATACAATGTATTGGGATCCTGCTCTAAAATGGGGGCGAAGTGAGTTTCTGGAGCCGAGAGGACGGTTGTGACAAAGCCACGCTTGCTGCCACCAAAAGGTTAATCGCCGTGAGAGATTTGACCTGGGAGAAACCTTCAGTGGAGATTTTATTCCACACCCTAGAAGCTCTTAGGATCTGTTAATGTCCAGGAAGGAAAAATAAATAAATAAATAAATAAATAAATAAATAAGAATTGGGTAATTCATTAGCAACCATAATCTAGTGTGTGTCACATCTGGTTAGGCACCGCAGTACGTATCGTATGCCTCAAAAGCAAGGAAATGAGAGGTTAACGCATTTCCTTGGTTTTGTGAGCTGTCTACAGACCGCGCTCTTATCTTAATTGATACAGCATCAGCCTTTCTCTGCACGCCTCCGACAACAAGCCCAGCTTTTTGTCCTCTCGAGTTATTAAAGACTCCACTCTGGGTGACAGAAATAACAGAGGGCTTGCTGAGGATGTGGCTTTCTTGGTGCAAAGCCCCAAATCGCCTTTTTTTTCCAGCTTCTCAGGGCACAGGAGACGTTGAATTCTTCTTCCAGCGTTTGAACGTTTTTCTTTTGGGCTCTGGAGCAGGGGGTAGGATCCAGCCCCATCCCTACCCTGTATGTTGAGGAAAAAAAAAACAAACCACAAAATCAGCCAGTTTCCGATCCCAGATGGCAACATGTCCTGGCCATCTGGAAGCAGGTGGCCGTGGGCAGGTAGCATATGAAGCTCACAAAAATGTTTCTGTGAAATATTGTGGTTTCAGCATTTTTTTTTTTTCCCACCCTGGAGAGAAAAAAAAACCCCACACAACCAGTGTCACTGGGGCGTACCCAACGAGCTGAAGCTCACACCCAGCTGGTCACAGCCCCAGCAGGTCACACAGACATCTGGTTGTGGGAAGAGGATGAAGAGGGGATGGTACCCTTCATTTGAAGCCTCCATCAGGATATGATGGCTAAGGACCAGCCTCTCCATTGGGGCTGGATACGGGCTTTTTGCACCCTAATTTAACCGCTGGTTCTGAAATTACCGTATATAGGTTATGTCCATCTCCTCCAGGAGGTACAGCAAAGTCTCTCGGGACAAGTTGGATGGGCCAGGTTGGACGGGGCTTGGAGCAACCTGGTCTAGTGAGAGGTGTCCCTGCCCAGGGCAGTTGGAACTAGATGATCTTTAAGGTCCCTTCCAACCTAAACCATTCTATGAAATGTGGAGATCATTCCTCACCAAACAATTGAGTTTCCAGCACTTTAGCCACCAATATCAGCTTTCTCCCCAAGCTCTCCACATGGCCAAGAACAAAACAAGTTCCTCCTTCATTTATACCTATTCTTTAGATGTTGCCAGCAGAGTGGCGAGGATTTGGGACTCAAATCTGCTGAGTAAGGTGGTGTTTATTTTGTTTCTCTGCTTTTCCTCACCGAAGGGCATTTTCTAGCCTGTGGATTGACGGCTGTGTCGCCTGCATGGCAGCGTAACCGGGTTTGCGGATAAAGCAGACCGACAGCTTGGTAACGATAGCAAAGTAAATAAATAAAAGTCTGGGTCTGAGCAGTGATAAATCTCTTACCAGGGACTCTGATTTAGAGAGGAGGGGGGAAAACATGAAAAAACCCCACCTTTTTTCAGCAATACATCCTGAAAAACACAGCTGCAAATCATGGGGGGCACAGCCATATCCTCTCTCTGCCATGATGGAAAGAGGAGCCAGAATCCCAAATTATTTGCAGCTTTGGGAGGACACATATATCCATGTACATCCAGGCTGAGCGGGTTGGGGTTGTTCAGCCTGGAGAAGAGAAGGCTCCAGGGACTACTTTGAGCCCCTTCCAGTATCTAAAGGGGCTACAGAAAAGCTGGGGAGGGACTTTTTACGAGGGCATATAGCGACAGGACGAGGAGGAATGGCTTCAAACTGGAAGAGGGGAGATTTAGATGAGATAGTAGGAAGAAATTGTTTCCTGTGAGGGCGGTGAGCCCCTGGCGCAGGTTGCCCCGAGAAGCTGTGGCTGCCCCATCCCTGGAGGTGTTCAAGGCCAGGTTGGACGGGGCTTGGAGCAACCTGGGCTGGTGGGAGGTGTCCCTGCCCGGGGCAGGGAGTGGGACTGGATGGTCTTTAAGGTCCCTTCCAACCCAAACCATTCTATGATTCTATGTATGTGGGAGGATGTAAAGGGAATTTCTCCCCTGTCTGGCTCAGATGATCATTTGGTGACACCCGGGAGCTGATGTGTGGCAGACAGCACGTGGTGAAGATGCTGAGTCGGGGAGGAGGACAGCAGTGCTTCGCTTACTCAGCACCCAGATCCCATAGGATCCCTCACAAGCCACCTTGGGCCAACAGGCAAATCAGAATCTAGATAGGAATTAAAAAAAAAAACCCAAGTAGGATTTAAAAAAAAAAAAAAAAAGTAGTATTTCCATCAGCTATGATCTGAGAGTGGGACATCCAACGTGGCAGCACCGGGGACAAGCCTGTTTCTGACGGGGAACAGCATTAGCAGCGTTTACCGGAACTACATCCCCAAATAGTCTCATTACTCCTCAATATGCCGTGTCAGCACCCGGCAGTGAAAATAGTCCACGCTGATGCCTTCAGACTTCAGCAGAGCCATAATGGGAAACAAATTGCGCGAGACTCCCGGGCGATGGAGTGATGGCAATCTGCATTTGTGCTCTCAAGCGAGCCGAGCTTCAGCTGGGAATTCGATAAATACTGGTAGAGTTAATTCTTCAAGAGCATTTCTTTGGTGACGGATAAGATTGACAGCTGTCAATGAAGCTGACAGCTTGCCGTGCTTCATCCCCGGTGGAAATGGAGGTGGAGAAGGGAAGCCAGTGGCTCTTGCAAGTCTACGGGAGCAAAAATCACTATATGGGACAGCCACCCCTAGAGCAGCCCAGAAAAGGAAGCGATTCCCTATGAATATTTATATATCAGGAGGTATACAAACCTTTTAAATTCTGCCAAAAGGGGGGAAAACCCCACTAAAACTAAAAAACCACCACAAATGGTGCACGCTTGACTTATTCCGATGGGAAGCCCTGTGTGCTGACCTGCTCTTCCCCATACATGTCTTTTTTTTTTTTTGTGGCATAAACAGCGGTTCAAGCTGTCTGGGAGATGTCGGGAGTGATCCACGGGCTGGCTTCTTGAATCACGAAGCTGTTTTAAGAAGTCCTTACATATCTCTAGCTACTTTGGAGGACGGGTTTTATTCACCTTCTTCTCCCCGACCTCTTTGCGGTCCCTGTTTCCAAGCTTATTCCATGCCAAAGCCACCAACCCTGCTTTTTAATAAAAGCCGGGCCTCCTCTACGACTCTAGGATCAAGGGATTTAAGGCAAAACCCACCAATTTTCACATTACTTAGACCCCAAGAACCGGCAGTGCTTCAGCTCGGGGCTTTTCCCACCTGAAGTTGATTAAAGCGAAAACTGGAGGGCTGGAAATGAGCCGTAAGAAACGCTGGTCTGAACTTTTCGCGGGAGTGAAAGGGGAAAGCGGCAATGAATTGCTATTATGCACATCATGTAGTCCCTGAAAGCGCTGCCGAGTGTAGTCATACATTCATATAAAGTCAGCCAGGAGTCCATTTTTACGTCGCTATGGACAGAGAGATGGATATATGGACCATTATATGTTCCCAGCAGGAGAAGGGTGGCTTTAGCTTTCTGTCCAGAAAGCCCTGGCGTTGCTGCAGGCTTTGGCGGGGGGTTCCTCCTCCTTTTTTTTCTCTCTTATCACCTCTTGCTTTCATGGGATGGTATCAGGCGGCGTTGCTCCTGCCTCCTTGACCATCACCGCCCTTCCAGGGATGCAGGGATTTGGGGAACAAGCCCAAAATCCTGCAGCGATGCCCTTAACGTTCATACACCGACCTCGGCATCACCAAGTCGCTCCGAAAAATATCTACAGCATCAAATCCCAATTTCCTCCTCCCCTTAAGCGTTGCGGCTCTGGGCAGGTTTTGACCTCGTGTTTTCTTCTGGGGGGAGGGATTTTTTTTTTGGTTTTCTGGATACTGTGAACAAGATCTCATCTCATTTGGGTTAAAAAAAATGCCTTTTCTGGCCATGGCAGCCCCTTGCCCCACAAAGCAATGCCCTCGTTTGGGAATATTTGCACTGAACACAGTGTAACCATTTGCTTTTTACGTAACGGCAAAGCTTTTTCATAGGAGAAGTATTTAATTTTAATTAGCGGCCAAGATTGCTCTTTCTCATCTTCCGCCTCTGTAATCCTTCCCTTAAATTCAAATGAATTTTTTTTTGTAACTGGAAATTAGAAAAATTATTCCAGGTGCACGTGAAATAGCGGTCTGTATTTGAAGGCCAAGTCACTGCGCGTCCCTTTTAGAGGAAAACTGGGATATGGGTGGCTTCACCCATCCTGTCTGCCTTTTGGGGCTGGGGCTGGAGACCTCCCCGCACCTTTGGGTTAGAACACGTGATGCTTAATTGAGTTATCCAAACTCTTCTCCCCATTCCACCGGGGTGGACTTCTCCCGAGGTTTTGAACCGAAACAAATTGCCTCTTTTCCTAGTTAGATCTCCCCGGGGCGAAGCTCTGCAGCAAATTAGGTATTAACATCTGTACAGCTCTGTTATCTGCCATGCCAATCACAGCTCCATAATTGCCCACAATGTCTTCCCTGAAGGATGCCTGCTTGTATGTTTAATAAAACAACCAACCCGGGTCTCAAATTTCCTTGCTTATATGAAAAATTCATAGCTGCAGTTCCCCGTAAGTGTTGATCCGTCGCCCGCCTGCCATGGGCTGCGAGGGGAAATCCTGTGCCCAAGGAGATGCCGGCAGCGCGCCGGCGTTGAGCGGCTCCTCTCCCAGCGCATCCCTCGAGACGCACACCAGGGATGCCAAGGGGGAAACCGAGGCAGGGAAATGAGAAGCCGACGGAGGATTTGGGGTGAAAACTCCAAGGAAAGGAGTTTCCCGCTTCGTAGTATCGGGTTGATGCACGTTGACGTCAAATATTCGCCAAGTCCGGCAGTGAGTTTTAACTCACCCCCACACAGAGGCCGCGGCACCGGCTGGGGCTTTGCAGACTCCTCGGCGGCTCAAGCGCTGCCGGCAAGCGATTTCAAGCTCGTCTGCTAAAATATGCAGCCGAAAATGTAGCGTAAATTGTATATTTGATTGTAAAAATTGCAGTTCATGCTGTGTTGCTTAGTGACATAAATCATCCGGCGGTAGGGCAGAATACTAATGCTCGACTTCTGTAAGGAGCTGACACGGAGCAGCCTAGGTAAGGATTTATCTCCCAACCAAATGGTGTTCCCAAGGGAGCGGCACGAGCAATTCCGCATAACAAACATATTCCTCAGCTGCGGGATACGCGCACGGACGCAAACCAGGGGAAAATATATCCGCCTGCTTCTTCGTGACAAACTACGGTGGAAGAGGCTGGGGCGGAGGAAAGGAGGAAGGCGAGTTTCCCGCCGGAGTTTGTGAGGCTGATAGGGAAACCAAAGCGCTCAGACGCGCACGGGCAGAGCGACGTTGATCTGTCATCGTTACTGGCCGAAACCTGAAATGAACGGGAAGACCCGTAGGAAAGTTTTGGTTCAATTTGGTAACATTACAGAGCTTTTTTTCCCGAGGTGGTTTTTACAGGTTGAGCATCACGAGCTCCTCTTTTTGCCGTGGGGAAACTGAGGCACGGGAAGGAAAGGTCCCATAGGAAGCTCGGGGTGGCTCTGGAAGGGGATGAGCATCCGCCGGGAGATGTTCAGGGCTGTATCCCTCCCATTTTGGGGGCTTCCTAATTGCCCATGTGGCTTTATCATCCCTTTCAGCTCTTTAAACCGCTTTACATCCCACGCCGGCACGCGCCTTTGGGTGGGATGAAGTCCCCCTGAGCCCCATCCCGGGCTCCGGACACAGAAATCCCTGGGGATGCATCCAGCACTAGGCACTGTACAAAAAGGCACTGGGCTCTTCAAAACCACCCTCTCCCATCTTCGAAGCGGAGCAGACAGCTGGCAAGTTGGGAAGAGAGACGTGTTTAATAGTAATTAGAGATGTTAATAATTGAACAGACGATGAACCGGGGCGCGGGGAGATTAAAGCTGAGATTTGCCAAAGGGGTTTAGATGCACGAGCCCAATTAAAAAGAACAAGAGGAATTAGACTAAATTGGGGCTGAGTTCCCAAATCCCTTAAGCCTCGGCAATAGATGGAAGGAGAACTGAGCTCCGCCTGCGCTCTGCCATGTCCCGGCACAGGATCGGGCCCTTTGCAGCTCCCGCGATGCTCGTTGTGGCATGGAGCCATGGGACAGAAGTGGGACACACACACACACACACACACACACATTTGGGTTGTGATTAACAGGACCGTACGCACGGTGGGCTTTGCTGACCGATGGTCACCGGGTATTGGAGGGATGCTCCCGGCTCCCCGGGCGATGCTCCTCTCCGCACGTGCCATGGGCAGCGTTACCTGCTCCTCCTGCCGAGCAGCTTCCCCGCGACGCCTCCTTCTGCAGCAGTCCCTGCCTCCCAACAAGCTCTTATCTTCCCGGAGCTGCTTCCTCGGGCGTTGCAAACACCACTATCCTCCTTTTTCCCAAGTGCTCCGGAGGGGAAACTGGGCATTTCATTTCCAAATAAACACCTCAGATTTTTTTCTTATTTTTTAATCTTTTTTTCCCCTGTTGCTGCCAAAGTGGTTGTAATAATAATAATTACTCATAAGCAAAGCTCTCTCCTTTGAATGGGACAACATTAATACCAGTTGGCTGGCTGTATCATGCTTTACAGACATTAACTAATTAATTCCCAGAATAATAAAAGGGGGTTTTTAACACCCGAATTGTGATGAGCGGGGCAACATCCCCGGGATAAAACTCTCCCTTCCTCCCCAAAAAGAGACGGATTGGGTTTGGGGGCTATTGGCGATGCTCAGGAGCATCCCAGGGGGATGGATCCGCGTCGCCTGGCGCTGCGGGTTGGACAGGCTGAAAAGAAAATAAATAAAATCATATCACCCGCAGGTTGAAGGGCGGAGGGGAGCGGGAGGCTCGGAGCGGGATGTGCAGTGCGGGCAGCAGCACAGCACCTCTATTTTTGAGGGGGTCCCTTTCCACCGCGGATCTGCTCCTTTAATGATTTATAGTTCATTCCATTTTTCCCTCTTCCCTCTAATTTACTAACTTGTTCGGGTTTGGGGTTTTTTTCTCTCTGAACTAGAACAATGGGAGGGTTTTGAAGCTGGAGATGTAATAACGCCGGAGTCTTCAGTTTCCCTGTTATGATTCCTCATTATAAAGTTATTTCCCCACGATTTGAAATATAAATGATGCCTTTGATGTCTGCGTTTTTAAAATTGCTCTTTTTAATTTTCTCCTTTTAATTTTTTCCCGACAAAATGCTCCCCTCTCCTTCCTTCCCCCCCCC
>RSEF01000024.1:676621-687313 GCA_003993805.1 Himantopus leucocephalus | reverse complement strand
TTTAAAGGAGGGGGAAATAAAACCCAAGCCTCTCCGCTTTTGAGCTTTTATCAATAAATAAGCCCATCTGGGCGAGGAGCACTGTCAGATGTCCCTCCGAGCTGTGTCCCCACCGTCATCTCCAGCTCCTTTTCCCCTCCAGTTTGCAGCGGTGGGGTGGGACGGGGGGTGGCTGCAATGTGGTAGCGGCGGGGAAGTGCACGCTATAGATAAGCCCCTGCCAATTTTGCTCTAAACTTACTTAATTAAAAGCCGGCGACTCCTGATGCTGGGGTGATGCCAGCTCCGCTATCATTCCCTTCCTTTCTCCTCCACGCGCAAATATTTTAGCCTTTGCTTGCGCATTGCACATAGGGCAGCCGGGACGTATAGAAAAAGGTATGTGGGTATATAGGGAAAGAATTTTCCCACCAGCATCCTTGGGCGGACGAGCGCCCCGTATCCGCTAAAGCTTTTTCTTGGCAGAGCCGGTGTTTGCAGGCAGGAGGGACCCCCGCGAGCGCCAGGCTCTGCCTGCCTGATGCCGGCGATAAAAACCCCGTCGCTGCGAGTTTAATTAAAAATTATTGTTTCGTTTGCGTGGCGGGGGCCCACCCTTCGCTTGCAGATGGATCCGTGGGAGCGGGTTCAGCGGGGCGTGTGTTATCCGTAACGGCGATTAATAGAGCACGGGAGAGAGGGCGGCACCTTTGGGAGCAAATTGGGAAGAGGGGAGAGGAAAATTGATGCCAGCCCAGGCTGGCAGCATCCCTCGGGATTGCTGGGGAGATGGAAGATGCTTCCCAAACAGCGGGACCGGACTTCTGCCAAGGCAGATAAGTCAAGGGGAAAGCACCGCTCTCTTGGTTTTTTTATTTCTTTGGTTTAACATTTCCCTCGCCTGATCCTTCAGCTGAATTTCCAGAGGTGACGCGTCTCATCGGCACTGAGCATCCCGGGAAAGCAGAGAGATTAATGCCGTCCCGGCTGCACAGCCCTGCAGCGGGTTTGGCTGAGGGATGCTGGAAGGAAGCATCACCCTGAGAAATTAATATCTAGTCAGGGTATTTCTCTACCCTGCAGTATACCTAAAAATCAAGGCCGGTTAGGAATTAAAACTGGTATCTGGCCACCATAAGAAGTAATTCCCAGGGCAGGGAGCAAGCCCAGTTCACCAGCTGGCTAAACAGGTTGGCAAAAGAAGGCTTGGGAATGAAAAATAACTCTTGAAACACCTGAAAAACGATGAAACCCCCAAATCCAGGGCAATTTGGTCCCACCCCATGCAAAGCCCGGCACCATCCTCCCCGTAGTAAGGACTGAGCATCCCCATGAGGCTGAAGATCATCAGGAGGTGACAAACATCCCGGATACCTTTCCTGGTGCCGCAGCACATGAGTACCTTGAAACAAGCTGCAAATTAGGATGAGGGTAGATGAAGCTGTATTTAAAATCTATATTACACTTGTTTTTAACAGACCCTCAAGATGGACGTATGATTATTTTATAAAAATAGGATATTAAAAAGAGAATCGGGCTCAGATGAAAAATTTAACAGCGAGCGCGATTTAAGTTTTCATCTTCTAACCATGTCCGGAGAATGGATGTCTTCTTGAAAAGGACAAACCGCGAATTAAAAGTGATAGTCAGATGATAAAAACCTTCACTTAAAATATATATTTCTTCCCCATGTTATTAATAACATACGGGATTAATATTTTAAACCAGATGAATTTTAAAAAACGTCATTTCCAAGCCAGATTGAAAGCTTTTCGCTGAGATTAGAGCGTCGGGGGAAGAACCCCTCCCTATAGTCATTGCGAGAGCGCTATGTATATTTTATAGATGTTAAATATAAATACCGCTTTCCTCACCCTCCTCATCCTCACCACATTTTCCTGTGTCTATTTGCACTTTGAAACCAACACTAGCCCGGCTGCTTTTGAGGGAGGCAGGGATTTGCTCTGGGAAAGCCAAAAAAAGCCCTTTTTGCCAGCAAAAATGCCAGCCTTAATGGATGTTACCCTTTTAAAGGGCGCGGGAGCATCTCAGTGCCGGGACTTCACGTGCCGGAGCGGGAGGGAGAAGTCCATAACTCACTGCCAGACCCGGGATGCATAATTTATCCCTTGCAATTCTCCATCAATTGGTTATTAAAAGTGCCCTCCCTGTGATGGGCTGTATTAAGTATGTACAAGGGAAGAGATAAATCTAGTTCCCAAGGTAACTAACTCCCAGATAGAGTCCATAGGGAAAACTTTGCTTACTTTGCCACAAAAAGATTGGTTATTTGGGCCATTTGGGGGTCAAAAATCAATATTCTGGAGCAAAGCAGAGCTGCATCCCCGTGTATAACCTCCACGAAGGTCCCTGCATTGTCGTGGCCGCTCCAATGGGTGTAGATATAAATATATATTCAAAAATCACGTTGAGGGCTGGATCTGCTGGCATCCAGGGCATCGTTTTTGCAGAGCTCGAACAGGCAAAGAGTCATTTCCCTCGACGGCCCGTTGATGAGGTGCAAAGAGCATCCCAGCATCATTGAGCTAAAGAAAATGGAAATAATTAAGAAAAAGAAAAAATACAATTTCCTGGAGCAAAGCACCCTCCGAGCAGCCGTTGTCTCCCTGCTAAATGCCAAGGATGGGAGCTCGGGGTCTCGTTGTGATAACGACCTTGAGCTGATGGAGAAACTCCCAGGGGCAGAAGGAAAGATTCGGGAGAATAAAACTGCTCGTGCTGGAAAATATTCAGCTACGGGAGGCTGCAAACCTGGGGGCAGCTGGGGATGGCTTCATCCAGGCGAAGGTGCCCTGAGCCAGGCAGGATGGAGACGGGGGAGCTAAATTGCCTCGCTCCCATCTCTGGGTGATTGTGTGCCAGCAGCTTGGGGGTTTTTTTTCCTTCCCAGTGTGGATATTTGGACATAATCCGCCTTCTCTTGCTCAGTCACGCTCTTTATCCCGCCAGGTCCAAGTTTGCACGGCAGCTGGTGGTCTCGGCTGCGTGCTTTGGAGGGTGAAGCGGAGGGAAGAGGTTGAAGCAGTGGCCCTTTATTTACAGCGATAAATAAAAAGTAATAGAAAGTCCATCATAAATAATAAATACAATTAAAAAGCCGGTGGCAAATGGTCTCCCTATGTCCAAACTCCATAGGGAGTTTTCCATAGGGAAACAGTGGTCCCCAGGTCTAAAAGCTCTGGGTTTCCCCATCCTTGCCTGCCATGGGGTTTATTTCCTTGCAAGACGGTGGCATGTTCTTCTTTTTCTGAGGCATTTCCCTCCTCCCCCTTGCAATTTTATTACCCCCATTTCCTCGTGCTCAGCGACACACACCCGGGTACCGCGATGACCTGAAGCTCTCTGCATCCAGTCATACCACTTCTACTTATTGGACATCATCAGCAAACTGGGAGAACCTTGTACCATCATAATGGTGCCATAATAATATATCGATGCCTTAATCCTCCTGGAAAAAAATAAAGGAGAAAATAAAGAGGAAAAACGGCAACAAAACTAATAAAATCGGAGAGTTGGTGCACATGGGTCCAAACAGTGGGAGACGATGCTCTTTGGAAATAAAGGCAGAGAAGTGGCTCTGGACACGTAAATGTCTAAGTGGGGATGTTTAAATAATTCAGGTAGAAGAATGAATAAAAAGGAAAAGCTTGGCCAAAGCAGGGAAAGGCTCAGGAGGCGACAGATCCCGGCACGGCCAAGGCAGGGGGAGGCTGGAAGGGAACGGGTCGGATCCTGCACACCTCTGGATGCTTTCCTCCACCTTGTCGGGACGATATCAATAGATGGCACTCCAGAACTGCTCCTTCCTCCTCTTGCAAATCCTCTACGGGTGGTGGAGAGGTGATGGCTCAAGTTGGGGGGGGGCAACTTTTGGAGGAAAGAGGTGCTCCAAATGGCCTCGCAGCCCTCCGTGCATGGCTTGGAAAGGCAAAGCCGTGTGCTCAAACATGTTTCGGGTGTCCGGACACCACGAGGACCCACTTCAAAACAGCATAAGAACTGCTAAAGACTTTACAAGGACACAGCTCTACGCTGATGCCGGGATAGCCCAACATTCCCATCTCCAGTGCTCCCGGTGCAAGGATAAAAAGCCCAGGGCGAGAAGGAGGGCAAACCCCCCCCTAACCTCCTCCACCAAATTGCTTTTACTTTAACAGTTTAGGTCAGCTTCAAGTAGGTCACAAGGATGTGTGTATCTTCAGAATAAAGTCTTTAATCGGCTGATGGATATGAAAAAATAAATTACAGTGGCAAAATGTAATAAACGTTAAAGGGAAAATGATGAGGGTAATATAACTACATTGATTTAACTAGGATGATATAGAGGAATTGTCTGGTTTATAGGTCTTTAGATGTCTATTAGTGGCTCTGTATTAAGGAATAGGGCTGTTCTCTTGATATACTTAAGAGCTGTCAGTAATTCCTATTTCACAGTCCACTGCTTCAATTCAGAAAGTGCGGTGCAGCCCCAGCGACCCCATCCCGGGCTCGCTGGAGGGTGACCGCCTGCCAAAGGTTTCCTTTTCAAGCCGGCGGCGAGCTAAGCAGCCAGATTATTCAAACCCACGCCGCGGCAAAGAGGAGCCGGCGGTCCCCTCCCCGGGGACTGCGGTGGCATTTGTTTTAATAACTCTGTCGTTACGCCCCGCTCTTCCTCTGCTGCGGGAAAACTCAGTTTATTTGGGGGGAAAGAAAACCCCAAGGCTTCAATCTGCAGGGTGCAAAGGATCTTTTCCCCACACTTCGGGTTGTATCTGCATTTTCAGACCTTTAAATGCTTTTTTACATCCACCCGTGTGTGACTGATTTCACCCACGGGGTGGGAAATCGGTCCTGCTCTTCCTTTCCTCCTTTTAACGAGCATTTCAGCCCAACCCCCCCGGGTGCTGGCAAGGCCAGCCTTAATGAAAAAATACAAATATTTTTCCAAAGCAGAGACGGAGGCAAGGAGTCGGGAGCAAATTCACCCCCCTGGCCCTGCCTGACCCGCTGCCAGCAGGTGGGTTGGTCCTCGGCCAGCTCCGGCGAAGCCTCCGGCTATCCATCGACCTGCGAAGGCTGCTTGTAATTTGGAAAATATGCTTGTAATTGAGAAAAATTAATCCCGGTTGAATTTCCTGGATGGAAGAGGCAATGCCTGGCTGTGGCAGCCCAGGACCAAAGAGATATTTGATGTTTTTCCCTTTTCCTTTTACTTCTTAAAGGCCACCAAAGCGAGGAGCATCCCGGCCACGTCCGCCATGGAGGGAATTTCTCACTAAAACCAGAAAATTAATCTAGCCCAAATAAAAACATCCAATATCATTCTTTAAAGTGAAAAAGGACAGATCGGCAGAGTTCTCTTCCCAGCCTGCTTGCCGCAGAGAAATCATAACACTCCTTAATTAGACCCGCAGGGTCTATGTCCCTGTTCAGATGAGGCTGGGATGCAGCTGGCGGCGGTGGCTTTTCCTGGGGTTTTCCTGCCGGGAGAGCTCGCGCAGGAGCGGATGAGCACCCCGGTGCTGCCAGCAGCCTTCCCCTCCGCTCACTACCCTGCCAAAAAAAAAGATGGTTTTATTGAAATTGAATTTTTCTAGGGGGAAAAATCCAATTTTCCACTGGGAAAAGGCAAAAGGGTGGGAGCACAGAGAGGTTTGCAGACATCCCAACAAAGCCAGGGGAGGAAAGAGCAGAGGATGTTCTGGGGAATGGTGCATCTTCATCCCACCTGGAAGAAGGCAACCAGCTCCAATTTTTTTTTTTTTTTTTTTTTACAAAATAATTGCAAAAAAATTTTTCAATTATTGTTTTTCCTCTGGGGTTTGTAGCTGCAGATGTCGTGCGGCTCCTAGCCAGCCTTGGGATGCTCCTACCATCCTCCTGTTGGGATGCACTTCCATGGTACGTAGCATCCTCCCAGGGAGCAAACTGCATGTCCCGACAGAACACATTTCACCCGGATACAAAAGGGTTCAGCCCTCCGACGATGGAGCAGGAGGGATAACACAGAGCTCTACCCCAAAACCCAAACGTCACACTGAATAAAAAAAGAGTCAGGATGGCTTTGATCCCCAAATTGCCTTTTTTTTGCTTCTTAGCAAGAGAGAAACATTTCAAAAATATCAGAAACATGACGGAAAGTTGTTTTTCTTGATATTTCATAACATTTTCACCTGCAGCATTTTGGCTGCTTTCTTTTTTTTTTACGGCTTACGAGTAAAAGAGGTTTTTATCGAAAATCTGTTTTTCAGGAACAAGAAAATCAATAAAAATATATCAGTTCAAGGCTTTGTTAAAGGGCTAGGAAAAGGTCCCCCTGTGCAAAAAAGAAAGCCTAAATGTCTCGTTCAGATTAGACACCGAACTCTTATATGTCTCGTTACGCGAGACGAATCCCACACTCAACGCAGGATTTTTTTGCATAACAGTTCGTAAAGATGCCGGTGCCATCGCGAGCGCTTCATAAACCAAATGGAAAAGGGCTAAAATCATCGAATAACTGTTTTGCGGTGATTTATTTGGCCAATTCCAGCCATAACCGAATTTCTGAGGCTTCGATAATCT
The DNA here is from genome assembly GCA_003993805.1 of Himantopus leucocephalus. NCBI lineage: Eukaryota > Metazoa > Chordata > Aves > Charadriiformes > Recurvirostridae > Himantopus > Himantopus leucocephalus. The sequence goes on along the minus strand of RSEF01000024.1, from coordinate 680,767 downwards.
CTTTAGCATCGTCAGATTGGGCTTTGCGTGTGACAGTTCTATCCGTTGCCTTTCCCCTCCCTTCTTTTTATTAACAAACAAAAAATAGGGATGCGGTGCAATTGATCTGGCATTTTTCTAAGCATCTCCTGCCCTCCAAGTGTCGATGCTTCACCTTTGGGAAGGGCTCCAGAGAGCCGGTAGCGATCTGCATCCCGACACGTGTATCGGACTCCTTGGGAGCCGTTACGGTGATGCAGAGATGCATTTTCCTTCGGTAAATCCAGCAGTCATTTAACCCCCCCTGAGCACCTGTATATATAATTTGTACCATCCCTTCGTCCAAGCCTGGGCGCTGAAGGGAAAAGTTGACTTCTGTATTTTTAATATATTAATCTCAGCTGCTCTTTGTTTTCTTTTCCAGAGGATTTTCACCTCTCTGTCCTTTTTTTTTTCTCTTTTTTTTTTTCTTTGCTGGACATATTCCAGCAGATCCAGGACGTGTTTGATACCGCTCCTATCATATCAAAGCAGTCAATGCGCACAGATTTCAGTGAAGTGTGGAAGAAAAGCAAGAGATGTTTTTATCTCTCTGCCTCTTCTCTGAATTGCCTGGAGCCCGGAATTCTCGCTGTCTCAGCCACGTGATGTGGCTGCAGCCCCAAAGCCGCTCTCTGAGTCGAGGGAGGAGGCTGGTGTGATGGGTAAAGCATCATCACACACCTCTGGAGATGGGGCCAAGCCTTTGCTCTAGCACAGCTTTTCCGTACGACCTTCAAAAGGGCGGGCAGGCTTGGAGCTGGGCTTCTCCAAGGAAGCTCCTGGTGCTTGCATCTCCCCATTGGTCCTTGCACCTCACCTCTGGTGCGTGCATCTCGCTCTTGACCCTCATATCTCACTTCTGACACTTGCATCTCACTCCTAACACTTGCATCTTGCTGCTGGTGCTTGCATCTCACCCCTGGTGCTGGCATCTCCCCGTTGGTCCTTGCATCTCCCCATTGGTCCTTGCATCTCCCTGTTGGTCCTTGCACCTCCCTGTTGGTCCTTGCATCTCACCCCTGGTGCGTGCATCTCACTCTTGACCCTCATATCTCACTCCTGACACTTGCATCTCGCTCCTAACACTTGCATCTTGCTCCTGGTGCTTGGATGTCAACCCTGGTCCTTGTATCTCACACTTGACGCTTGCATCTCCCCCCTGGCCCTTGTATGTCCCTCCTGGTGCTTGCATTTTGACCCTATCATGGTGGGCACAGCCAGGTTCAGCAGGCAGAGAGCTGGCCCGAGCTCTTGAGCTCAGACTCTACCACCCATCAGGTGAATGACACAAGGGGTTTGTAACCTCCCCATAGGAAGGGGCGTATCACATGAGGTACGTTGGGTTGCTTCCTCCATCTGCCCCCAAGACACAGCAGGGCTTCATCAAGGACCACGCGCTGAAAGGCTCAGGCACTGCAGGGGTGGGAACGGGCAGGATCTGCCCCAGCACCCCTGGGGTGAGGGAAGAGGCCAGGAGAGAAGAGGTGTGAAGTTTTGAACGATGGTTTTTAGCTGAACACCCATAGTTCAAAACATGGGTTTGCTTTACTAAAATAAAAACGCCCTGCCTGTCAACCCATAGTACGGATTCAATCCACAGACGGAGAACGATGCGGCTGAAGGTTTCTGCTCCCCAAGTGCTCTGAACCCTAATGAGAGGGTGGCTTGAGTCACCCCAAAACCCCATGTGCAACGTCCCCTACACGCAGGGGTCCCACCGCCTTCACTGCGGCTCTCACCTCACTTCGTACTTCCAACGTGGCTCTATCAAGCGGGATAATACAATGTACATAATATACAATAACATATTTTGCTGGGACTGCAGAGAGAAAAAAACCATTTCTCAAGCACTGTAGGAGCCACATGTGTACCCACCTGTATGTCTCCATGAGGGTTTTTCCAAGCTTGCTGCAGGAGGACAAGCTGAAGAATTAGGAACAAAAACTTGGGGGAGAAAAAGAAAGTTCCCAAAACCCTTTGGCACCAAAGGGTGGAACATAACATCTTGAGAACAAAATACACAGAGCGTGGAGAGAAATAGCTATGTGTAACGGAAAATATAAATAGGCAGAAAGAAAATCGTCAGCATCAAGCTGTTCTTGTGAAATATTTGTCAACGCTAATGTTGCATTTCTTAACCTGGAAAAAAAAAACAAACTCAACCCCCAAAGTGCTCCTTTGTGTTCAAAAACTTCTGGTCCAGGCTCCCAGGATGGGAATGTTGGGTTTTTGGATCAGATACCCACCAAGGAATCTCCTTCAGCCCCAAACTGGAAATGGAACCCATTTTTCTCTGCCAGCCAAAGACAAAAGTCCCCCCCTGGTCCTGCTTTCTGCCAGTTTACCTGTCACCCCAATTAAAGGGCATCCAGTGGATGAGAAAACCTCCCCAGCGTTAATCATGGCAGTAACAACCTGCAGCCGCCGGAGCAGCGTAATAAGGTCACATCCAGGCAGCAGAGTAACCCACTCCTCCTGTCACCTCTCGTCAGCCCTTTCTCCCCAAATGACCTTTAATTAAGGGTCGCTAAAGACTTTCACTGCTTGGAAATGATCCCGAGCCTGGGTTTATATCTGCAGCAGAAGGAACGGGCACGGATTTTTGCAGGGAGGCAGCGAGGAGAAGGAGCGAGGGGCTAAAATGATGCTCCGTTAATGGACGTTAATGGACATTAAAACAAAAATAAACCCCCCCCCGGGTGCCCCCATCAGCCCTGTGTCCTTTCGGCCCTGCCTGCCTTTAGATAAATAAAATATCAGGCTCAGCCCTGCAGACGGAGCCGGTAGAGGCAGAGCCACAGCCGGGGTCACTTCCCAGCCCTCCCCTTCTCCGCTCAGCTGCTTCCCAGATGCTGACTAATCCATTCATTATTAGTTAATAACGAGCGATGCCCATTAACGGCAGGCAGTGCGTCTTCCTTTGCTTTGTGCCATGTCAAACACTCCGCCAGCACGCGATGAATAAATAAGGCTGTACGGGGGCGGCTTATGGGTCCGCATGGGATGCATCTGCCCCTCGTCCTGCTTATGGGGACATGTCCAGGCCTTCTTCTCTCCACATACACCTTCATGTGTTGTGGCACGGTCAAAACTGCTGCAAAGCTGTCATGGAGGTGGCCCAAGCCTTTGGGAAATTGGGATTTTCCCTCTCCATGGCCACGAAATTTTTGGACCCGTCAACGGCAGCCTTCTGTTGCAGGGGGATGAAATCACGGTGGTGGCTTCCTACCTCGGTGAAGCGTGGGGAAGCACCACTGACCTCATTAGCAGGTGGTGGAGATGAGGGAGGGGACGGGATGTCTCATTATGGGGCATTTTACCCACTAAGCAGCTGCCTATAATAAAACCTCTGGAGAGTGCAACGCTCCTGGGTGGGAAACGAGACGTGCCATCACATGGGACATACATGTCCATTCAGGGCTTTTAGACCTGGTGACCAATTCTAACCTGATTTCAAAAGGCACATATCAGTCTCAAAAATATATTTCATTAAGAAAGGAATGGAGAAGATCCTACAGTCCCTGTGTGGAGGGGAAGGCTTCAATCACAAGCCTAACCCTTACTAGACACTAGAGATTCCCCATCAGATGGAGGTGCAAGCACCTTGGCCCCAGGAGAGCTCCTAGAGGGTCTCAAACCTCCTTAAACAACCATAAACCCAAGTAAATCCAAAATCTGGGGACTCTGTGGGTATCAACACCGGTGAGGGGCGACCAGAGGTTCACAGCTGGTTGCTCCCAGGGACCAGGTACTGAGAGAGAGGTTTTGGGGGTGGTGGCATCTTGCAGGGAGGGGTGGAAACTCATGTCCAGGAGCTCCATGGTCTCATCAGGCCCCAGCAGGAGCCACCTGCCTTAAAGCGGCTGGAAAATTGAGTGAGCTCGACAGAGAGACACGTCTGCAGCTGAACATCTCGGGCCCCCTCTAACTGCCAAGCTGCTAGCGAAACAGATGGCTCCAGGTTAAATGTGAATTGCAAACCTAAAAAATAAAAATGGTGTTTGTGCCCTTCCCTGCACCTTTATGATATATAAAGATACAGAGAAAGTGGTTTTATTTCCTTCAGAGAAAAAGTGTCGGGTTGGTTTGTTGGTTGTTTTTTTTTTTTTTTTTTTTTTTTTTTTT
>RSEF01000024.1:663276-676521 GCA_003993805.1 Himantopus leucocephalus | reverse complement strand
AAAGGAAAAGGAAAAGGAAAAGGAAAAGGAAAAGGAAAAGATATAGACCTAGACCTAGACCTAGAGTTAGATATAGAAACAGATCCATACATGATGCTGTGAGAAAAGCAAGTTATTTGGGAGCATTAGCAGAGTTTTGGGCCACTCAGACCCCACTCAGTGCCACGTGGGGAGAAAAACATCACCCAGAAGCTGAGAGGTGAAGAGGGGGGGAGAGAAGTTGAGCCGTCCCACTTGAAGCTCCTGCAAAAGCCGCTGCTGGGACAAAAAGCATTTGTTACATTAATCGGCGCTGGAGATAGCGCCAAACAAATGAAAGTTATTAAAGGAAGGGAGATGGATGGAGCTCAAGGCATCCGTTTGTTTTGCCAGCGCCAAATTCGTTTCCAGAAAAAGCCCTTATCAATTCCCAGGGAATAGTTTGCCCTGTCAGTGCCGAGCGGGTGTTAATGTTCTTTACGGCTCCGTTAGAGCTGGTGCAGTGACACCAATCTAAATAAGGGAGGAAGGAAGGCTTAATCAGCCTGTCACTGACCAGTTATTAACATTTTAGAACAAGGGCATTAAAGGAGAAAATTCTGAGAGGTCAATTTGTACTTCGGGAGAGAAGCCAAAAAGATAAGGAGGAAAAACTAGGAGGAGAAAAGCCCAGAGGTCACGGTGATGGCCGTGAGTCCGGGGTGGATTCGCTTGCCGTCGGCGTCCCCAAAAAGCGCAAAGGAGCCGAGATGGCGACGGACAGGCGTGGGACCCTGCGGAAAGGCATTTCCCCCCCCGCCCGGGGAGGGTGTCCAGCTGAAGCCGAGCTTTCCGCCCCCACCCTTGGCAGCGGTGTCCCCCCCTCCCCTTCCCTCCCCGCGCTCGCTTGCGGTCTCTGCGCCCCGGAGGCGGCTGCAATTCAGCGGGGCCGCGTGCGATGGCTCTGCGAAGCCCTGTGGGATGAAAGCTGTGTGCTTAGATATGGTTTATCCCTTCCAACCCCTGATGATAATCCGGGATTAGTCCTTCCAGTATATGATTACGTTTTGCCCACTCTCTTTGAAACGGCACTGTTCTGGCCCTTTTCCCCGCAGCTTGTCCCACCGACCCTTAGGAAAACTGTTTGCCAGGCTCTGATTAAACCCCGCTTGCAGCAAAGCCCCACCAGGATCCGAAATAACTTGACGTGCGCGTCCCTCACGCTCTGCGCCGAACCTCCTCGCTGCCCCTCACCCCGCTGCAGAGCTCAGCATCCTCCAGCCTCGAAACATCACTTCGGATGGCCCCGAAGGGACCGCACAGGGACCAGGCGCAAAAGTGCGCGCGTTCATCTCCCATAATAAATACGCAGCTTCGCCTGCGACGGTGGCTTCTGGCCATCGTTGCCCCAGGCAGCTGGATCTATGGAGAAACATTAGCCGGGCTCCATTCGGGAGCGCGGTATCAGTCGGGAAGCCGGCACCGCTGTTCCCCATTAGGTTTCTTCGTTATATGCGTCGCCGGGCCATTAAAGGAGCTGTGTGATAGCTGTCTGGTTGTTTGCAGGAGCAGCGAAGCAGCGGGAGAGGCAGCAACCGTCCCTCAAATCATTTCTCCGGGGGGGAAACGAAAAGAGAGAGGAATAAAATAAATTAAAATAATAAAATAAAATCTTCAGTGGAGGAGTCAGGAGGGCCAACTCTTCCAGAGGTTTGGGGTTTTTTTTTGGTTTGGTTGTTGGGTTTTTTTTAAGAGATTTGTTTTGTTTTGTTGTCAAGCTCATTATTATTTCACAGGGAATCTGACTCCCAGGTGTCGGGGCTCTGGAAGGGCTGGGGATGCTCTTTAGGATGGAGGTGCCTCTGGTGGTTAATGCGGGTCCTGCCAAAATAAAGCCGGGCAGGGACTCTTGGCGGGGGTGGAGCGCTCCGAGGTGTGGCATTTGGAGCTGCCTTCAGCCCCCCAGTTCTGCTATACGGGCCAATTTCTTGCCTGGCGCAGACCTTGCTCGATGTGATTTTGGGGGGGTCCAAAGGCTGAAAGGATGCACCCAAGGGCAGGCTGTGAATCAGAAATACCCACCAGACCCCGAACTCTTGGGAGAGCAGCTCGTCCTCCTCATTTATCCCGCTTTTCTGCCTCCCAGATGGGGTACGCACAGCTAGGACACCCCCCCCATCACGTCCTGCCGTGAGGTTTTACCCTGTGGCTCATGCCATTTTGCCGGCAGATATCGCTCCTTTCCCTCTCTCCCCTCATCCCAGATGCCCAGAAAAGAAAGGCAAAGAGAAGCAGCGAGTCCCAGGCTGGATCGAGCCACCTTCGCAGACCTGCCGCCAGCACTCGGGCGTCTCACCATCCCCAGCCGGCATCCATTACCCCGCGCAGACACAGTAATTATTGCCCAGCCCGTAATAACTGACTCAGCACCACTAATAAATGAAAAAAAAAAAAAAAAGCCCTTATGTCTGGGGGTGTGCGAGGGAAAGCAGTTAATTGTGATGGATTTTTTTCTGCTGTGAAGGTGGCTGCAGCATCCAATCCCTCTGGTCCAAGGCTTGGCACAGCCCTGTTATCCCCGGCCGGAGTTTGGGGACAAAACGCTAATTCTTTGGGGGGGGGGGAAGTAAGGCTGAGCCTCCAGTCCTGGTCCTTGCTTCTCTGATGGCCCCTCTTGCAAGATTTGAATCTGTGAAGGATGGTTTTAATACCCGGTGTGCCGCAGGGATATTTGTTTGGCGACAGCTTGCGTTAAAGTCAACCAGCCCGAATCCGCCCGATAAATAAACCGACGCCGAAAGTTGGGCTCGCCACCGTGCACGTGGGAGGGGAGCGGGGGAGATGGATGGATTTTATTATCGCCATTATGGCAATTATTATTATTATTATTTATTGGGCATAATGGAAGGGAAAGCAATTCTTTCTCCTGGTCCAAAGGCCCAATTGCCAGGGCTGGCTCGCAATGACGGAGCGCCGCGAAGCAGCACAATAATGGCAAATTATAAATCATCGCCTTTTGTTTCGGATTGAACGCCGCGAGTCAGGGACCTGCCCTCCGTCGCCTTTCATTACCCTGTTTTCATCACCCTGTTTCATTAACAGGGTGATGTGCAGAAGGAAAACAGACGCCGGCACCGACCCCAAACCCATCGGAGATGGCGTGGCCACGTGCTGCCGCTGTGCCCCGACTGCCCCCCAACACGCGTGGGGCAGAGGAGCCCGGCTTGCCCATGATGAGCCAACCCAAACAGCAACTGAAAGTGTTGAATTTGGCTTCTCTTTCCTCATTAGAGCTGATTACACTAATTGACGTGTTTGTTTGGGGTTGGGTATATTTTGTTGTCCTTTTTTTTAAAAAAAACCTTCTTTTATTTTTTGGAGCTAGAACAACACGGTTGTTGCCAACCAGTTGTAAGAGCGGGTGCTTTCCAGGGGAGATCCCAGACCTACAAACACTGTCCACCTCCTGCGGAGCTGAGCTGGGAGGAGCAGAGCCTTTCACACCAAAGACACCACATCCTTGCGCCTTTTTGGCACACCAATTCTTTTACAAAGTGCCCTGAACCTATTTTAAAAGGATTAGCTGCCCTCTAGCCATGGTTTTCCAGGAGAAAATTTGTTTGCGTGCGCCGGTTTCCCCCAAGGAATCACAGGTCTCACTATTAGCTTTGGCTCATCTCTATAAACGGAGATGTAGGGATGCTGGAAGCTGGGAAAAGCGGGGTATGGTACCCAGAGCAGCCCAGAGATGCTTCTCCCATCCCTTGGATGCCGCCTCCTCTGGGATGGAGCACCTTAGCCAAGTGCACAGCTGCCAAGTAGCTCAGGTTTTCAGCCACTGCAGCAGCGAGACACCGGTGTTCACACACTTTAGTCCCTTAAAACTAAAATAAATGATCCCCTTGGATTAAACAGGGCCACGGCTGTGAAGTTCATTTGGAAGCTATCGCCGTCGGGAGCGTCGAACTGCCCCCAGCCTACCGGGGCGCGACGGGGAGAGCCACATTACCTCCTCAATCAGCATTAAATTCCCGATCAGCCTGGTTGATTTTTGAAGATCTCCCATCTAAAGGTCGAGCAAATCATCTGCTGCGGAGGCAGAGAGAGGGGATGGCAGGGAAGCAGGCGCCGGTGCAGCGGGCGCAAGGGATGTCGCTGCCGGCTGGGGACCGTCCTGGGCTCTCAGTTTTGGGAGCTGGTCCCTGATGCTGGCCGAGCCCAGGGACCGAAAGGAGCCAGCAAAACCCTGAGGCATCGCCAAACCCAGCAAATCTGGAGTTTTCTCAAGAAAACAAAATCTCTCCAAAAAGAAGGTAATGCCGAGCGATAGGAATATTGCACTGTCCAGAGCAAAAAGCTTTTGTTTAGCGGAATTTCTTTTCTGCGTATCCTATATATGAAATTTTAGGGGAAATAGGGCTTATTTTGGTCCAAAACCTGAAGTTGAAACCATCCAGTAGAAAAGGAGAGGGAGCACAGCCCTGCTTCAGCCGGACTCACCCCTCCCTTTATCTTCCTCCTTCCCTGAAGCATCCTCCCTCCCACCCCACATCCCTTCTCCCCCCGTCGGGTACCCAAACGGTGACCAGACCCCCAATAACCACGGCACACAGCAAAACCAGCCGCCGACCTGCCGCCCTCTTCCTTCAGCCCCTGCATCGCCGTTAAGAAAAATCACAGCAATTCATTTCAGTATCCCTGTTTCTACCGGGCGGACGTGCGATAACACGCTTGGCCCGTTAGCAGATTAGTTATATTGTGCCGCCAGGCACTCGGCGAAACCATCCACGAGGCACTTACAGAATTAGGACCCGGCGTTTAATCGCTTTGCTGGTGGCTGAGTGTTGTTAAATTCCCCTGAGTTCAGCAACTTTGTAGCCTGGCTTGGGGTTTTTTTTTTTTTTTTTTTTTTTTTTTTTTTTTTTTTTTTTNTTTTTTTTTTTTATTCTACAAGGCTGGGAGCAAAGCTCGGAGCTTTATTTGGGGTGGTGGAACACAGGATTTCTTCCCATGCCTCATCCTTGTGCTCCAAAGGAAGGCCAAGACTGAGCGGCCTCATTCAGAAACCAGAGAAAAAAAAACCAGCAAGAGCGCAGACTAGAAGAATATTAATATTTAATCACAGCAGGCCAGAGGTTGCCGAGGCAATCGCCGTTAAATGTTATTGAAACAAAGCATTCATATTCCCACTGTAGGGGCAGTTTAGAAGAGCTGACTTTCTCCGGTCTGCACTCAGGATTGGTGCCACGAGTAAATCTTCCTGTTAGGGCTTTTCCCCGTGGAGGGGATGGACGGCGTCCCCAGATACAAGGGGGGTTCAAAGCTGCTTATTGCAGGAGCCCCTTCTCTCTGCTTTGAGGACACCTGGATTTCCAGCAAAAAGCAACAAATATACTGGGGGAAAAGCGACAGTCCCATACATTTGTGTGTTAGGGGATATACATTGATATACCTGGCTGTCACAGCGGGTCAGTACGTCCTGGAGATGTACAGAAGCGGAGAGTGCAGCCCTCTCACTGTCCTTGTCTATCTCCTGATGAACCAAGAAAGGCTTTCTCCATCCAGCTCTCCTGCCAAATACTCCCTCCACCTTCTCTCTTCACTGCCTCCCTAACCAATAGAAGATCATCTTAAAGGAAAATATAGTTAATTAAGTGGTCCATGGCTCTTCTGGCATCTCACTCCTCCACTTATTTTTGGTGGCAACCTGCCCACGCTTCCTGAACCTTGGGCCTTAGAAAGCCCCAAGGAGGTGTTTTGGAAGGAGCTTCAAGGTTGGCATCATATCTCGACACCACACTGCTTTAAATCCTGCAAGGGGTTAAGCCTCGGGCAGCAGCTCCTCGCCACCTGGTTTGACATGTCATTAGCAGATTTGATATCTCACTTTCGTGAAAGCAGGAATTCTTCCCTGAGAATTAATTCTAATTTTTGCCCGCACACAAATCATTAGCCCGGCTCTCCAAATGAAGTGCTAACGTTTCCTGTCACCTCCTGCTCCTCACTCCCTGCAATTCCTTAAAGCTGCTGCAATCAAGACCATGAAAAGCTAATCAATTAAGCCCCAATGTATCAAGAGCTCATGAGCCACTGTGAAGAACCCAACACATCATTACCGAGCTTGTGAAATCTCTGCCTAAAGAGCAGATGTGTGGAAAGCAAAAGCCTACTGTGGCCCAAGGTCCTTTTTCTTCACCACTACCTTCATCTCAGTGCTCCTGGCTGCGTCAACACATCTCTAACTTCTCAAGTGCTTTATGACTGGGAGAGGACACTTGTCTTCTCCCTGTTGGCAAAGGGACACGCTAGGTGTAGTCTGGATCTTCCATTATAGCCATGTTGAGATGTTGGTTATGCCCCAGATGATTTCATCATCCCTATGTAATGTTTTTTTCCCCATTAGAAAACCTCTTTGTAGAAGACTGAAGAGGGTTTTCTTCCCCCTTTTCAACTGAAAACCCCAGAATCGTGCAAAATGCATCCCCGCACCAAAAAATCTCCCTTCCAAACAGCTCTGCTCCAAGCTGCCAGCCTCAGCCAACCCTTCCCCTAAAGTTAAACCCAAGCATCTGCATCAAAACAGAAAATACAGAGCTTGCCTGCCCTCAGATTTTAGAACAGAACAGTTGTCTCCATGGAAACCCACACTTTTGCTTCTTTTTTTTTGCCTTTTTTTTTTTTTTCAGTTCAGAAATCAGAGCACCAAAGCATGGAGCAATCCAAGGGGTGAGGTGAGAGCATCCATTTTAGGTCCCGGCATTGTAGGAGGGATGCGTCTCATTTTTCCAGACAAGAGCGGTTTGTACGGGATATACCTCCATGGTTTTTCCATGCAGAACACCTCAGTTTGGTTAAGGGAAAGGCTTTTTCTGTAATATGTTGGATGTGGCGGTCCCATGCCAACCTGGTGCACACCTGAAATCCAGCTCTGAGGATTTCCAGATTGATCCCAGTCAGGGTTTTTGTTTGAATTGCCTTAAGGAGAGGCCAGCTTCACTCCTGAGGGTGAACGTCATGAACCTGAGGAAGGTTTCTTCATGCCCTCAGAGCTGCTCTTAAGCCTAATTTCCCCATGGACTTGGGCAGATCTGAAAATATCATGCCTAGGGAATGAAGACAAGACTCCTCCTTCCAAAATATTTTCCATTTCCAGAGCTAAATATCTTCCCGAAGGGCAAAATCCAAATTTCACATCCAAACCACCTCAAAGGCTGGAGCAAAGCGTGACTGGTCTCACTCAGCACGCTCTGATACCAGCGCCCTTTCTCAAGGTCGTTCATCTCATCCTGCGTCTGGTGTCTTCCTCAAAGCATTTGGCACTGGCCACCTCTTGGGAAAAGGCTACCAGATTTTCATCTGGTGAGGAAAAGTAGGGGGTTTTAGGAGTAAATATGCTCACGGTGATGCACCTCTTTGGGTGAAAATTGGAGTTATCTCTTCTGTACATCACCCAGGTCATTATTAAGGATGCCCCAGCGCCTGACATCTTTTGAGGCTTTATCTGGTGCTCTCAGCTAGAAATTTCTTTCCATAGCCCATGCAGGATGCTTTGTCCAACCCTCGGGAATCTGCATTTCAGGGATGCCATCTCAGCCGCATCCAACTTTAGCATACATACGCACACATCTGTTTTCTAAAGCCCGTGTTGTTTTGCAGGATAAAAGCTGCTGTGTATTAATACCATTATCAATAGGTCTTGAGTAGTGCTGGACTTCCTAATTATGCCTGACGACATGCTAAATGAGAGAAGTGAAGTTTAAGGTCAACCGCGGGGAAAAAATTAGCAGCGGCTTCTGCCTCTTAAGGGGACGGATGGAAACCACAAAATGGGTCTCAAATTTTCGCCGGGCAGCGCTGCGTTTGGACCTGAGCTTCGCGGCTCCGCTCCGCCTTGCACGAAATGTTCTGGAGCGAGGCGCCTCATTTCTCTGATTTAAGAAGTTTGCCGTGGCCCTTTCCTGGCAAGTAATATTTACAGGTGAAAACGCAGGGTGATATTTAGAGGTAAGTGGTATTTATAAGTACATGCGCAGGGAAATGTTTACAGGCAAGATACTCATGGGTAATTATAGATCAATACTTCAAAGCAGAGTAAATAGAGAGGTAAAGGACCTTTGCTGGTATGTTACAAATAAATATTTAGATATAACAGATCCACATAAGTACATGTAGGCTATACGGAGGAGATAAAGATTAGAATTTAGATGGAGCCCTTTTACAGGGAGGCGAGGCAGTGCCATTAGCAGCACAGCCATAACTCAGCAATGTAAGAGCATCCCAGCAACGCTATCACATCAGCCCCACGGTCCATCAAACCCGGCGTCGGGTTTCCAAAAGCGAGATGTAAGTAAAGAAGCGAAGGTCAGAGAAGTCTTTTTTTTTTTTTTTTCCCCCCTGTTTAAGGAGCCCCGATGCCTCCCGGTCCCACCGCCCCTGCACAAAACCTAGGACCAGAGCCGNCCCGGTCCCACCGCCCCTGCACAAAACCTAGGACCAGAGCCGCGTTCTGCCTCTCTCCAGCTCCCTCTGACTCGCCGCATCCAAATCTCCCTTGCCGATCGCCCGGCAGCTCATGTTTGACAAAGTTCAGCCAAGCAACGAGCAGCCTGGAAGGCCCTGAGATCCCACAGAAATCCCCATCCAATTTATCAAGTCAAAAATTCAGCCGGGTGGGAGCTAACTGGGATGAAGCTCTGATCAAGGCGAGAGATTACGGCGGAGCCGGTTACACAAATCACAGCTCTGACTCGGGGCGGGGGGACGAGAAAAGCAAGGTGAAGGGGAGTTTTTCCAGAGCTGGGCATAGCTGGAGATAAGAGCCTGTTGTTGGTAAATAAAAATGCTGGGGAATCGCATGTCTGATCAGTGTCCGCTCCCATCAGGCTCGCGGAGGCTGGCGGCATTATTTCCAGGCTTTTCCCTGAGAATACTAAGGGCATTCGGAAAGGCGAGAACAAAGCTACAACTTTATTCGAGAGCAAGACAAAAGCAAACAGATGCATACCCAGAAGACTGAGCGTTGAAAGAGAGCGATAGACTGTTCAGCCACCATCTGAAGCGGCTCTCGGACAGCTCATGACTGTTAAAAAGTTTCCCGAGGAGGAAACGCTTTTTTTTTTTTTCCCTTCGTTTGTTTGTTTGCAGGGAGAAAACAAAGTGAAAGGATTGCTGATGCCTTTAGTAGTAAATGAAGACAAATATCCCCCGGCTGCAAAGATCACCAGAATGGGGAAAAAAAAAAAAACCAAACTAGTCACGTCATTTTGGAAAGTATCTGAGGGATGTTTTCGGGGTTGTCATGGTTTAACCCCAGCCAGCAGCTGGGACCACGCAGCCACTCACTCAGTCCCCTTTCCCCCCTAGAAGGGGAGGGAGAAGAGGGAGAAAAGGAGGGAAAGGGGAAAAAAACCCCGTCATGGGTTGAGATAAGGACAGTTTAATACAACAATAATAGAAAAGGAAAATAACAATAATAATAATAACCGTAAAAGAGTATACAAGACACAAATCACTCTCACTGCTCGGTGAATTGGTTGCCCGGCTCGACCCGAGCAGAGATCGCGGATTCCCACACACCCCCCAGCCAACCCCATTTATATACTGAGTATGACGTCTATGGTACGGAATATTTCATTGGCCACTCCATTGGTCTGTCTATGCTCCTCCTCAGCTTCTACGGGAAGCTGAAAAGAAGTCCTTGAATGGTATAAACACCACCTAGCAACAACTAAACCAATATGCATTATTGGCATTCCTGTCATACCACATCTGAAACACAGCGATAACTAAAAAGAAGATTAACTATATCCCAGCTGAAACCGGGACAGGGGTCCTCAGGGTGATTTTCCAAAGATGAGCTCTTCCACCCCAAATCCTAGGGGTACCCGACACAACCTGCAGCTCCCGGCATCACAGGTTGGGCACCAGCATGTGTCCTCTCAAGAGACTCCCCTTCTTGCTCCAAAGATGCCAAGAGCCTCAGGGACCCCTGATGCTCTATGGTCTATCTCAATGGTTTCACATCCTCAATGTTTTGGGGAAAAAAAAATGCAGCATCTCACTTAACTTTGGTCTGTCTCTGCCTTCAAACTATTTGTTCCCATTCTGCTTTTCTCTGAGGGCTTAAAGAGCCCTTTAGTATCTGGTATTTTCTCCCTGTGAAGCTACTTAGACATGGTAATCAAGTCACCTCTCTGTCTCCTTTTTAATAAATTAAGCAGATGGAGCACTTTAAAGCATTTTTTTGCCAGCCCTTGAATTATTTTTCGTGGCTCTTTCTCAGCCCTGCTTTTCCATCCGTGGTGCTTTACTGGCAGAGCTCAACGAGGGCACGGCCACCACCTCTCCCCATCCCCGTCCCCATCCGCCGGTATCCGCTGCCCGGGTATCAGGATCGGAAAGATGTGATCAGCCTCGATGAGGTTTTATAGTTTCAAGCCTCTTGCCAGTCAGATACTTCAGACAATCCAGCTCATTAAATGAAAAGAAAGACTTTAAATTTACTGCCTCCATCAATGTATAAAGCCCTCGGCTTCCCGATGGCCGCTGCCCAACCGGCATTATAACGTAATAGCCTTTTTTTTTTTTAAAGGCAAGAGATAATAATTAAAGATTGGATTATGAGCTAGCCCTGCATCACAAAAAAGACACAACTTTATCGTATTACACAGCATCAAAATTAATTAGAAGCGCGTTAATCTCTAATCTAGGAAAATATTGCAGGATCTCTGGCCTCAATATAACATCCCCCGTACGCTGACTGACAGCCTACCCCTTTGAAAGTCTCCCCGCATCGTCCCTGCAAAGAAACCTTTGCAAAACTCTGTGTAATCAATGTTGCTTTGATTAGTAAGAGCTCCCAGACGCTCTGGCAGACAGCTCTCACGATGCCTGCTGCGGATTGCCTTTGTGTGCGCAACTCGGCGCTTTGAGAGAGTTGTTTTAACAGCGTGAGTGAGTCAGGTCCCACTCTTGGTCCGCCAGCAAATCATGACTTAAAACGCTTAGGAGCATATACGCAGGTGCCTAAACTCACGTTGAGCACTCAAAGCCTTTGGGATTGGGGCTGGAGAGAGCTGAGCAGGGTGGAAACGCGGGCGGGAGAGCCCAGGCTGGACATCAGGTAGATGCAGCTGAGATTTTTCCCATGGTTTGCCCCTTTCTGCTTTGCTTAACCAAGCCACAGCAGGGGTGAAGCGGCTTTGACGCAGCACTGATGATGCTACGCATTTCACCCCACGTTGGCCGGGATTTGTGGATTCTGCTGAAGCTCCGGCCCTTGGGTTGATTTGATTTGCCAGCCCCATCTCTTGGTCGCCACTGTTCCCCATGAGATGCTGACCTGAGGTCTGATTCGCGAGTGAGAGCTGCGTCCCCCAAATCCCAGATGTGGGTCCATGTGCCTCCTCTCCAGGAGAGCCGAGGGTGGATGCACTGACTGAGAGATGCCTGAGGACCATAGTGCTGAGTGTATTTAATTTCAACAGGCAGTTATCAGAGCTGCATAGACATCAGAAACAAGGCTTGAAGTGTCACACAGAGCAGCAAATCAAGGACAGCAGCATCACCGTAATTTTAGCAACACTCTCTCTCATTTTTAAAGAAACCTCTTGATTTGAGCAGCCTGGAAAACTCTGCATTAGGCACAGGAGTGTTTGGGGTTGGGGGGATTTCGACCTCTAAGGAGGAACCTGGACTCCAGTTGCTCTGAACGAAGCTGTCCAGCTGCAATAGCAGTGCCCCAAACTCCCTATGCTTTCAGGCAACATCATCTCTCCCCATTTCAGGCTTCGAGCTTCACTTACAAAGCTGAATTCCCTTTGGGATCACAACCTATAGGGTCCTGTAGAGTCGCCTGAATTTGGGACCCACCAACCAGTACTTATATTTCTCATAATAACCTGGAATAAGCAAGGAAATGGTGGTTGCTCAACGTCTTTCATGTAAGAAAGACAAGAAGCTATGGGGTAATTCGCTTTTCCAACCCGATCCAAATATTTACGTTATTTAAGTGAAAAGGGGCTTGAGAGAAAACCAAAGGAACCAACCCGGGAGGGTGGGATCCCTGAGCGATGAGCTGGGAGGTGTTATTCAGCAAAGAGAAGTGCAAGGTAACGCGATGTGGGAAGACCGCTTAAACTATTCATGCACTGCAGTGGTTTCTGAATTAATTGTAGCCTGGCAGGAAAACACCCAGGCATCCTGCTGGATAACCTGATGGAAGGATCTGCTGTTAGCCAAGCAGCAATTAGGAGGGGAAACAAGTCATTAAGCTGCATTAAGACAAGGATGGAAAGTTTTAATGCTACAATATTGGTCAGCCGGGCAAATTCAGGGAGGGTTGAGTCTTTCCCTGTTCTTCTATGGAACAACGTGCTCCGGGACACTCAGAGGGCTGTGGTCCCCATCGTGCTGAGGTGGGATTGCCCATGGTCTGATGCAGACAGGCTCGGTGCCTGCCAAAAAATAAGGATAAATCTGAGGTCCTGCAGGCTCGTTGCTGTCATCGAGACAGATGAGGCTGCTCGGGGCCGGGCTCCAACGCGGCACATCAGCCTCTGTGACTTTATGGAGTCAGCGAGACTCCCTCCACCTCCCTGAGCCGAGGACAGGTACGGGAGATTGAAAAGACTTAAATTTGTGTCTGCAATTTGGGTATCGCATTTCTTAAACCGCGGGGATCAATTTGTTATATCTCGGGGAGATCAGCGTGAATGTACACACATAAATACATATGAGAACCTGTGCGTGTATACGGTTCCCTCTACCTGCTTTAAAATATCCTGTCAGCCTCCTCTTGATCCTAATTGCTGCTACACATTGAGTTTATATCACAAACATAAATATATATTTATAATCTCCAGGACATCCTCCTTGCCAGCTGATAAATTCAAAGATGCGTAGATCACCCTTTGGATGTCACCTACTGTCACTTGAACTTTTAAGAAAGAATAAACTGCAGCCATTTCTCTGCTTCATTTTGCACATGCTGGTGTTACACCTCTGTAGTATTTGAGCACATGGGCGGTTTTGCCCGCAGTTTATGTCCTTTGGGGTGCCAGTGAGCAGGTGGGGAGGACAAGGGTAGCAGGGCTTAGTGGTGAGGTGCTGCTGGAAAAGCATTTCAAAGGGTGGGAGAAACATGTGGAGAACGATGTTATTTCTGCGCAGCATCCCCAACATCTCAAAGGGGGGTTGCAGGACTCGAGGTGAGAAAACCCTTCTTGATTCCCTCCAGCGTCCCTCCATCCCATCCCATCCCATCCCATCCCCATCCCATCCCATCCC
>RSEF01000024.1:653100-663176 GCA_003993805.1 Himantopus leucocephalus | reverse complement strand
CATCCCATCCCATCCCATCCCATCCCATCCCATCCCATCCCAATTCACCGATTCCTTCCTTACTGTCCTGCTTTCTAGATCCCTGACAACCCATTTATCCTGCAAATTCTGCCCTGGGTGGAGGGGACTCTGATTTTCAGGAGGAAGAGGGCAGCAGCCGCTCATCCATCCCCCCCTGGTTTCCTTGGAGCAAAGCAGGCAAGGATAGAAAAACCAGTGCATGAAGCAACACGGTGTTTGCCGCAGCAGAAGGGCAGAAGCTGCAGGTCAGGGTCTCACCCAGCACAGATCAGCCCAGTTCATAGCAGGATCCGTCCTCCCCTTCTCGGCTCTGTCTTGGAGGAGATCAATAGCAGAGAAGCAGGAGGCCAGTTTACCAATACAGTCTGGATGCAAAAGCCGAAGGCGACCTAAATATTGACTGTGATGCTCACGAAGCACTGAGAAACTGCAGCTTTATGGACCCCGGCGGCTGCTAAGTCCCAGCCCTCCCTGGCTGAAAAATGCAATAATTAGGGAGCTGGTGCACTCCAGTTCTGAATTTTGTTCTGTTTAATGAGCCCATGCGTGCGTGTGCCAGCATATTCACACGCCTCTCCCTGTAATTGCTCCTCAGTCGTCCCGAATACGTCACCGATGCAGCCTTCAAAGCACGCCACTGCTCCAGGATGGGCTGGATTCGGTCCAGGACAAGCAACGGGCAGCGGTGGAGCCGCAGCAGCTGGACCCAGTTTGCATGGAGACACATTTTCGGTAGCATCTACCTCTCCCAGGTCCCAAAACAGCACCTCTCCCTGCGTATTTGTCATTAAATCAATATATTGGCTCAAACGGCAAAGCTCAGAAGTCAGCTACCTCCTGTGCAAGCAGCTGTTTGAAGGAATCTACCTAATTTAAGGCCATTTTAAACTCATTGGTGTCCACCCAGCGAGAGGGGAGCTCACGCTCTCTCCCTGCTCCATCTCTCTGCTGCGCCTTCCTCCTGACAACGACAGCAAACCAGATCTGCTGCGAACGGGGGTTAATCCCTGCGGAGCTTCGCCGGCTTCTGCCAGCTGGTGGTTTGGCCCGTCTTGGATTTAATAGTCTCTTTTGTCCATCGGATTTTATGACTAATTACTATTATAAAAAAAAATAATAAATACATACAAGTTATAAAATGCGGCTGAATGAGAGTGATTTGATTTGTGACTCTTTTTTGATGGCATTTAGTAAATTTTTTTATAGCCCCTCCTTAAGAGACAAGCGAATCCCCAGAGGAAGGGGAGAAAGTGTTTAAAATACAGATAAATACGCTCTCTTTTGGAGATGATGGTTTGAAAAGGGGCCAAAAAACCACCAGAGTCAGCGTTGACGGTTTCAAAAGGGGCCAAAAAGCCACCAGGCCAAAAAGCACCAGGGAACTGCTGGAGAGGGTCCAGCAAAGGGCTACAAAGATGATGAGGGGACTGTAAAGGTCCTCTCCACCTTACGTGTGAGCAACGGGTGCTGCAGCCTTTTGAGGCTACAGTGGGATAAAAGCGCCCAAGGCAAGAGATGATGCTGCTCCAGCAATATTGTCACCACCCTGTTAAGGTCCATTTTGGGTTTTACAACCACCAAACTGCATCTTTTGGAGTAAGGGTTGGACCTCCATGCCAACACCGGAGGGCGGGGAGGGCAGGGGCTGGGGATGCCCACCGTGTAGATGATGCAGGAAGATGGGGGCAAACAGGGATGTGCAGCGCTGCTCCCATGGAGGAAAACCTCTTACTGGGTTCTGGTAACTTCNAAAAAAAAAAAAAAAAAAAAGCAAGCAGTGAAAAAAATGTGCAGTTTGCATCTGCTCGGGAGGGATGGGTTTGTCTTTATTGGCTATGCTCGTTAAAGATCTTGGTGAGGGGAGAAATCCTGACATGAGTGATTGGGAAACTCGGGTGATGGAAGAGGGAGAGCGAAAGGAAAGGGTTGGGTTTTTTTTTTTATTTCTCCCCTGCTGAAGACAGCAGGAATTGGGGAAGGATTGACTTAGCGCTATCCATCAGGAAAAGACTTTCCATCAAAAAGTGAGCAAGAAAAATAGTGCCTGGGAAAAAGCGAGGAGGCTGCAAGGAGAGCAGCCCCAACTCTGCTCGGAGGTCGGCAAAGGCTTTTCAGCGAGGACTCGGCGGCACGGAGGGACCTAGGCAAGGCAGGGGGGGAAGGCGATGAGAAATTAAGCATCGTAAAAAGAGATGAAACAGGTGAGGGGGAGTGGAAAAAAAAAAAAATAAGAGGACCCCCCGGAGCGTTTTGGGAAAAGAGAAGTTCTTCATGTGGGATGAAAGGTGGAGGGTATCAGAGCTGCGCCGGAGGGGGGGGCCGGGCTGTGAACGGGGGGGATATGTCTCACTCAGTGGCTCTTTGAAGATTTATCTGGTCGCTAAGAGCTCGGAAAATGATGCTGTCGGCTCCGTGAGTCTGCTTTTGCCCCAGGAACAAGCATCCTGGGGGACTGCAATGGAAATATCCTCGTTTTAGCTCGAGGCTGGGGTCCGGCTGCCTGGTGATGCAGATTAAGGCCGAAACAGTGGAGGCTCCAACCACCTGTTTCTGCAAAATCCCAACACAGGCACCTCGCAAGGGACGGATCTGGAATGGTTTGGGGGGAGAAAAGCTGCGGCATGGCAGAAACTACTGCAAAGAGCTGACACGGCCCAGCAGGGACGGAAAGGCAGATTTTTTCCCGGGATCCCAGAGGAGACCTTGCCGAATTTGTTGCAAGCCAGGAAAGCATAGAAAAGTTGATGGAGTGAGGCTGAATCTGAAGGCAAGGATATGCCCTGCAAGGACAATGAGATTTGTTACCAACCCTTTCCATCGCTCTCCTGTTTCGTTCTGTGCTTCCTCTGGTTTAATGGGTTCCTGGCACTAATTGGCTTCGTTACCACCCAGCCGCGCAGCGGAGAAGACCCTCCGAGAGTCCCCTGGAAGGACACAGCTCAACCGCATCCAGCCCCAACATTTCCCGTCACAATTCTCACGAAATTCTTCAACCACGGCATTTGCATTATGCAAATTTGGCATATGCAGATCAGCCCTTCCGAAAATAATATGCAATCAGGCAATTAACAACTGCCTTGTCTTTAACTCACAGGTAGTCTCAATTCCTGCAACTCTTAATTTTGGATTGCCCGGCTCCGCAACATTAATAATATCATTTTAACTCCCTGATAGCCATTTTAAGATGGATTTTCTCTTTATTTTCCTGCCCCAAGCCCTCCCCGCTACCCACCGGTTGCCTCTCCCTCTGCTCGCCCACGGAGGGGAGGATGACAGAGGGATGCTTTTCTCACCGCAGGTAGCGCCGCCATAAATTTCACTTATATCCAGTAAAACGCAGGCATCCAATTAAACCCATAATCCTATAAACCTGCCAGCAATCAACCACACTTTTAAAAATCAAGACCGACAGGTACTTTAAATCAATACATCCAGGTAACAACTTGCAGTTTGTAGGATCTTCTGACGCTGCATCTTTTGCAGCTCCATAATAGAAACAACAAATATTCCGGTCTGTGGTTTGGTTTTATGGCTTTTCCCCCCTTTTAGCTTCGCCAGGGCAGGTTCCTGAGCGGCGAGTGATGATCAGGGATGGAGGGGTATCAAGAGGAGTTTGGGTCTGTTGTAAAAATTCGCAGCCAACGCCCGATACAGCATCGCATCCCGCAGTATAACACATCACCGCTCATTGGCATCTCTCCATTGGAGGTGTCGGGGGCCCCGTGGTTTGGGATAGATTGTTATTATCCAGATTTTTTTTCCAGAGGGGGGGAAAAAAAAGAAAGAGGTTTTAATTTATGACCCGCTTTCCGATAACAGCTAAGGGCTCTGCCAAATTCGGAAACCTTTCCTATCGGGCGCGGTACAAAGCGGTTGGCAACATGAAGGGACCGGGCAGGTGATTGATGCTAAGGAGCATCATTGCCACTCATCACCCCGCCGGCAGCGCCGGGAAGAGAGGAGTCGCCAGTTTTGCGGCCATTCATCAGGTCGCTGGAGATGGATTGCTGGGTTTATTCTCTGCTTTCGGGGAAATTTCACCCCGAAGAAGTCGTCCAACTTGCTGCCTTCTGATGGTGGTGCCTCCTTGGGGCTCTGCGGACCCACGGCTGCTGGCGAGGAGCACGGGAAGATGAAAATGGAAAAGGTTTTAGTGTAATATCCAGGCATTCGGACTGCCACCACCAAATTCATGGGGCTCAGCAAACCCAGAGGGTTGAGTAACACAGCACCAGTGTTCTTCTCCCACCCCAGGCACAGCTCCCAGCTTTTAGGGACAAAAAAAATGTATCGTGGGTGACACAATGCACTGAGTGCCTCTTTGGCTCTTTCTCTATACAATGCACCTTGAACTTGCTCAAAATAGCTTGGAAATGATGTTTTCACCTTCATTTCCGAGGTCACCTCGGCGAGGCTGGCAGGCAGCGTAATTCCCGTATTCTGCCTGCCTACATCTATATTATACTATGCGTCGTTCAGTGTTAAAAATGGTTGGTTTTGCCAAATAGGAATCATGGAGGTCAGGAAAATGAGAGTCAGATGGATTTTACACCCTGGGTGCTCCCAGGAGTAATACCGGAGCCAGCTCCAAACCACGAACAAGCTTTCCAGCAACACCAGCATCTCTGCTGGGAGCTTAAACGCCATGCACGCAGCAGCAGGGAAGTATTTTAAGCATATTTAAGAGTGCTTTTAAACAGTTTTATTGGGGCTATTTTTTTTGTTTCCCTTCACCTGTAAAACCAGGTACTTCCATCATCAGAGTCCAAATGCAATAAATGTGGCGGTAGTCGTAAAAAAATCTTTTAGGCTGACCTGGAATAGCTTTTCTAGACCTCAGAAAGTGGATGTTGAGACTTTCAGCTTGCCAGGAGCAAAGCTGCTTAACCATACGAGGAACCAGCACGTGCTCCAGCCCGCTGGATGGCAAACTCCCTTTTTTTTTTCAGTCCTTTCCAGCAATAAACTCTAAGCTTAAAATTAATGACCACTTCGCGGAGAGAAAATGTAGCCATTGACCTGGGACTGAACTTCAGCCATTCGAGGCAAAGCATTTGCTACTGTTCAAATGTTAATTTTCAGGAGTCGCGGAACAAAACCTTGATCTTCTGAATACAAAATGTTTTTAATGCCATCAAATAGTTCCGCCGCTCATCCTCCAAAGTTCATTTTGTGGGGAATGTCCAACAGGTTTTCGCTCATTTAGAACCAGAAGGCAGCCAAAGAAATCTCCGTTGAAAATTTCCCCCGTGGCTACCGCTCCAAAATATTATTACGTCAGTGGAATAACGATCCAAGTGACACCCAAGTTGAGGATCCCAGGATCTGCACCCCGAGCCCCATGATCTCAGCATCTCTGTGGTTATAGAAAAAGCCATTTTCTCTTTTCACAGGTTATTTATAACTGGTCAAAGCATCAGCCCAGCGCAGGGTACATGGGAAATGACTCTCATATTCCTCCCAGGTCCCGGGAGAGCGAGTGGCAGAAACCCATCTCCCATGTACCCCTATAAAATCCCATATTCACGACAGGCAGCATGAAGAGGATCTACCTCATCTGGTGCGTTTAATCTGCCGCAGACCTGGAGTTAAGGAGGGAAAAAATATAAATCTGTCATTTAAGGAGTCCTGTTTCCTCTCCTGCCTAATAGGATTATCCAAAAATGTTTTAAATCAAAATCCCAAAGCTTGTTGTTGGTTTTTAAATGAGGCTGAGCCTTTCTGGTGCAGCTTTTTTTTGATCTTCCTACTGAGTGTTGACTCCAAGTCAGAGATTCAAAGTTCTTTGGGGCTTGTAGGCTGCTCTGAGCCAGGTTGCTTGGAAAAAGTAGGGGTTTGGGGTCAGAAAAAATCACCGATTTTCAATCTCAGCACCCAGGGATCCAGAGAAAGCATCTCATGGGCTGGAGAGGTGGTTTTAGCCCAGCAGGTTTTGGTGACAATACTGAGCTGCTCCCATCAGTCCCAGGGGATGCACCTGGTAAAAAGAAAGGATGCTGAAAAATGGGCAGAAGTGCAACGAAAGGCCCAGAAATAACCCGAGGGCCAGGGAAAATGCCTTACAGTGGGAGACTTAAAGAGCTTCGCCTCTTTATCTTATCAAGAAGAAGAATGAGAGTGACTTGATTACAGCACACAAGCACCTTCTCTGGGAGAAAACACCGGGCACGGCAAAACCTCTTTAATCCATCAGCCAAAGGCAGGACGAGAAGCAAAAGCTGGAAGCAGAAGCCAAATCCATTCAAATTAAAAATTAGGCACTGGCTTTTTATTTTTTTGTGATTTTTTTCCCCCCTCCCCCATCAGCATGAACCATGAAAACCAACCGCCAGCAAAGCGGCGCATCCTGCTCCAGTGCCGCAGCGGTCGGTCCAGGCTGGGTGGGGATCAGCAAAGGCAGAATATTGGGGTTTATCGCAGCAGGTTTGGGGGTGCCGTGCTTCGGCGGCTGGAAATCGCGTCGATTTGCCAGGCAGAGGAGGGCTGCAGATATTTCCAAGCCCTACCCAACTCCTCCACCCTCGGAGCCCTCTGCGAGACGGCGAAGTTTGCCACTTCCCAGCCCCTCGCTCTCATCGCAGCCCGCAGATGCATCTGATCCACACTGCAGATAATGATAGAAAATTACAGTGTAATAAGATAATGGGATTTATTTATAGAATTTGCTTTCCAATCACGCCCACATGATATATGTATCCACACACAGGCGCACGCACACACGCACATACACACAGCACTTTCTATGTATATATATTAGCATAAGTGGTTGGCTTTGTGGAAGCAAAATGCCACCTGGGGGATGTCGAGATGTTCCCAAGTGGTTCAATACCAACCAGAAGGGTGCTGGCACATCACAAATAGTCCCCTCATCATCATAACAATGACACCATATTTCCATGACACTTTTATCTCAAAGCACTTGGGGAAAAAAAAAAAAAAAAGAGGGAAAAAAACCCATGAAATAAATGTAAACTGCTACACAAACCCCAGTGTATGCAGAGATGAGAATTGAAATGCAATGACAGACTTAACTGGAGACAAATCCCGTCTCCAATAGAAACAAGCCAAGGGAAATTTAAGGAGGCAGCATGTAATTAGCTGGGGATGGTCAGCACAGCAGGACTTTTAACGAGCTTTCTCCCCGCAGGGCCGTGTTAGCTTTAAAAATATTGAGGTGCAGCAGGTTGGTGGGTCTCCAAAACCCAAACCGGCATGAAGATGCCCAGCAAGTGCAAACCGAGGGTGTTGAAAGCACCACAATACATGAATTGAGGGGGCGGTGGCTGTTCCACCTCTTGCTGGGGTCCCAGCTGGGTTTCCTGGTCCACACTGGAGCACCACGAGGCTGTTCAAGCTTCAGGATTCGCATCCTCCTGCCATGAGGCCACTGAATTTTCTTCTCTCTTTCCTAATTCCTGCAGCAATCTGCATCCCGACATCCGGCTACAGGGTGAGGACAGAAGGTGAATGGGCCAACCGCCCCCTGGAAAACAATCCTGCGCCCTAACGAAGCATCAGCCACGGACATGGGGACGTTTGCATGCGAAATGACAGCAGAGTTGTTGAATCTCCACATCTCCAGGTTGCTGCCGCTCTGAGCGTCCCCATCACGCTGCTCACCAAGCACGCAGCCGGCTGCCAGGGGCCACCAACAGCCAGGGGACACACGGTACCAGCTTTTTGGGTGAAACACCAACTTTTTTGGGGGAAAAAGCCATTTTCAGCACCTGCGGATTTATCAGTAAATGCATTTTTCAGGTGTACTCCACTAAGCGTGTACAGCACCACAACAGGATTAGACCTGCCCATCCGCGGTGCCTGATTAACCAGGGACAAGGCGCGGGGGAGCATCCCTGCTCAGCGTCCCAGCCCACGCGTTAAACCGCCGGGCATGGGGAGGAGACGGCACGCATCTCTCCCCTCGTCTGCAACGAGGTGCAATTATTTTCCGAGCGCTGCTGAGCATCTCCACCGAGCCGGCTCCTCTGGGGAAGATCAAAGCCAACCTCTGATCAGGAGAGCTGAGCAAGATCCCTTCACGGTGCAGGAGAACAGGGAGGAGAGAAAAAAAACCATATAAAGAAAAGGGGGATGGCTGGGAGCATGGGGAAGTTTTCCATTATTGAGGCTGGATAAACTCTAAACAAATGCCACTGTGGTTAATGTCTCACCTCTAATGACTCCATCACGACACGACCAGGCTTTCGCAGCCCACCAAGGAGTTGCTTTATGCCCATGGCTTTGGGTGGGCAATGTAGGGCTGGCTGGAGCTCAGCCACCCCCTTGTCCTCCAGCATCCCCAGCCCATCTCACCTCAGCTCTGCCGGTGGAGCAACTGAGGCTCCGAGGGCTTTTTCTGGAGATGCAAAGGACCGAGAGGGCCCAGAACATCTTTTATAGATGCCGTTGCCTCCGGCAGAAAAGTCGAAGCAAACTCCAGCACTTCACTCCTCCTTTGATTTTGGCGCTTTTAACCAGAGAGGAGAGAAAGAGCCCCAAACCCTGCAGGTGCCGGAGCTGAGGTGGATGCTCGAGGATGCCCCACCGTCACATTCCCTCCTGCCAACCACCCAGCAGCAATAAACTCACCGACGACACCGATTTCAGGGCTCTTTCCAGGCTGTGGGGAAGGGAGGGGAGAAGGTGCGGGACTGGCAGAGGTTCCCTCTCCCTTAAAATTTAGTTGTGCTCTATATTCAAATGGCAGTTTAATGAGCCTTTCCCTATTTCCAGCAACTTTATCACATCATTAAAGCGTAGAAATGAATAATACATCTAGCGGTTGGATTAAGCTGAACTCCAGACCCGATGCGGCTTCAAACGGAGCAGGGAAGAGAAGCGGCTGGAGGACGGGGCGCTGGGCGAGGGTGGGAGCCGTGCCGGGGAGAGGATGGAGTTATTTTGGCTCTCATGTGCCAAACCACACGCAGGGATGTCTGTGGTCCTTCCCAGCAAACCAAACTCCAGCCGTTTTAACTCAGTGAGGAATGGGAACTGCTCTTTCCCAAAGCATCCCTCCTCCTTTCCTCTCTGGCCTGCAGTAATAAAGGGATAAATTTAATTTTTTTTTTAATTGTTCTAATATTATTTTTAATTATCGCTTCCAGCAAATTCATCCTCAGACTCTGCGCAGTCAGTAAGGGGCTGGTAAGACCAGACTCCATGCGTGCCTGCCTCTGTCCCCAGCCCGGTTCCGTCTCTTCCCATCCTTAAAAATGAAGCAAATTGGGTAAAAAAGCCTGATCCAGGTCACATCACACCTCATCGAGTGCTGGGTCAGGCCTTGGCCAAATTATCCCGTTGCCAAAGAGGAGCATTCATTGCATCTGCAGGGATGAATGGGCAGATGGAAGGTTTTGCTGCTCTTGGAGGCAGGATCTGTGCCTCGGGCACCCAGGGGTGTCCTGCACCCCAAGGTGGCCCCAACACAGGCTCAACACCCCAAGGAAAGAAAACAATCTCATTTATTAAAATGAAAGCTCATTTAAACCAGGAGAAGGCGGCAAAAAAAGAAGGCAAGAGGCCAAAACAAACCATCTTTGGTTCAGGATGTGAGCGTATTCTCCCCAAGGGGGGAAAAAAAAAAAGCAATTAATGCTGGAAAGATTCACAGATTTTGTTGTTTGGGGCTTTTTAATGAATAAATTCTACTCATCAAAACTGGTCTTTATATATACTTCTTTTTTTGCCCATTGTTTGTGGGCATTGATTTATTTTTCTCTTATTCTTTCTCATTGTTATATTTCGGATGGTGCTTACTGATGTGAAAAAAGCCATCTTGTGTGGCTGATAAGTCTGGAGATAACTGCAGAGGTCAAGGAACGGATGGGGAAAGAGAGGACAGGAGGGAAAAAAAGTTTCAGCAGCTCCAGCTCCATCTTCACTCCCCCCAAACCTGCAGAAAAATCTCATCGAGTGGTCCAGAATGGTTAATTAGATGGATTTCCCCCAGGGCCAGACTGGAGGAAGGAAACAATTTAACTGCATTTCCTCGTTATCTGATCTCAGTCATTTTAATTTGTGCTCTCTTTGAGGCTTCTCTTTTTTTTTTTTTC
>RSEF01000024.1:642337-653000 GCA_003993805.1 Himantopus leucocephalus | reverse complement strand
TTTTTTTTTTTTTTTTTTTTTTTTTTTTTTTCGTGTTCATCTTCTCTTGGCGTGTGTGTGTTCAGCTGAGTAATGGATGACATTGCAAGAAAATGGGAGGTTTTTCTTGTCCGGCCCAATAACCACTTCCAAGGTCACACGTGATGGAGGGAGACGGTGCTTTCAAGGTGAGGCAGAAAGGAGGAGAGAAACCCTTCTATATCAGATCTTAATAAAATAAATTCACCGCCGTATTCCCATCATGAGCCAAGAACAGGCTCATCCTTTCCCAATTTTTTTCCCCTTCAACGATGGTAAAGCCAGTCGAAGCAATCACCCAAGGGAACCCAAAAAGGAATTGCTCAGTAAGAGAGATCAGTCTTTAAGGAATGGTGGAAGAGAATTGCATCGGAGACCCAGGGACGCAAGGGACCTATGGGGTGGCCGAGAAATAGCTGAACCCAGAAGCAGTGACCTCCTATAAGCTGGAGGAAAGTCCCTTACTTGGTTTGAGGTTGGTTTTATTTTTCATAGCGTTTCAAAGAAGCGATTTGATAAAATGCCTATTAATTACGCCTGCCTTTGTTTGAGCAATTAAGGGGCCATTTCAATTATGGGAGAGCCCAGACGGAGCCTGAATGAGGTCAAAGCAAAGCAAAGCAAAGCAAAGCCACCTTAAGCTTAATTGTAAAAGCAGTTTGATGCTCTGAATTTGGCCTCTGGGGCTGTATTTAGCTGCAAGACCAAGGGAGAGATCTCTGCATCCTAAACCGTTGGGGGAAGCAGAAATAAGGACGCTAACAAACCTTTCGGTCGCAGAAACAACGCCATGGCAAGAGCTGCCCAGGAGGAATCGCAGCCCACGAAAGCCTCGCCGGCGTGAGGACAACATTACGGTGCCAATCCAGAACGAAACGGAGCCCTGCAGCTCTAATTAAAAGGGCCGCTGTAGCTAATGATCTGCCCAGTGCTAATTAACTTCAAAACGTGGCGGCTCAATACACTTTCTGCTCTGCTGCCGGGTTTGCTGTAGTTCGTGCATGCAAGTGCCTTCTCCAGGCTCCTCCTCGGGTCGGTATTTTTCCCAAGCCATCCCTGGGATGATCTCCCGAGCAGGGATAACTAAATCTTTGCAAACCTCTAAGATCTCTCTCCTCCTCCTTCTCCTCTCTCCTCGTACTGTTTTGATTTTTGTTTGGTTTTTTTTTTCTTTTTTAATTTGCCCAATCCTGGTTCCAAGTCTCAGAAATTGGTGACTTATAATAGAAGTGTCTTCTCAGCCATATTTATAGCATCACACCAGCGTGACGCTCACATAAAGTTCAGGTACCACGGTAATTTAAATTTAGCGCAGGGAGGTGTCGAGGATGCAGCCGTGTCCTTCGGGAGCGGATTTTCCCCACTTTTCCCCCAAGCTGGCTATGGATCCATGCACCGAACCTCCCACGCGCTGCTTTGATGGGGTGGATTTCGGATGCGGGATGGGATACGATCTTTGCATCCCGGCTTTGTGTTGAAAATCAGGCTCCCACACCAGTGCCAGGTGGAGAAACCATCAGCTTTAAGTATCAGGCTTGGGGTTAAAATTTGATTGCCTGTCATAGGTGAGGGGCTATTGCGCAAGGGAGAAAAAGGTTTCCCAACCCCAAAAACTGACCTGGGGGATCTTCATCCTTTGCTATATTGGTCCAATCCTATCCCATCGCCTCCTCCTTAGAGAAATACAGTATTATGGAAGCGTGACTGGCAGCCAGCCTTTGCCATCTGCTCTGGCCCCTCATTACGGATTCACAACAAACATATGTGACAATTAGATCCGTAAAAACATCTCGTGGATCATATGCGATTGAAACACAGGCATATGCTCTCTGCCCAATAAATCCCACGTCTGAGCTGGGTTTGCTCCTGAAGAAGACACCGAGGAAGAGGGATAAGATGTTGTCCTCACCTACGCTCACACATCAGAGGGAAGGCTTGGAAGAGAAATCCTGCTCTGCTAGTGGAGAAAGGAAATAAATGAAGGTGAGTGAGGATGCTTGGAGGTACCTTGGGCTTTCCAAGGGGCTGAACTCTTCTGGTGGGTAATTCCCTGAGGCCAAAAAGCACAGACTGGTCTTGACAAGCCAAAAGCCGCATGGAGGCTCATCTCAGGTGAGTGCCCCAAGGTTTGCACAAGGTCTTTGCGTCTCCTCCATTGAAGAAGCACCTCTGTGCAAGCGCCGCTGGTTGCATGAGTGACTGATTATGATGATAACTGCTCTCAGTAGCTGTAATTGAATTGCTTCTTGAAACAGAGCGGCTCAGAGGGAGGATAGCAGGAATAATAGTTACCAACTCCTCATCAGCCCCTGTAGACAGGCAGCGTTGGCCCCAGGAGCACTGCTGCTTCATTGGTGGGACCTGCCCAAGGAGCAGAACATCAGGCTGTGTGGCTGGAGCTCCTTGTCACTTCAAAGCCCTTGCAGTCCACCAGAAAAATTGTCATGGATGAGGCAAAAATCATCCTCGGAGCCTGGAAAGCCACCTACCAATTCTTCAAGCTCCATCTGCTCTTCAGCCTGTGGGAGAAGTCACTGCCTGTCATCTCATGATGCTCAATAAATTCCTGACACCTGGCAAAATCCACTTTTCCCCCCATATTTCCTCTGCCAGGCCTACCCCTGCTCTCTGCAAAATGAACAGCTCTCCTTACCTCCTCCAACATGGGGAGAGAGCCCCATGGCACAGGCAGCAGCGTGCCCATAAATAGCCAAATGTGTTTCCCCAAATTGCCATTTCATTACTATCACCTGGCTTTGTTATGGCAATAAATTGGGCATGCGGCACCTGCACATCAGCTTCTTTCAAGTGCTTTGATAAAGAAGGCCTCTGATACCTTTTTTTTTTTCCCCTCTAGTTCCCTTCTGCCCCACAAAAGGGATGTGCTGTGAGGTTGCCACGCGGAGCAAAGCGGTGTTGTGGCACTGGGAGGCTTCGGGCAGTTGGTTTTCATTTAAAAGTTTAAATCGTGACATCGCTGGAAGATGCTGCTCCCTGGGCATCATGTGCCAAAACAGGGGCAAGACTCCAAAAACGCTCTCCCCATCGATACCCCCTCACCACCCCCTTCCACCCTTCCTTTCCTCTCCCTTTCCACATCCCTCAGCCCTCAGCGAATGCCACTGCTAAATATTACCTAAGGAAAAAGCTGAAGGAGGAAAAACAAAGTCACTGGACTCCGAGACAGATCATGGAAACAGAGGAGATAAATCCTGAGACTACAGCCTGCACGGGGAGAAAAAGACAAATACTGAAATAAATATGAAAAGAAGACAAATTCAGGCTACAGGGAGCGGGTGAGCCAGAGAGAGAGAGAGGAAATTGCACTAAAATAGACAAGGTTTCCTGGAGACAAAGGTAAAATTGGGAAAAATGAGATCTAAACCGAAGGGGGATAAATCATGAGGGCAGCAACGTCTGAAAATTATTGGGAATGAAGCCTTCCCAGTAAGTGAGACATCCCCTGCAAGACGGATCTGCTGCGAGCAACAAACACAGCCACGGTGACAAGGACAAAGCTGGAGTGGGGTAGACAAATCTGTTGGGTGACCCTGGCCTGTCTGCTTCTCCTAAAGGGGTTTCTGCAGCCGTGTGGTTTGGGTTTTAGGAAGCTCCTCCTGCTCGGCTTTAGCAATGCCTCCCCTCAGAAAGCAACTTTTTGGGGAGGAAAACGGTGCGGGGAGCAGTTATTTTTGCACTGGGAGTTGTGTCTCCAAAACATCAGAAGCTCTTCGTTTCCAAAAAACCCCATTTTTTCAGGAAAAGAGTGCTCAAGCTGCAGCTACCTTCTCTGGAGTAGGGTTCAACCACGCAGAACCTTTTTGCCAAAGGTTTTTGGCAGAAATATTTCCTTCTACGGCTTCTTCTCAAGAAAAAAAAAAAAAACAAACCCGTTGCTAAANAAGAAAAAAAAAAAAAACAAACCAGTTGCTAAAATCCCCCCCAAACCACTAAATCCTCCACGGAGGGACGAGTGCTGGACCACGAGCGAGCGCTGCGGTGGGGCGTCTCTTCAGCCCTGTGACTCCTGAAGACCAGCAGTATTTTTACCCTCGAGCTCTTCTCTTGCTCCTTATCTAGATGACACCACACCGATAAATAACAGCGGTAATCCTCAATCGAGATCACAACACGCTTTACCCTTCTGTGTTCCACTGCGAGCAGGGAAAGCTCTCCCCAGGCTGTAGGAAAGCAGCATGGGATTATTTTTTTTTTTCCTTTGTGCCAGGCAAAGCTGTGACATGAAGCCTACAGCTTTTTCTCCTTCTTTTTTTTTTTCTCCCCCCCCCCACATCTCCCCCACTTTGTTTTGGCAAGAAACGGAGTTTTCAGCTGGGAAGAGCGTGTGCCGTGCCAAACACACCCCCAAATTTCCACTGGGAAAGCAGAAAACTGCGCACCAACACACGGAAACTTGGCAGCTCTGTTTTCTGCGGGGGGGGGGAGGTATTAAAAAGCCAATGGTTTCCGTGGAGAAAATACTGTTTTCCCACCAAAAATCAACTTACTGCTTGCGCGTAAACCTATTGCAACGGCTTTGCTCATTTGCAGCAGTTTGTGGCTGACTCTCGGTGTGGTTGGTGGTGGAAAAGCAGAAGGTCAAAGGATTTTGAAGGTGGATTTGAAGCTGATGTAGATGGGGCCGGCAGGGTCCCCTTAGGTAGGGCTTGATGTCCCCAGAGCCGTGGGGACAAGCTCATGGTTGCCCAACACTGCGGTTTCCCAGACCTCCAAACATTTTCCGAGCGAATTTGCTCCAGAGCCGAACACAGAGGGGAAAATCCATGAGCCAAAAGAAAGAGGAGACATAAAAGCTCAGCTCAGCTCAGGTGTCCATCCAGCAGGTCCCACTGATGTGTCCTCACGTTTGCGCATCCCACACCTGCTTCCTCGTGCCCGGCTTTTTATGTGCCCATATTCCCCCTGCGCTCGCCGCTCTCCCGACCTTTCCCCTCTCTTCCTCTCTCTGATTTATGTAATTTGAAGTCCTGCTTGGGAGCTGATATTATGACACGTCCAGACTTCAAAATAAACCTCCCTCTTGATACCGGGTTATTTTATTGGGTGCATCAAGGCTGAAAACAACCTCATTCATCTTAAGAAATGTATTTTCCCATTTGCTGTATAAATACATACATGTTTCCTTGCATTATTCACCTAGGCACAGCAGATAGATGAGCAGCAACAACGGCATCACATTTTTATTTCTCATTCTGTAACGGAAAAGGCACCGGGGAGGTTTGTGGCAGGAGCTCGGCGGTGCGGAAAAATTGGCTGGGGCAAAGGGTGGGGAGAAAATTGAACGGAGAAGAGATATCCCACTCCCAGCCAAAGTCCTCCAGGGACGGGGACAAGCTCTGGTCTTCGGGGTCTTTGTCCAGGTCAGGCAGATGGTCTGGAAACACGGGAAATATACGTGGAGAAAAAGGACAGATGAAAAATAAGACGTGGAGGGAAAAAAAAAAAAAAACAGGCAAAGAAGAAGAGGGAGGAATGACAAGAGAGGGGGAAAAATGAATAATTTAAGGTCTGTAATAAACACAGTGTAGACACACGGAAAAAAATGCCTATGTGAAAATGTAATTACTGGCTGTATCAATAACATCAGTCCACAAGACCGGCTGCACCGGGGTTATGACCAAAACAAGCCATAAGTCTTGTGAACGCTCAATTCAGATGCACCTTAGAAATCATCTGTGTTAAGGCCCAGGTGTCTTAATTCCCCCACACCTCCGCAGCGGTTTCATGAAATAATAAAGGGGAAATTCAGCCTTTCTTTACCTCAGTTATGAAGCTCATACAGAACTCTGAACCCTAAATGGGTTTTAGCCAACAGTTGCACTGGTCCTGTAGAGACCAGGTCAGGGGAAAGATGCCTATGGCCAACACACACAGCCCCCATGGCCAACAGCCCCAGTGGTCAACAGCCCCAATGGCCAACAGCCCCAGTGGTCAACAGCCCCAATGGCCAACAGCCCTGATGGCCAACAGATCCAATGGCCAACGGCCCCAATGGTCAACAGGTCAGGGTTTGCCAACGTGGCCTGGGACGCTCTTCACTGGCGCTCACGGAAGCTGATTTCAAGTCATGTCTTGGCCTCATTAAGCAGAAAGTGCTTAAAGAGTTAAAACCCCACTCCTCTTCCTTTCGAGCCCGAGATGAATTGAAGCCTACACCTGCTATTTTTACATCACTGCTGGGGATATGCAGAGGATTTCTCTTAATTGCACATCAGTGCTGACCGTAATGAATCCCAAATAAGACTCTCTTTCTCTTCGTTAACTTCCTGCATGAATTTGGAGTTTCATTTCATTGCACCAACAATCCTCACTTGCCAGTGGCTGCAGTGCTATGATGGGATACTGGTTTCTTAATCGCACCCTGAGTAATGGGATGGGAAATTCAAATTGTTTATCCCTAGAAAAGCTGACCTGCCCTGCCACAGCCTTGTGCAGCCTGAGGGGCTCATGGGCCCTGCAAGTTCATCATCTTCTGGGTAACTCAACCTGGGGTGCAGGTATCCTGTGGTGGTCCTGCTTCCTTTAGTCTCACCCGTACCCGGACTCAACTGGGAGCAAATCAGCCCCAAGGAGGGTGTCTGAGCTCCTCCAGCCCGTCTCCGCGCACACCATAACCTGTTGCAATGCTGCTCCTTCCTCACGCGCCAGCCCTGCTTGTCCCCAGAAGCACTGATAAACCCAACAGAGATGCAGATTTAATGTTATCGGGAGATGCAGGCCATGTTTAGCAGGAACTTGAAGGATCATAGCAAGAGGCCTGGATGTAATCCAGGCTGCAGCGGATAAGGAACTGAAAAGCCGCCGCTGCTGCTTCTTCTTCTTTTCCTTTTTCTTTTTTTTTTTTCTTTCTTCTTTTTTTCATTGGTTCAAGATTGCAAAGAGGCTGAGAGAGAAGAAAGAGAAACACGGGGACCTAGTGATAACGGGTGATGGACGTGATGCCGTATCCTCACCGAGAATACCAGAGATTGTAAAGCATTGAGAAATCAAACTGACAAGTGGGAACACAGGCTCAGCATAAGAAACGGCGGCTTGTTCAGAGCTCCTGCAGGCCTGGAGAGCTTTTCACTTCTCCTCACGATGGATTAAGTGGATGTTGGCGATAGATAATTTTGAACTCCTTCTGCAATGTGTTCTGGCTTGTCATATCCTCGGGGAGGCCTGGAGCCGGAGAGACAAGCACCCAGCGTGACGCTCGCAGACACGGAACTCCTCCAACAAGGTGGGGGGATTGGGAAAAGCCATATCCTGCAAGGCTGGTGACACCGGGGAGCCTTTTTGTACCTGGCCAGCCTCAACTGTAGCTTCCCTGGGGCTGTGAGGGATGGGTGAGGAGCCAGGCCGTGATTCCAGCTGGTTTGGTGGCAGGAGGGGACATTGGCCTTGGCCAACGAGCAGCTAAAAATTCAGTAGGTTCCTCAAGAACCCATGGAGATGTAAATCTCATCAGTCTTAGAGGGTTGCAGCAATTTTTGGCAGGTTTGGGAAGGGATGTAACCCCGAACCCCAAGTTGCTCGGCCCCCGGGGAGCAGCAGTAGGTTGCAATCCAGCCCAGAAGTGCTCCCTCTCTGTGGCACTCACCTTGGCTCACCCTCCTTGCCTCAGTTTCCCTCCCACCCCGAGTAAAAATCGTTCCTACATCCTGGGCTAACAGGGTGGGGAAAGGTGAATTTCAGGAGGAGAAAAGAGAGGTAAATCCCAACATCAGCACAAAAAAAAAGAAGAACAAACCTCCCAGCACTAGGCAGGTGCAACGGTACGCTGGGGGAAACCCATCCTAATAACAGAAAATATCAAAATACAATCCCCCTTCCTAATTATTTTGCAGAGCCATCATCTTGGATCCAAGCTTTGCTCCCCAGAAATTTTTTTTGCTAAGCCATTCATACCTCCCCCTTTCCCTGTCTCGCTCGCCTCCACGTGGGCTGAGCCGCTTCCCGTCGTCGAGCGCAGCAGAAGGAGCTGCCCTGAAAGGGCAGGGGATGCTCTGCCTGTAGATCAGAGCCGGAGGCTCCTTTGAAAATCCCCAGGGCAAAGGAGTGGGGCCGAAACAGGATGCCCTGACTGAGCCACCATCCGCTTAAAATTGGCCGAGAAATCTAGGGGCTTTGATGAAAAAAATGCCTTCCTTTGCCTTTGACGCTCCCGTCCAAACAGCGTCAGGTGTCAAGCTGATAGCACGGCTTTCACCTGAGGTGGCGGCAAAGAAAAAACCGTGCCCGGATAGATATTCTGTCCTCTGCTGAACTGGAAGCGATGATAGGGTAACGCGGAAGTTTTAATTTATAGGTTCAAAGGCAGTGGATGCTGGAAAGTGACTATATCCCAAATGAGAAATAAAGATTGCGAGGTGAAAGCCCCGTCAGCATAAGCAGCAAGAGCTCTCCCAGGCACGAGCTAAATATTCCTGGGCCAGAAAACCAGGGTGGCAGCGAAAATAAAAACATTTAAAGTCCTCAATACGCGCATCCGTATACACATACACAACTTTATGTCAAAACCCTCGGGATTTCAGAGCACCAACGCATTTTGCGGTGTTTGTGCATATGTGCTGAGCATATTTTTTTGGTTTCAGCTGTTTTCTGCCCACTTTTTCCACTGCTTGTAAGAAATTGGTTCAAACCCCATACAGGCAGAGTTGAAATATCTTTGAATTTTGATTAATAATGAGATCTCCATATGGGATGCGTAATAATCCAATCCCTGCCTGTGCCACCCAGTCAGATATAGGTCAGCCTGCGATACTGATCTCCAATAAACCCTTGAGCACTGGGAGAGATCCAGAAAGCTGAAAGAAAACGAACGTCGTGCCAATATGTAGGAAGGATAAACGAGATGACCTGTGTAATTACAGCCCTGTCGGCTTGACATTGATTTTGGGCAAAATAATGGGATGTCTGGTACGGGACTTGTTTAATAAGGAATTAAAGGGAATAACAAAAAGAATGCCAATCAACAGGGATTTATGGAAAATAAATCTTGCCCAACTAAGTTGATATCTTTTTTTGATGAGGTTATAAATTTGGGCTGATAAAGGTGACGCTGGCAGCGGGATGTACTCGGGCTCCTCCAAGGTTGGGTCCTGGGTGACATCTTGATTAAGAAACTGGGAGGGTAGGAAATCACCGTGGCAGAAATTAGATGGATTAAAAACTGGCTGGCTGACAAGTTTCAAAAGGCACCTCTCGATGCGGGAAGCAACAGGGTCTTCTGCTCCCCGCCGCCTGCAAGGGCCAGATTGCTGCTATTTGACATTTTTATCAGTGACCTGGAAGAAAACATCACGTCACCCCTGATAAAGTTTGCAGCTGACACAAAGATCAGGGGAATGGCAGGGGAGGAAGAGGAAAGGGCATCGATACAAGATGCATCTTAATAAAGCCGTTCGGCCAGCACCAGAGAAGGAAGGCTCTTCCCTTGGCAGTGAGGGTGGGAGATGGGGCTGATAGGCGGGCGGGCAAGATTTGGAGGACGGAATGCAATGTTTTTCAGGCTGAAAAGCATCTTTTCAGGCTTTTTGGTAGGAAAAGGGAGAAACTCCCAGGGTATTTTGGAGAAAACGCGTTTCGGTTCTCCGCTGGGTAAGCCATGCTGTATGTGCACCGGGTCCATGATGCTCTGCTCGCTCAACTTCAGCTCGTTCCTCCCCCACTTTGCAGGATTCCGAGGACCTGCAGCGCTTAGACCTTATTGCAAACCCCACGAGGCACCTGGCTGAGCCTTTTGGCTTCCAACTATATTAAAGCCGCGGCCTGAAGTGACTTGCCTGAAGCCAGGCACGGCGGGACTGCTGCTGCTCAGCAGATCTCCGCATCGGGTGGGCTTCAGGCAACACGCAGCCAAGCTCAGCGCTCCCTCTCCGCTCCCCAGCTCCCATCCCTTTTCCCAGGATTGTGTCTTTCCCCCCCCAAAAAAAATCCCTTACAAGCCCCGGGTAGCCGCAGCCGCTGTGATTTTGAAGCTGCCTTCTGCGATTTCTCCCAACGCCAAACACACACGACACTTCAGGGCTCTCCGTTGCGAGCGCTTTATTGCTTCCAGAGCGGCTTTTTTTTTTCGGCTCCTGCAATCCAATGCCCGAGAATAATGGACAGGCTTCAGCCGAGGGAATTTAATTCTGCTCCCACTCCTTTCAGATCAGAGCCTGTGTCAGCGGGGTGCTCTTACAACAAGAGACTTTATTACAGCTTATCCAACACTTGGCAACTTCTCAATCTGGAGAACTGGTTTGTACTACAGAGACTGCTGCTCCATGTTGCATGCTAATAGAGATCTATAGCTGCGCCTCCTACCTATAGGGGAAGGGAAAGGTTTTAAAGCCTTTGGTAGTGAAAAAGCACGCTGGAAAACGTTGTGGAGGTTTGGGGTCGGTGCGGATTGGAAGACCCGCATCGGGTCCGGCGGTCCGGCTGGAATTATTGAGCTGAATAACTCCTTTTCATCCACCCACGAGAAAAAGGAAGAGGCAATCGCACCCGAGGTGTAGGAAATTCCTGAGGGATGGCTTCTGGTCCCAGATCCATGAAGAACCATGAGACACCGCCCCGGACCCACATTCAGACACAAACCTCCCCCTCTTTTTTTTTTTCTTTTTTTTCTTTTTTTTTCTTTTTTTTTCTTTTT
>RSEF01000024.1:630617-642069 GCA_003993805.1 Himantopus leucocephalus | reverse complement strand
AATTTATAGTTTATATTTCCCCGCTGAGGCCAGGCACGGGGAACGAAACCCAGGAATCCTGTCTCCCAGGCTCCCGCCTTGCCAAAACTGAGCATCTTCTCTTCCTCTGCCCTCAGCAAACATCAAACTCTCTTTAACTTCAGCAAACGCTCCCCTGGCCCGGCCGGCGAGGTAACTTGAGGATGCATGGCTTGTCACCGCCGATGACACATGCCTCTCTCTCAGGATGTGGTATAATGAGCTTCTTCGTGGTCTCCCAAGGCAGGAATGTATTTATGGCACAAGGGGAGATTTATATAGTTTTTCTTTAAAATCTGTCAGCTAATAATAGCCGCGGTTGGGGCTGGGTTGTGCCGGGCTCGCACGCAGGTATAAATCAGGGGCGCTCTCAAGCCGTCCCATCATTTTCTCCCCTTTAGAGACCAAGGAGATAACATCGTGTGCAAATATTTGCACCAAAGGGAGAAGGATAAGAGAATATTCCAGCCGGGTTACAAGGGTTACAAAGGCGTGGTGTCTTCCACATATCCCAGTGCTTCCCTTGTGCTTCCCTGCCCGGGCATCCAGCCTCAAACCATCTGGATCACCAGGACCTTCTTCCAAACCTGCTATTGCTTCCCAAGGCAGGGACTCCCAGCAGCGAGAGGGTATCTGTGCTCACAGTGATTCATTTTTACCCTGCCAAGTGACCTATATATCTTCGGCCTCAACCAGCGAGCTAAGTTGATAAAATGCCTCCCGTTGTCCCCTGGCATCGCACAGCCTTGAATAGTACAAATGCCCTAAAGACAATTTTTTTTCAAACAAAATAGATGCATATTATTTTTTTATTTTTTTTTTCTTTGTCTGTGGGGGTCTGAATAAAATAGCTAACAGGTTCCAGAGGGATGTATCCTGTTAATTCCACTCATGATAAAGGTCTTTTAAAATGCCACTGATGCCTGAAGCGCTGATGAGTTTCCAGGTTTGCTGATTTGCGGACCGTGGGCCGGGCTCCCACCGGAGCCCATTAGATGGCCTATAGATAGGCAGCTGGATGCACAGGCACGATATGCATATATGCCAGTCAAAAGTTGAAAAGCATTACTAAGCAATCCCGTGCATCTTCTACAACAAGGCCGAGGGGGAAGGACAGGTTTCTGAAAACCACAGCAGATTAGCTCCTGGGTTTTTTTCCTCTTCGTGCCACGTTAATTATTTTAGCGTGGAGCTCAATGCACGATGCCGGGGAGGAAGAAGAGAGGGATGGACGGGCTTTGCGTATTTCTTCATGTCATCACCTTGCCATGATGCATCTCGCACCTTCTTCCTGCCCTTCACCCATTGCATCCAAAAACTCACGCAACCCACGCTGCAGGGGTTATTTTTTTATTCCCTGCCCAGTTCAGGCCACGTATTTGTGCAAGTCCATCTTGAGAGGTTCCCATCCTAATGTCATCACGTCCACCTCGTTTCTGCTCCAAAGCTGCTTTATTGCTTCCTGCAAGGCCAGCCTGAGCTCGGTGGTGGACTGTGTAATTCAATAGGCTTGCAGATCTGTCTCGGGTCAATTTTAATTCTATTTAAAGGACAGTCGATAGAGCCATCTCTAGGGTTTTCTGAGACGGAATTTCATATTGCGTTTAATATGCGCTGAATGCACCGGCCAGGGGAGAAAGCATTTCAGCATCGATGAGACATAAAGGATGGGACGGGAAGCGCTTTGCAATCTTTCTCCTTTGCTATTTTAGGCTTTGTAGACCCTTCAGAGCTGGCTCAGGAAGGGGCCAGGGAGGAGATGGCTCCTGGTGTGACTTTTTAGAAGCACTCATGAGCCACAGTGCAATGCCCTGTTCTGCTGATGCTCATGGAGGCACAAATCGGCCCTTTCTTGAGCATCACCAGCCAAAAGCCCACCCTGATGCCAGATTTACATCACTGTGATCCTGTCCTTGGGGTCCAGGGGAGGTGATATGCAGGAAAAAGGAGATAACCCAAAACGCATGAGACCTGAGAACTGCCGCATGACCATTACAACCCACTTTACCTCCCTGTTCGTCATAAAATAGGGGGTAATGTCCCAGAGAAGAGCTGGATATTAATAAAGAAAGAGGGCTTTCAATGCTGTTGCTCATCTAAAACGTTCCCTTAAGTGCAGAACGAGACGTTTGAGCACTAAGACACAGTTTTTATGCAACTTAATAAAAGGAAAAAATGATATCACCACTGGAAAAAACAAAATGCGTGCAGGGGAATTGGATGGCATCGCTTTACGCTCAGATCAATCCCGAGATCGCATTGCAGAAGCAAAGAGGGAGTTATCAGCGCTGCCTCCCACTGCTTACGCTAACACGCTCAAGGAAAGCTTTGCTCAGGCATTTTTGGGGGGGACAAACGTCATCACCCCAGACGGAAAAATTTTCCCACTGGACAAAGCAGGAAAAAATGCCAGACCCACCCAATTAACCTGCTGCTGTTGGAAAATGATCAGTGAGGCATTTAATGAGCAGCCAGATGATACATGTGGGTCCATCCCAAGCAACAAACCCACTCACCATCCTAGCAAGGCGATGGCAAACCAAGGGTTAAAATAACCCTTGGGATTATGCAGTGTGATGGGGGGGAACCCCACAGCCGCTCTCACGTTTTTTCGGCACGTCATGGGGTTCGCTCCCATGGCGGGGAGCATCCAGCTTACCGCCGTGACTCCAAATGAAATTGCCCATTCCCTGCTGGAGATAATTAACGTATATCAGAGAGGAATTTAGCTGGAGTGGCTATTTCAGTAACATGCCGCGTTCTCCCCCAGTTTGGGTTTGTTTTCGAAATTGCACATAAAGTGCAACTGCGGCACATTTACTTTTCTATTATGCCTACGAAATTAAGTTAGATGGCCCTAATAATAGCATTGCCTTTAAAATAACGTTGTGTTTAAAGAACAAACTCTCCAATGTCGCCGGCACAGCATATTTGTCTTGTGCTTAATTTCCACTTGCTGTTGTATTATTAGACATTAACATGATAGTTTTGTTTAATCTCTGGCTCCGTCGCCCATGGCTGACTCCAAACCGATCGCTCGCCCCTGTTGATGAAAGTCCTAATTCATCCTTGTTAGCGCAATTAGGAGGAAATTGGATAATGGTGCCACTTCTTACAAAAGGTCTGGGAGAGGGTGAGGCTCTCCCCCGAGAGGTGAAGCCGGCAGCGAGCTCTTGGCTGCAGGAGGATTAGTCGGCTCCCGGGGAGACGATGGGGACAAAAGAATTGAGACTTTGTGAAGTTTGGAAGTGGAATTGGATGGGTTTTGTTGCTCTTTTTCCAGCGCAGAGGTGGCAGGAGTCCATCCCCGAAACCCAGCGAAGGTCATCATCATTCTGAGGTCATTTTGAGGACACCTACATGAAGGACAAAAGAAATGTGACAATAATGGGATTATTTTTTTTCCAAAAAATAAATCTTCAAAAGCTTTCAGAAAGTGGCTGTGGTTTTTTTGCAGCATTTGCTCTCCGTGGGCATCTTTCTCCCAACCATGAACATGAGCACAGAAACGAGATGAAATGTTCTTCAACCGCAGCACCGAAAATAATGTGCGTGTTTGTAGAGCGGTTCCCCCAGCCTCTGCACCTCCCGGCATGATTTCTATAACTCTTATCTCCTTTCAACCAAGCTTTTCTGGGTTCATTTAACATCACCACGCCCAGGAACACCTGAAGACCCAGGGATTGCTTTGGGTGTTTCTTCCTGTCCTGGTCAACATGGGACCTGCAGCAAAGTCCACCCAAAAAACATGTGGGACCATCAAATCTTGAGAATTTGCTGCCCCACTGCAAAAATCAGGCACGCAGCCCCTAGTGCAAGGGATATCAACCCTATATTACAGATTTTTTGTATAAAATGAAGGAATTTAGGGGCAACAAAGGAGTTATTGTGGCTCTCATCCCACCTGAGTACGCACCTTCCTGCGCCTCAGAAAGCAAATTAAGCTAAACCAGACAAACGAGCTTTTATTGCTTAATGAAATCCATTCCTCATGGGTACAACTAGAAAAGGCACAAAAGCTTCATACCAAAGGAGATTAAATAATTTGGGGTTCTTACCTTCGAAAGAGGCGGCCAAAGGAGGATTAGACAGAGGTTTTACAAACAGTGGATGGCGCGGAGAGGTCAAAATGGAAATCCTCGTTTCTGCAAGCGACTTGAGATTGAAGTGGCCCCGGATAAAATTAGCAAGAGGCAGGATTAAAGCAAATAGTTGGTTAAACTGTGGAACTCCTTTCCAAAGGATTTGCTGGAAATCCCAATTATAGATGGGGTGACAGCAAAGAATTAGTAAAAGCCGGGGGAAACAATCCATTCCAGTATAGGTGTAGACGGAGTTGGGGCAGGAGGAGTACTTATTTAGGAGTATTTATAGAAGTACTTCATTCAGAATAGATTTTTATCTACATTTTCCAGTTTTTCTGCCATTGCTTGCGATCCCTAAGGCCAGATCTGATCCCTCCAACAAACCCACATGGGAATACGCATCAATAGCCCCCCC
Source organism: Himantopus leucocephalus (assembly GCA_003993805.1). Classification (NCBI taxonomy): domain Eukaryota; kingdom Metazoa; phylum Chordata; class Aves; order Charadriiformes; family Recurvirostridae; genus Himantopus; species Himantopus leucocephalus. The sequence goes on along the minus strand of RSEF01000024.1, from coordinate 637,551 downwards.
AAAAATAAAATAAAATATTTTGATGATTAAACGCAGAGATGCCAAAGGCAGCAGCCAGATGACCTGAAATTATTCAGGCCTGTTAAGAGTGTCGTGCTCCAAACATCCCTATCCCCCAAAAATAGATATTTCCTGGTAGGGTTGGGACATCTCCCAGGCTCTGCACTGGCTATAGCGTTTATTTGCAGTCTTTGGGATTTTGGCACCATCTTTTTATTTTCATGGCTTGTACCATGCCCACCATGATGGCACGGCGGGCTGGGATACCCCCCCGGCCAAAAAAAGCAGCCGGTCCCCCATGGGATTTATAGATGTGCCCAGCTGGAGGAGGTAGCCGGTACCATCGACTCTCAATTCAGTAATCACCACAGCAAGCTGGGAAAATCACGGTAAAAACTGGAATTTGTGTAGACACCCCCCTCCACTCCACTTCCAGCTATTCTCAAGCTTTTGTATAAATCAAGGTTTATTCATACTTTCAGGTGGGCTCGTTATCCATGCAAACAACCGCAACAATAACTCTGCAAACCCTCAGCTCCTCTCGACCTCCAAATACTCCTTGTTTTTTGGCTGGCGTTTCAATGCTCTTCCAGGGAAATGAAACAATGTGCGCTTTCGGCAGCCGGGAATACATCCCACTCGGCTGCCCCACAGGAGATCAAAGAGTTTGGAGAAGCCACTCGTGGAGGAGAGGTCCTCATGGCGCAATTGTGGTGGGGATGCAAAGCTCGTGAGAGCACTTTTGGCCATCGAATAGTTGTCTCCAAGCAACCGCGTGGCAAATTCACTCAGAAATAAATCCCTACACTTGGCTTGCGGCAGGGGGTTTAAATGTCCAGCCCCGCTCGTTCGGGGTGCAACCATGCTCCTGGTGCCGTGCCATCCACCACCCAGAAATGGGGTGGCTGCTGCTCACCCCGGAGGGTTTGCCATGTGTGCTGGACCTCAAAATGATGATTTTTTTGCTTCTTCTGAAAGTCTTTCAGAGAGGAAGGGCGGAAGGCAATGCAAAATGAAGCGCAAAGAGCTGAAACTCATGTTTTCACAGAGCAGAAACCCTTATTCCCCAGGGGGATACCAACCAGCACGTAGCAGGGCCGGGGCAATTTTGGCACGAGGGGTTGCTGGGTCCAGATACCCCTTTTTTTGGGTGTTTTTTTTTAATTTTTCAACAAGGCTTTCCTTGCACAGATCGCCGCGCGCTTGGCGCAACATTAGCATGCAGCTCATTTCTGATGGGCCTCGGGAAAATAGGCTTGGACAGTGAAGGGTGGAAGGAAAAGACTTGTGAATAAATGTCTTGTTGTCACAGTCCTATTAACCTCCTCTCAGTCTAATCCTGTCCTTAATTGACTTTATTCTGATTATATTCTCGATAGGGCTGTATCAGCCTGGGAAAGTGGGACGGGAGGGGAAGATGAGCGATGTAAAGGCTACAGAGTGAGCGGGGGAGAGCAAAATAGAGAGGAGCAGCAAGACACACGCACTCCTGTGCACGCACGTCTGCTTTTCGCAACAGCAAACGGAAGGAAAAAAAAAGTTAAAACTTCCCAGAAAGGGATTAAAAAAAAAAAAAAAGAAATCTCCCCTGAAACAAATCGCAAACTACTGTTTTAATAATTAAGAGGCTTTAAACTGCCCTTTTAATACAGACGAAAATACCATCTGCAGGTAACAGGGAGATGAAGCTTGATACCTAATCAACCATCCTCTTGGTAAAGCAACGTCACCCCGTCTGTCTGCAATCAGCGGCGGAGCAGAAGCTGCGATTCCTTGAAGTGGCTCTCCGTGAGGGTTCGGTAATTGTCTCGGCGGAAAGTAAGAGTTCCCCCTAGTGCAGAGCGATAAATCAGGGATAATAATAACAACTCTTTCCAAAATAATCCTCAGGCAGAAACAAAATCCAGCGGAGAAGGTGGTACGGAGTCAAAAAGTGCCACCTGGATCCGAGGGTTAGTTAGGTCTATAAATACGCCGAGCCCTTCCTGTGCCTCCGCTGTTGCCATAATATATTGTTATTAGTAGTACTCAGCTATAAGGCTACAGATTTTTTTTTAATCTGTTTATTTCCTGACTCCTTCTCATGCCGTGATGCTTCTTCCACCATCACCCCGAATCTCAGGGCTTGCACCTCCGGTGCTAAAACCCGCCCCGGTACCTTGCTGCGTGCAATGATGTTGGGGACACCCCAGGGCTGGCACCGGCGGGGGGAGCTGCGAGCTCCTTTTCCAAAGAAGAGGCTCGACGCAGCCCACTCCAAGCGGTCCTTGAGCTTTTCCAGCGAGGTTGGGCTCGGAACCAAAGACCCCGGGATGGGTTTGAGGTTTTGTCCCACCGCTGCAGCCAAGAGGTCGCACGATGCCAGCCTCGGGGTGACGTGGGCCGAGCTGTGAGATGCAGGGGGAGGGCGCAGGATTTGAGATTTGCAAATATAAACACCTCTTTGCAAATGGATATTTGACTCCAAACTCTTGGGGAGCAAACCTTCCCCCATGGCACCGTGAAGGTGCAACGGGTCCCGCCGGCCCTTTAGGGTCGCACGTCCCAACCGCTCCTATTTCCATCCACTGGGAGCAAAACCCCAGCGAACCCTATCTGTGGGTCAGCAAAATAAGGGGGATCTGTTAAGCCACCCAACGCCTGGATGAGGAGAAAACCAGCAAGCATGAAAAAAAATCCCCTACCTACCTAATTTTTTGGTATTTACTTATTCATTCCCTTATTGGTCCCCATTTTCCTTCGTTTTGCATTAAAAAAAAAAAGCGTGTGTAGGGTTATTTGAATGTTTTGAAGCAATTCTATTTACTCAGGAGCTGATAGGATTGATTTACAGCCACGCGATGAATGCAGAGAGGGGAAAAGAGATACTGGAGCAGAGCAGCACTGTTTGATTTCAGGGCAGGTTTTGCGGTGAATGCTAATGCCAGGAGCAACTTCAGGCCGTGGTCAACCGAAAATGAAGGGTTGGGAATCGTTTCGTTGAAATTGGGATAAGGAGTGAGGGAAAAAAAAGCCGCTCGCCGGCCAAGAGATTTTTTGTGACAACGTCTTGGGGAAAAATAATCAAGTTTTGGTGTTGTACGGATTTCCTTCAAGCTGGTGGGGGGTTCTTTTCACTTATGTTTTCATTTTTTTATGCTTTTTTCTTCAAGAAGCAATGGAGCAGGGGAAGAAAACATCAGAGAACCGAGTTTTTATTTGAAAAGAAATAGGAACCAAAGGAAAACACAAACATTCCATTCAGAAGTCGTTCATTTAATATGGTGAAAAATTGCAAACAAACCTAAATTGCTTTTTTTGGGGGGGTAGTTTGCTTTCCAGAACACATACAGGGCGTTTTCTGAGAACCAAATCTACTTGAGAAACTTCTCTTTGGGGTCTCTAGATCTTAAACTTCCCATCCTCAGCTCTCAGGTTAAACATTCCAGTATATAAAAAAAATCCCGGACGTGGCAACAGCAAACTCCATCCTGGTCCTACACGGTGTCCTCAGACTGCTCCGACTCCGAAACTCCCCTGCAGCCTTAAATCTTTCCTTCATGAAAATATATTATGACTTGCTATTCGGTGACCTTTAGGAAAGGAAAGCAAAAGGCAAAAACCCGCTGTCATGAGCAAGGCGAAACGATGTCCACAAACCAGCGCAGGGCACTGGTTTTGCCGCTCCTCTTATCACGACATTATTTCCTACGGAGGCTTATTTGGATTCCCAAGACCTCAAAACTCCCCAGATTTTCCCTGATTTCTGGACTAATCATTACTCAGATGCGATATTCCAAACTGAAACCTCAAACTTTATTCTTCATGCCTTTACTCACTTATTTTTCGGGTTTTTTTCTGTGGGAAAAGCAATGCTTTCTTATTGGAGATGGTGGATTAAAGGGGATATGGCATGGATATCCCTCGTGCCATCGTGTCCGTGCCGCTGTGACCACAGGGTCCAGCTGCATTAGAGCATCAGCGTATGATTCTCCACGCACGAAGCACACGACATTTTGGGAGACCACACACCAAGCTGGGCACGCCGGAGCAAATGAGCAATTTGCAAACACCCACAATGCTGAAATTTGTTGGCTGCAAATGTAAAAAACAACCCCGAGTGGCACAATCGGGGTGATTCCGGAGGAGGTCCGCATTACGGGAGTCATCTGGGCAATATTCGCCGCTGGTTGGAGATGAAGCCAATGGAGTTGGAGTGGTTGATTGGCAGCGCTGGGCACTTTCTGCCTGGAAAACGTGCACAAAGAGGGAATAGAAATGCAAATTCTGCAACGTGAGCGGGGAGGTTATGCAGCCACTGCCATGGCCACAGCCATGCCGGGGGAAGGTGGGAGTTTTGGGGTGCAAGGCAAGGGGTGCAGAGCACAGCATGGCAAGGCAATGGATTTTAGCACAGAGCTGCCGAGCAGCCTCCTGCTCAAAAGCACGAGGGATTTATAAGCCCCCTCTCCGCCAGCGCTCTCGGTTTGAGGTCTCCTCCAAGAGATGAGATTAGGATGAGCCATTTGGGGTGATGAACCCCAACCCCAGGCTGATGGAGGTGCCTAACCCTGGATGGATGAGTTCTCCCAACGACGCCTTTGCCTTTGAACGCGTTGGTGTGCGTGTCCCAGCCGCATCCCCCCGCCTCGCTTAGGCTTTTTTTTTTTGTTTGTTTCTTTTTTTGATGAGCCTTGGGTTTCGAAAGTGGCTCCTCTTGGCAAGGGACTGGGATGGCAGAGACAAAGGAAGAAATGATCAAACCCAGAGGCTCCTGCCTCTTGTCTCCTCCGCTCGGCCCCTTTCGCAGCGCTGCGGAGGAGCCCTGCTTTTAAACAAAAGCTAAACACTGTCAGTGGGAGAGCAAAGCAGGATCTCTCTGAAATGCAAATGCCTTTTTGAGAGCAGCCAGCTTTGAAAACAGGGATCCTGCTGACTCATCTTTAGGAACTGGGGGAAGAGAGCCTGCTCCTGCGCTGCCCTATCCATCTTCCTCTCCTCTTCGGCACTGCCTCATCCCGGGGATGCGGATATAACCCCTGCGTAGGCCAAGTGGACTACACGGATGCAACGGCGTCGGTGGGGACAGGATCTACAGCCCCAATAGTATTTTCCGTGCCAAAGCCATCAGCTGCCCTTCCAACAAGGCAGGGTCAGCGCAATGCCAGCGCAGGGAAGGATTTAGCAACGGGGCAACATGGTTTTAAGCCTCTTCAAATCCCTTTCCTCCCCTTTCTCACCTGCAGCATCTTCATTCTCCCTTCCCATTTGCTCCCCCTGGTTGTCCCCCAGTTTTGCAGACTTTCAGCTCATTTTGGGCGCGTTCGGGTCGAGCCTGCGCCCGGTGCTGAGATCCGAGGAGGCAGAGAGCTTGCAGCTTCCATTTAACAGCAAGATCTTACACATTTACGCGATTGAAGGAGCAGGACCCTGGCCTGTGTTTTTACAGAAAGGCGAAGGAGGAGGGCAGGGAGGAAGGAGGAAGGAGAAGCACGAGGAGGAGGAGACGCAGATCCCCTTTCTGTAACGGCAATAAGTTTCTCCGTCACACAGTGGCAAGGACGAGTGTGCAAAGTTGGCACCGAGGTGCCGTGAAGCCTCCGCGCTTGCAAAGGGCAGAAGCCGCATCACCGGGTATTCCTGCATTTCTTTTCGCTTCTAAATCTCCCTTATTATTTTCAAGAGCAGGCTGTCAACTTTGGCTGCTCAGACCTGATTTCCGAAGACTTTCCCAGCCCCGTGCGCACCCTTCGAAGGGGGCAGGAGGGTCCATATCGAGCTGCATCGCCCTGACCCAAACATCTGCAGATGTTTGCAAATGATCTGCCTGTTTCTGGGTGCCCGAAAGGCTGAAAACCTGCGTCCGCATTCTCCCCCCAACCTTTGCGGCATCGCGCTCTCTTCTCCTTATTAATATAAACCCATAAACACCTGCAGGGTGTCTCCAAGCCGATGCAAAAGTGTTTTTTCCTGAGTGGTGGGGAGCTGACAGCAGAGTTGTACCAAGTCGCGGGCTCCCGACACCGGCCCGCAGACACTGTTCCGACTCGCACCGGGCGAGATGCCCCCGAGACCCGAATTAATGTCATCGGGCGAGTGGTCCACACCTCCACCCAGCCCCACATTAGCACCCGGGGATCTGAGCTGCTGGTAGGTGGGGTATCTGAAATCAAAACATATAATAATAAGCAGAGCAATGATGGAAATACCACGGCTTGCCGCGACATCGAGCTCCAGGGGCACAATGGAAATTCAGATTTATTTTTTTTTCTAATGCGTTTCTGCTCTAATAACCACTTTTTTTTTTTCCCCTCATCGCTTTTCATCTGAAAACACTGGTGTGCGGCACCAGCAGCAGCTGATCAAGACTTCACACATCCTGCTCATTATCCCCCGTTTCACACGAGGGGAAACGAGAAGGATTTATAGCACCCAATTTTGTAGAAGCGTTGCCCAAAGGGAAATACCCGGCCCCGTCTGCTCGAGGAAAGCCGCGGCTGTGCTGGGTCTAAGGCTGGGAGAGGAGAGACTTTATGGGGACAGATAAAATCTTTTATTAGACCAACTGATCTAGCTGGAAGAAGCAGACAGGTTTTAGGTGCACAGACTCATCTTTGGGTCTCAGGTCTGTCTCCAGGCAGCTCCAGAGCTCCTGCAACACCTTCCCCAGCCTGTCTCCATCTCCCTAAAGCCCGGAGAAGCAGGAGATGAACCAACACCAGCAGCACGGCCACCCTGGAGAGCCTCCAAGCTCCACCACTGGCTTTTGCCATTGATATTCAGCAATGACCTGGGTGAGGGGACAGAGTGCTGATGACACAAGATGGGGAGGAGTGGGTGACACGCCGGAGGGCTGTGCTGCCACACAGCGAGACCTGGGCAGGCTGGAGAGTTGGACGGAGAGGAACCTAGTGAAGTTCAACAAGGGCAAGTGTGGGGTACTGCACCTGGGGAG
>RSEF01000024.1:565295-612071 GCA_003993805.1 Himantopus leucocephalus | reverse complement strand
CCCCCCCCCCCCCGTGCATCCTTGTGAGGCAAAGGACAACCTGCAGCAGTGGCAGGGGGTGGATGCCATTGCTGGTCAGCAGTGTCTTGCTGGATTGTTTTTTTTTCCCCTCTCTCCCATGAGCTAATCCCTGGAGCGTGATTTAACACTCCTCTCTTCTCCTTCTGGCTGTGTCTTTAATAAGCTGGGAGTGACTGGGCCACCCCCCCCCCCCCCCCCCCCCCCCCCCCCNCCACCCGCAAGTGCTGAAGAAACAGAACCAACAGATGCTAAAATTAGGCACAGCTGTTTGCAGTGTTTTGTCCTCCTGATCACAGAGTCTGACACTGTCTATGCTTATTCCTCATCTTGTCCAGAGACTGAAAAGGTTTAAGATATCAAAGCTTTGAGTGGCTGTAAATTAACTCCTTCTGTCTAAGCTGAAGCTTGACTTGCTTTCTTGTGATTTCCTTTATTTGTGCTTATAATAATGGAAATTGCCAGGTAACCTCAAGAGAGGCATCTTTCTGTACTTTGGAGACAGTATTGCTGGTCTTCCCTTGCTGATAAGGTTCCCCACCAGGGACCAAGGGAAACATCTTCATCTCTGCTGTCCCTCAGCCTTTACGTGCCTAGACCCAGTTCTCGAGTGCACCTTCGATACCCTCTGCAGTCCGGCTCAGTCTCTGCGTGCCTAAAGTTGGTCCTGATCCAGCACCACATCCTGGATATTGTGGTCTGCTCTCGCTTTGGAGGAGGTGGGAGGTTTACTGAATGCTTTTTCTTGGTTAGCATGCAGACTTTGCATATGTGGCTTGGTTGTTGGGGTGGGCATCATCCCGTGTGCCTGCTCTTCCCCCACGGTCTGGGGTGTGTTTGCTCCTGACAGTCAATTTAGGCTTTTTGAGAGATGATGGCTGACTCTGTTGCTGCCACCCCTTGGAAAATGTTCATTCCCCTTCATTTGGGTTGCAGCGTAGGGGCTCGGTGTCAGTGATACGGAGATGTACGCTTCAGAAGGGCAGAGGGGAAAACTTCATGGGGAGAGCAGAAGTGCCTTTTGCTGTCAAGACCAGAACAGTGTAAATGTCGCCTCCTGACAGATCCGCGATGATAGCAGCAGCAGTGCTGTTGGGCTGGATGTGAGTCCGGGGTCTTGCATGGCGTTGTAAGTCTGAGGGATATATTATTTTTTTTTCCTTTGCCTCTTGTGCGAGTGTCTATCTCCCGCGGCAGGAACAGTTTCTGAAGATTCCTCTTGCTCCGGTCATGCTTAAAATGATAATATTGGTTTAAGATAGACACTTGCGATAAACTAGGAAACACGGCGCCCTTTGAAATCTTCAAAGTGCTCTTCCATCAAATGGGCTGGCTAGAAAGGCAACTGCCAGGGCATTCGGATTCCTTGCTTTGGATGCTAACCTCCTCTGGAGGTTGTGTTTTCTTTTAAAGAGCTGACACCTCTCACCTTCCTCTCCTTCTTCTCCAGGAGGTGCCGACTGCATCAAGGTGGAATCCGCTATGCTTGTTCAGCATCTCTGTGCAGCGTCTTGTGTATTACCTGTGATCTCCCAAATTTGTCTCTCTTTTTTTTTTACCCTTTCTGTCATGGAAGCAAACCAAAAGGGGGAAGTGCTAACCAGGCAAAACAGGTTTTTCCTGGGAGTGAGCAGGAATGAGGGGGGAGGAAAAGGGTGGAAAAAAAGTGAAACACCTCTTCTCAAGAAAAAGGATCAGATGCAATTGCCAAATGGCTGATCTCTCTTGACACAATGTCTTTACAGCCATGGTTGTAGCAAACTTTCCATCCAGCATACTGATTTTCTTTCCTGCAGCAGGTAGGCTTCTCTCCATGCTTTGGCTTTCTCCCAAGCACACACAGAAATCCATGTAGTGCTCTTAACCTGTGCAAGTTGCCGCTGACTTGAGCAGATCAGAGTTGCTGTCCCAGTGGAAGCGTCTTGTTCAAAATCAGGGAAAAACGTTGAACTTTTGAAACTTGCGGAGCAGGAAACATCCAAGAATTATGGATTGGAAACTTTTAAGTGGACTCAGTAAAATAGCACGTTTTGATATTTGCGAATTTAATATTGAACTCAGGAAGGTGGGGTTTTTCTGTTGACGAAGGATGGCGAGTATCACTGTCCTCTGGTGGATGAAGGGATGCTGGGAAGCTGTTGTAGAAACTAGTTGAATATCGATTGATGGTCATCCTTCTCTGGGATTTGGAAATGGGATGTAGATTTTGCCTGGCCAATGGACACACCATGATGGCTCTTACAGCGTGCCAATTTGTCACAGTATATTTAATTCTAGAACAGTGTTAACCTGATTTATTTGTCTGTGAAGCATCTTGTGGTAGGTTCAATACAATGACATTTTATTGTCTAACATATAGTTTATTTATCTTGGTCTGGTTGCGTGCTTTTATTACCCGTCCTCCTGTACACCAGGAGGACATCGTGTGCCAGCATGTGCCTTACGTGCTCTTCTCTGAAAGCACCCTTGAAATCAGCTCATAATTATTGGAAAATACGGAAAGATTATAAAGGTGCCTAAGATATTCATCTGGCCCTGGTGCATTGAGCAGGTAAAGAAAGGACCTAAGAGGCAATTGAAGAGATTGATGGGCAGTAATGGGTATAATAGTAATTTTTGTCCTGTGTTTTTAATAAAGTGATTGACGAAAAACGCAGCTGGAGCCCCCGTGCGAAGACCAAGAGATGCAGTTAAATTACAGAGGCTTCTTAACTTAATGAGGCCATGTAATAAAAATGAGGCATAATGAGCAAAGTATAATAGTACTATTATGCTTACGAGTGCTCTAGCAGAGGGCTGAGCAGGCAGCGCCTGGATGTGCTTGAGGGGTTGATCTCATGATCTCCCTGGGAGGAAGGGCTTTCCTGATTGGGATGAAGATGAGGAGGCTGGGACACTTGTGGGAGACTTGGGGGAAAAATATTGGCTAGCCAAGTGACACGCTTACCTGTCACCCAATGGGAATGATAGAGTAGGTGGAGCACCGGACATGGTTGATTCCCCCCCATGCTTTTGGGGTTTTTTTTTCTGTAAGGTTTTGGCCAAGTATCTGCTCTGGGTTTTATTTTATTTATATGTAGCCTTGGGGGGAAGTCCATGCAAGCCTTCTTGCTACATAGATGAAATTGCAAGGGGGTCACATTTTGCGATGGGAAGGTAAAGCAATGGGATATATTTACTTTTTTTTTTAACAGCGTGGAGGCAGGACGTGCAGGGAATTGATGGTCAGGCTCCGAGAGGTTGGCCAGGGCTGCGGTAGGTTCGTGTGCCAGCACCTTGATTTGGAGACTCGATGCTGAGGCTTGCATTAGCTGGATTGGGGCCTTTTTGGGGGTGGAGGTGGGAAGTGGATTACCGTCTGCAGAACAGTTATGTCTCTGCTGCTGTTAAATGTAGTTAAACTTGAGCGACTTCTAATCTAATAATGAAAGGAAGAGGAATAAGTGTTCTCAGTGATGCATGCCCCTCACTGTAAGTACTAATTGAAAACAGATATTTACTTTAAAATGAAAATGTAATACGATAAATGGTGGGTTGAGAATTTCGCGCACGTAGGAGGGAGAATTGAATGCAGGCAGCATCCCATCTGCTCTGCCCAAGCTTCGTGTCCGACTAGGAGCAGAATCTCCCATGCTGTGGGGTCAGTAAGCTGGGGAAAAGGCCTGAGGCTCGTGTTGGAGCAGAGCTCAGAGCCTTATTTCGCTAAAATTGGGTGCAGAGGACCCAACTGGTCTGCAGAGGACCTTCTAAGCTGGGCTCCTGTTTCTCCTCCTTGCAAACCCTTCCCAGCCACCGCTCCAGGAGAAGGCGAGGTTAAGCCTTTTAAGACTGGGGAAGCATCATCTCCCTTGTCACTAGGATGGTGGGGCTGGCCAGTGGTGGTGACCCTGTTCCTCGTGGTCTCTGCTGCTTGAGACCCACCTTGATGTCCTGAGCTGGCCATCCTGGCCTGTATCGCTGGCTTGGTAGGTGAAGTGGCTGGTGCTGGAGGGATGCTGGCCGGGGCTGCTGGAGGAGCATTGGGGACATCTCTGGTCCCCTTGGGCCAATCTGAAAGGGTGCTGATCCCTCGGGGAGACCCTTTGGCTGTGAGTGCTGAGGCTATAGCACCCCATGTCTCTTGTCCTCGGTTTGTCCACCCTTCTCCTGGCTCTTGCAGCCTGTCTCAAACAAGGCATCGCTCCAGCAGCTGAAGCCAGAGTTGTGGTGCTTTTTAAAGTAGTTTGTAGGCAGAGCTCAGTGCTGCATGACCAGTGACCATTAAAGGATGCTCCCTGACAAAAGCCCCCCCCCCCCCCCCCCCCCCCCCCCNGTAATCTTCGGAGGGAAGCAGCCTGGCCCTAATCCCTTTGTGCAGAGTTCCTGCTTGTTTCTTCATATGGGTGCATTTGTATAATTTGCATTTTGCACTCTGATCGTATGCATAGAATTCAAATTGAAATGGGGGCTTGAATAGATTTGCATGCTAATGAGGCACTGGTTTTATTTATTTGGAGCCCTCTCAAGCAGGCAGCAGTCTGCTGGAAAGCAACTCGTGCAGCTCTCTTGGTGACAGAGCTCTCTTGGTGACAGAGCTCCCTGGCAGTGCCAGGACCCTTGCTTTTTCCCAAGACCCACTTGCCCCCCGTGTGCGAGTGTTTGAAGCTGGTGGTCTCTGCTCCAGCAGCTCTTGGCTCAGTCCTTCTGAACCCTTGTGGAGATCACACAACAGTTTCAGCCCACCTTAACTAACCAGAGATGCCTCTTCAGTGTTATACTGATGGTAACTGGGTCTGGGTGTGGACACATGGTGAAGCAGAAACACTATTGTGTTAGAGCTGGTTGTAGCCAGTGCGAGCCACTTGATGATGGTGGTCCATGAGCAAAATAATCAGAGCGTGCCTCGGTTCTCTCCTTGACTTTGCAGCAGTGCTCAGGGTGAGCGTGGGTACTGGCTGGCCTTGGCTGCCTGTGCTCCTCATCACACCATGACCCTTCCCTTCATCACTGGGCTGCTACTTCTGGTGTCTTTCAGCAGCTGACCTTGGGATGTTGCATATGGGCTTTGGTTGTGATGCCCATCAATCCTCCTCTGCCGCGGTGTGTGATGCTGCTGAGGCCAGGTTCCTTTGGCGCTGCTGTGGTCCACCCATGCTGTTTTCCCTCGACGGGAGACTTTCAGCCTCTTTCAAAGTCGGCAACAGAGAAGAAAGTTTGGAAACATTGAGAAACTGTCAGAGAAGAGAAAGCCGAGGGCTAGGAGAAAAGCAGTTCCTAAAACTCCATACCATTACTGGGGAGGGGGGAAAAAAGGCACCAAAGCCCAGGTGCTTCATTGAATTGCAGCACTGTGTCCCTTTGTGTTCTCGTTCCCTGTCCCATATCTACAGCAGATACACCCGGCGTATAGCTTATGCTCAGTCTTTCCCTGCCAGCTCTCCCTCCCCAGATGACTTCTGCTGCAGCTGAGTTCATTGCTGGCATGCTGAAAAACGGCCAAGCGAGGGCTTCTGAAATGGCAGCAGGAATTGGGTCACATCGCGCTGCCCCGGGAGAGCGAGTTTCTCTCCGAGCAGTCTGGCTTCCAGTTATTATTTTACAGGGGATGTTAGAGGTTGATAAGGGAGCTGTTCTGACTGCCAGTGGGGCTTATTTGGGGCTTATTGTATGCTCCAGTTTATATTTTAATATAGTCAAAGGTGACTTACAACTTTAATATTAATTTTAAAACTGATTGCTCGAGTTTTTTTTAACCAGATTAATCTCAGCCTTCCTTGATCCTGCTGGTAGCTTTTCTTTCCCTGGCTGAAGACACATGTGGTCTGTGTTGCACCAACAAAAGACAAGAGGGAAGATGTTTGCGTGGCGATAAATAATTGTCATGGGGTCTGCTTTTCTTCCAGAGAAATCTCTGCTCTATGAGCTCGACAATGGCATCAGTGGGAGCTCTTGCTTTTGTACGAGGTTCTCTGCCTCGGCTTGCGGAGCGAGGCTTTGCTGAACAATCTCCTGTTTTGTGCTCCCCATAGAAACCTCATTTTTTGTCGTTGTGTTTCTCCCCGGTTTTGCAGGCTCTCCACAATACATCTCCTTCCGCGCTGCTTTGTGCCGCCAGCATTACAATTTCTCGCACGCTCGCTGTGCTGCTTGCAAGATGTTTTGTGCTTGAGATGACAATATTTGGTGGGGTGAGAAGGTGGTGTGGTGGCAGGGGCAGTGGAGTGGGCCATGGGGAGCTGGAGTGGAATCACTGTCCTGCTTCTGGCCCCTTGAGCGTCCTTGGGTGGTTGTGCTGGGCTGGAAGATCCAAAAGCTGCCAGCTCTTTGAGATGCTTTTCCCTCTGGGTGCCTTACTTGGGGTGTTTCAAGCCCACTCGTTAATGCCAAGGTTTTTTTTACTTTTAATAAATGCGATGCCTTTTAAGATGACCAAAGTTTGGGAATCAAATCTGAGTTGCTTTAGGCAAAATTCAGCATTAATGCTGGGTTGCATTTGTAAGTCAAGACAGCACCAGCCTCTGCTTATCTCCAGGATACTTAGCGGCTAGTTGCATTGCTGTAGATGCTCTGGGTCTAGGAGCAGCCTTGCTGCTGGTGCCGGTCTGTGGAGCATCAGTGGGTGATTGGTCTTTGGAATCGGAAGCAAAGGATCAGTCTCATGGCTCTGGAGACTTGTGGTCATGAATCTTTGTTGAGCATCGGTCAGCCTGTATATGAGTGACACTTGTTAGATTTAGCCCAAATAATGAGTTTACAGTGTGCTGCACTGGGACCATTCTCTGTATCTCTGTGATTATTAGAATCAAATGCTCTGTAGCCAACCTTTTAGCTTTTTTCTGTTTTGCATGTGGAATAGCACTTCACTGATGGTCCATGTTCTCCAAAATACCTCCCAGATGCTGCCCGTACCTCTTCTCATCCCAGCCTTACACACGAGTGCTTTTCAGAGCTTGTTGTTCCATGCACGATGCATAAATACGCTGGATTGATGGGCTGAGGGCTGGGAATTGGATAAGCTGTGTGAATCTGACAGTGGCAGATGAGGGGAACTGAGGCACAGAAGTCCGCAGCAGAGATCCGTGTTAGTTGGTATCATAACCTGGGGGGAGAAATAGGGGGTTTGCTTCCTAGAGCTACCCTATGTCTGTCTTTTTCCTACTTCAGCCTGGGGTGGGAAACCACCAGGTACTGTGTTGGCTCAGAAGCTAAATAGAAACAATATCAAGACAGTGATGAGACCGAAGAGCCTTTAAAGGCAAGACTTGACACTGTGCAAGCGAGCGCCAAACAGCAGCCACATAAATCCCATTTGTTTTACATTTCAGAGCTTAATGAGACAGAAATCGCATGGCAATTGTCATATGTGAAGGCAGAGATTGCTAGTTTGCATTTAACTAAAGCAACCGCCGTATGCGGCACCGGCGCCTGAAACTAAGCCGTGATATCCGCACGCTGCATTGCTGCTGTGATGGGGAATGTACCTTGCGTCACTGCAAACTGTTGGTTGCCTTGAAACTCAGCTCCAACTGTGTGTGTGTATAAACCCCCCTCGGATGCCACACCAGGTTGTCTTGTAGGCTTGGAGGTCAGCAGCCTTACACCTTCTCCAAAGTAGTCAAGTATTACATTTTTCATGTGAAGAATTGAGGCGTGCGGTAATCAAGTCCAATTTTTGCATGGTTTCACTAGGATATGGGTATTAAAAACCTGTAGGGTGTCCTTTGGAGTGATACGTAGGAAGCTGGAAGGAGCATCGCTCTGGGACAGCTGAATACTGTGGGTCCAGAAGTAGGCTGAAGCCCTCATCTCTGAGCCGTCCTCCACCAATGCACGTTTCAAACTATTTCCAAAGCTCCGTGTGCCACCGACTTCTCTGAATATTGCTCTTGGCAGTTTGCACGTCAGGTGGAGAGAGATTACAGTGGTACCTTATGAGACTGCGGCAATACTTATCAGCCACAGCTTCACACCCTGGTCAGGAGGTAATGTCATGCCTGCTTTACCTAAAGCAGTTGTTTATTTTTAGTAGGAGTGGCATTTGTGCCTTAGACACCTACTTGTGGCAGCCCTGGTTTGAAAAATGCCATGTTAAAATTACCTAGGCAGCACCTTTAGCACAGACATGTGCCTTGCCCACCAAGGGGTGGAAACGCTTCTGGAAGTCATCTCAAACCTGTGTAAACCATCAAGCTTTCCTCCATTTTTTTCAGTGTAAACCTATATCTATTTAAGATCAGTTGAACAATAGAAAGATATTAACGTCAAAATGCATTATCTTGGGTAACTCACTTCATCTCTGCTAATTTGTGCCTTAGCTTTCCAGATAATGTTCATAAATTGCTAAAGCAGTATTTTAATATTAACATAACCTGCAGTCCTTTTGACAACTGTTACAGAATGAGCTGTGTATGGAGCTCTGAAATTGATTATTTTTTTTCCCCTTGTCTGTGAACTGAAAAACTGAAGAAATGCTATATTGGGTTAACTGAAAACAAGACTGAAAATATTTGTTTCAGGTCAAATAAAACATTTCATCTGATATGATATGTTCTTTGTTCAGACTTAAAAAAACCCTTCTTTTTTTTAAAGTAAATTAACTTCAGAGACATCTTGAGGGGAGGGAAGTATCTAAATAAAACACTTTCAGTTCTGACACCTGCTCCCCCTCCCTCTTTCAGTCGGATCAATTGAATGGGTTTGATGGGAGTTCGTGAATAGCATCGGTTGACCCACATGTGTATGTTGGAGGTATTATGCCGAAGATGCAGGGGGAAGAGCTAATGAGTCATTTTTCTAATGGGTGTCTTGGTAGGTGAGAGAAGTACTGAAATTATATATTTGAAGAAATAATGGGACCCTAGTTAGATGACTAAATCTTATTCTTAATCATCCTGGGGGCGATGAAGAGGGGAAATTGTGAGTTGGATCGTCCTGATTAGATAAGTTGTGGGTGAATAGTATTTTGCAGCTAGCCTAGAGCTTTGCGGGGGGAAGAAGGGGAACCAAAACCAAGCTGACAGTCCCTGCTGCATGCGTTGCAACAAACCCAGCTGGGTCATGCCTGGCATTGAACCCGAGACTCATGTGGTCTTTTCTCATCAAGAGAGTTCTCCTTGACGGTGCGACTCAGTGACATTGCCGGGTCACCGAATCCGCTCCTCCCTGCTGTTGACGATGTTTTGTTGCTAATTCCCTCAAAACATTATTAAGTGCTTCCTAGTCCTAGAGGCACTCGAGCACTTGGCTTCCTGGTGAATCCTTACTAGGCTATCTGAGACCTTATCAATGTGATGAGAAGCTTCCCAGACCCTTTGTTGCTACTGTAAAGCACTTGGAGAAAATCCTCCTGAGATCTACTGCCTCTTGCTGTGGTATCTTAGAAATGAAGTGAGCAAAGGCTGGGAAAATAGCTTTGAGTAGGACCTCTGTACTGGTCCAGGTCTTCTCCTGAACAAGTGATGTTTCTCTGGGCACGTATGTTTGGATGTATCTCTTCCAGGTTTGTGCATGGGCGCTGGGAAGGGTGCTATCTGTTTTAGTGGAGTAATTGAGCAATCGCGTTGTCCTGGACATAGCAACTAATGATTTTTCCTGTATGATAATGCGTCTTCATTACTCTAGGGAAATCATTTGCTCCTGTGAAGACAGGCCTCTCGCTTCTTTCATTGTGTGGGTTAAGGGGGAAGAGACTAATGGCTTAATTAAAAGGTTGGAGAGAAAAATTTCTTAACTTTTTTTTTAGTTAAAGAGTACTGCGGGTAGGAAGATTACATATGAAGGCACGCTACAGCCCAGCCTTGTCTGGTGAAGCTATGTGGTACCATTGCATCAAACAAGGGCCACAAATGTCAGGTCTTCAATCCGTCACCCGTGTCTCCCGTAAGCCATCTGCCCACTAGAGCAGGCTGGCGTAGGCACACACTGTGTTTCTTTGTGGAAAACGCTGAGATTTATTCTCTGTGAAAGGGGAACGTTATTTAAATCTGCACATTTTGCAGGATGTGAAAGCAGCTCCACGTAATATACAGCCTTCCCCTCCGCCGGGACTGCTCTATTAACATCTTTCATTTGTGTAGTTGGATGCTTTGCAGTTCCTTTTAGTGGTGATAATCCAGCAAAGACCTCTGTGTTGTTCACACTGCAATATTTATGGAGCCAGCCTTCCTTTTAATTTCCATGCCGAGTTTGGCCATATGCAGAGATATAATACAAACAGCGGCTTTAGTCACACAATAGTTCAGGCTTTTCCCTTGGTGGGATGCAGGGCTTTTCAGTGACTCATTTGGAGCTGATTGGGTATCCTTTTGGAAAAGGAATAGAAAGGTTTGAGTGTGTCTGACAGTGACTGTGCTCTCCCAGGCTGCCTCCAAAGACAAATAGTGATGGAAAACCCTTTACTGGGAATAGGCGAACAGCTTTAAGCAGAGTCAACAGGACCCATGGGTCAACTGCTGGGATTTTTAGGGTGGAGGGGACCCGCTTGTACGTATCCTTCCATCCAAGCTGTTGAACAAAGCAGTGTCAGTGCAAGGCATCTCTTTGTGAATGAGAAAAGCCATCCTGCAGGTGAGCAGTGCTCTGCCTCCTTTACAAGCCACACTTTTTTGGGTGATGCAGAGGGGAAAGGAGCCCTTCTCAGGTGGCTCATGCTTCTGAGGGTTTCTGTGCTGGGATGTGGATGCCAATAGCTTTCTTATATGTGTGGTTGGGTGGAGCCTATGACTTGGTTGAGGCAGCTCACGGAGGTCCCATGGAGCTCCCTTCATACGTGCTGGATTTCACGTACGTGCCTTCGTGACTGCTGCACATGGTGCCTTTCCCTGCTCTGCCCGCAGTGCCTTCCTCCGCGCTGTGCCCTCCCAAACTGGAGGGGAGAGACACTTCTTCCTCTGCTAGTGAGGAGAGCAGAAGGGAGCCTGGCAGCAGTCAACACGATGGGCGCATCCAAGTTGGTGCTCCTGAGGATGGTGCTTTGGCTCATTTAGGCGTTTGGCTTGGCACGGAGGCATTGGAGCACCTGACGCGCACGTGCATCTCTATCTGCAGCTCTGATTCCCCAGCTTCTTTCTCTCCATTTTGCACAATTAAATATTAAAGCCAGTAAACACTTTAGTTTGTCTGCACAGCGCTGTCTGCCCAATTATCCTCCTGCAGGGCTGTCATATTGTGCCAGTTGCTTCCCTGGGTGCTGGCAGCCTTTAGCCTTTATGCCAGTCATCGCGACGAGGAAAACCCCTGCTCTCCAAACCTCTCTTCCTACCTCTCTCTGCAGCTCTTCAGTGCCTTGGGGTTACCTCAGTGTGAGATATCCCAAGGCAGTAATTGGACTGCCCGAGCCTTTCCAAAGGGCTGGAAAGAGCTATTTGTTCTTCTAAAGCTGTTTGCGGGTATTGACAAGGGAATAAAGGGAGAGTTTAGGTGATGGCTTCCTAGAAACCTGTAAACATGGGTCGGACCTGTTGTACTACAAAGTGCTGAAGCTGTTCTTTGTTCCCCGGAGCTACAGGATGGCACTTTTGCAGTTTGGTCCCAGCAGGTTTCGGTGCTTTGTGTGGGTCTGCAGCACCTTAGAAATCCTTTCTGCCTCCCTGAAGCAGCGAGTGTAGTTGAAGGTGGGATTTTGCTGCCTCTAAAATATTGCAGTTAAGGCATTGACTTCTCGACTTTAGAAATGTAGTGTTGAATCTCTTCTCAGTCCCTACCCCAATATTAGGGATGCCCTCCTGGTAACTAAACTCCCTTCTTGTGTTTTCATACAGCCAAAGAGATTTTGCGGACAAACGAAGGGAAATTCCAGCAACCAACTCTCCCAGCCTCAGTCAAGCAGAGCTGGTTTGGTTGTGTTGTGTTGTTTTGTTTGTTTTGTTGTTTGTTTGTTTTTTTTTTTTTTGTCTTGCCTTTCAAGGCCTTGATATTCAGGTGGGGTTCATTTCCAAGAGGGATGGGAAAGCATGATTTTTACTGTGGTTTCAAAAGACATTTAAGTGCTTGAACTCTGCCATTGCCGAGTTACATGCCTGTATCTGGCCTTGACTGTGCAGGTTGAATTTCTTGCTATGATTTTTCAAGGTAGTCTGTATTAGCAGCTTGTCCTCTGCCAGACAGATCAGCGTTAAAAGCTAATAAGGTTTCTCTTTTCATTCACTCAGTGGTGATGTGCTGTCCCAAACCTTGGCATCTGAGATGGTCAGCGTGAGTATCAGCATAATAGCGAGGAGTCCCTGGCTTGCTCCTAGGCTGTGATTATCAGCAAATGTAGAGTTTTGCTCCAGAACAAAATTCAGACAGGATTTTTTTCCTGGTCGCCATTAAAACTTATTACCCATTGGGATTGCTATCGACTAGGCTCTCTTTTCAGTTGGTATTTCCTTCCTGGATCAATAAATCTTGGTATTGATTTCAAAATAAGTTGGTATCTTAGAAGTACAGTGATGCTGGCTCCAGCAGGCAGCTCGGGGCTCCGCTGCTGTTTGAGATCTGAATCTCAGTTCCCCGCAGGTTATATCTGCAGGTTGCCACTTCCATAGTCAGCTGTAGGATTTTGTGTCTGTATCTCAAACCCAACCTCTCCCTGCAGAGATGAGATTTGGAAGTGCTTTAGCTGCAGGGGACAGTCCTTTTGCATGGCTGCGGTTTGTCGTCTCACGGGTGAAGGACTCACATTTACCTGTGGTGCCTGTCCCCTATGGTGTGATTCCATCTTTGCATGGCACCTGCTGCTGGAGGTGACCCCTGTGGCACAGTGCTGTGGCTTCCCCTTGCATTCCTTGGGATGGGTCCCAACCCTGCTGGCTGGTGGAGGATGCTACCTGCTGGGGTGCGGGCTGCAGGCTCTTTGGGGAAAGGAAGGAAAACTGCTCCTTCAGGCTTCTGTAAATCTTCCACGGCATGTTACAGCTGTACAAACAGCTTCAGGGCTCCCCAGGTGGGACTCTTGTGGAAACCTGAGGCTGTTGTGCTGCCTTCCTTTGCGTCTTTCTGTAATACTGCTCTGACCATGTCCATCCTCAGTTACTGTTTTTTCCCCGTGTCTTGCAGGGCAGAAGTTGGTCCTCTCTGTGCAGTGCATGGAGTTGTTCTAAGCTGCCTCTGCTTTCTAGAGCTGGTGACTAGACCAGTGACTCTGGCCATCCTTGTCCCCTTTGCGTGCTTTGCCACCCAGCACCTTGCTTTCCAGCCCAAGGAGACCTCCTGGAAAGCCAGCTAATAATGTATGAATCTCTCTAGGCTTGTTGAACTTGTCCCTGTAGTGGCTTTTGTCCTATATGAGATATTTCATAAGAAGCTTTACTATTTTATACCAGCACCAGATCTTCCAGGCTTAGCTGGCTTAGAAGCAGCTGAGGCATCAGGCAGGATCCCTTATGAAATCTGTTGGGAGTAATGAACCACAGATGACTCTGTTTTCTGAATCGATATTGAGCTGCTGTTTCTAGAAAGCTGCCAACCACACGAATGGGAGGGTAGCGATGGAGGAGCGCTTTCACCGAGGAGTCGGGAAAGCTGTTGGTACTATCAGATGTCTCTGCTTTCCACCCGAGAGGCTTCTGTGTTTCTGTCTTGGGCGAAGTGTCTGTTCCTGTTTTCTCCTTTTGTTCCTTCCAGGAGGCTTAGTGCAGCTCATGCTTGCAGAGCACTTCTTGGGTAAAGCATGCTTGAAAAGTGCAAAGTATTTATTATTATTTGCATAGCAGCCCCTGACCTGCTGTGAAGAAGCAGCCCTTCAGCTCTGCTGAGTAAATATACCTTCATTAAAAAACCCTCTGCCTGTACTGCATTGAACCACTCTGTCTCACGTTCATCTGCTTTTTCATGTGTAAAAGTCTTAGGAGTATTTGACTTTAATGAATTTTGAGCACGCAAAACGCCTGCTTGGACCAACACGGTGCAGCATCTTGACCCTGACGGTGCCGGTGACAGATATGAATGGCATCCAGGTGGACTGCTGGGAAAGGATTTGCTTAAGGAGTACCTCTGCACCTGGTTTAGAAGTTGCCTCATGGCTGAAAACCTGCAGGCTTCTGTCCAAGCCAAAGTACCAGTTTAGGGGGGTGTGGGGGTGATAGCCGGCTTGGTTTGCTGGAAAGGTGCACGGATAAGGGCTGTTGTGGCATTCCTTGTTGAAGACGCTCCCAACTGTAGCCCTGCTTCTGGGGCATCGCACCCAGACTTAAAAGCTGCTTTAGTCCAGCTAGTGCAAAGCTATTTGGATTGTAAATGGGATGCCAAGGTTTTAGATGCTCTCAGTGGCCCATAAAATCTTCTTGAGCTTTACATGACGTTAAAGCTTCAAGAGTCACTATTTAAAGCAGAGTGTTTTCACAAGTGCTTGAGGTTGGCTTAGTGCTGCTCTTGTTGCTGTTGATTTAAGTCTAGTTCAAACAAACTTTGCTAGACACTGAGCACTCACTGAAAATATTCCTTCCTCCCCCCCAGAGGAAGGCAGACAGATAGCTGTATTAGAAGAGCATTTGGAAAGCTCTGGGTCTTGCTTTATAACACAGCAGGCTACAGCCGTTTTCAGCCTGACTGCTGGAGATGTGGAGGACAGAAAGCGTTGGCCGTGATCCTTCAGCTTCCTGGCCTTGGCAGATATGGTAAATGAGATGCTAGGCAATGCTGGGTGTTAAAGGGAGGGCTTATTTCTGCTTTGTATTTCACTGATCAGCATACAGGTTCATGTGGGAGGCTGCTTTATCTTCAGCATCTTGCTCAAAAAAAGTTGCACAGCTCAACAGATTTCCTTGATAAATTCCTGGAGCATACCCTCATCCTTCCCTCCTGTCATCTGATAAATGAGGGTTTTGTCTAGCGTTCCTTATTGACTTATTTGCTTTTAA
This sequence comes from Himantopus leucocephalus, assembly GCA_003993805.1. Classification (NCBI taxonomy): domain Eukaryota; kingdom Metazoa; phylum Chordata; class Aves; order Charadriiformes; family Recurvirostridae; genus Himantopus; species Himantopus leucocephalus. Next base: position 597,234 of record RSEF01000024.1, on the reverse strand, counting down.
TATAACTCTGTCACAGGGAATGAAGAACGCAGGCAGAGGGGGCATCTTGCTTGTAACTTTGGGGTCTTGGTTTCAGTTTAGGAACTGGGATGCTTTCTTGTAGTTCTTAATGGTGGTGGCTTCGTTTGAGGTTTTGTTGCAGATTAAAAACTCGGTTTGCAAAAGATGCCCGCTTGCTTTCCTCACCAGTCAACGCTTGGTGCCTGCTGTCATGCTTCTGGACACTGACTTGTGCACCTGCGCCCGTTTACCTTTGCTTCCCTCTATTCAAGTGTGTTAAACACATGAAAGCCAGATTGGGACTGTGTGGACTGTGTTCCTAGCTGATCATAGAATCATAGAATGGTTTAGGTTGGAAGGGACCTTGAAGATCATCTAGTTCCAACCCCCTGCCGTGGGCATGGACACCTCCTACTAGCCCAGGTTGCTCAAAGCCCTGTCCAACCTGTTGTAGAAGGAGACTCTGGTGAAGCTTCCCCAAACCCCAAGAATATGTGAGGGACACAAAAAAAACAGCAGGTGCTGCAGTGTCACTGAAGAAAACTGAAAAAAGCATAATCCGTCCGTATATGCAAGGTGCGTCCCATCTGCATTTTGCTTCCCGTGCTGCCTGTTGGTCAGCAGTAGTCTTGAGGGCTGTGCAGCTCCGCATGCAAGTTCTTGGTACTTCTCCCCAAAATGGGATGCCATGAAGGACTCGTGCTTCTGCCGGCTTTCTCATTAATCTGCCAAAGACAGGATTTGCTAAAACACTTAGGAGCTGAGGTTCAGCTGGCTTGCAATAGGATTAGAGCTCCTAAAGAGGCAAGGATTTTAAAAAGCTGGTGTTACTGTCACCTCTGTCTTGGAGAAGGCGGTATGGGTGTCTGTTAGAGCAATTTGGATGTAGGTCCATTTTCTTCTTTTCCTTTTGGTGTCCTAGTGTCTTTCATACTGAACCACCTTTCAGACAAGATCACTTTGTATGGAGCACAGCAGCTGTCATCCTAGCATCCTGCCACATCTCTCACCAGTAGACATCAGGTGGAGAAGAATTAAAACCCAGGAGGATTATAAGCAGGCAAAATGCAATTACTTAAGGAGAAATCCACTAGGATTCTGCTGAATACTGTGTCTTAAAGGGACTTGTGGGCCTTCTTAGCTGTCTGGAAGCTTTGGGATCTGCTAAGACTGTGCTTTGAGAAAAGTAGTCTTAAGTCTGCAGCACTGGGGAGGAGAAGCTTGCTGCGTTGGAGGTGGTGTTGGAAGCGTTCTTCATTTGGGCGTGAAGTTCAAGCCGTGAAATCTGGGGTGGTGTGCATTGCCATGACGCAGTCTTTGGTGGCTTTGTACACCAGGGGAACACTGAGCGAATGCATGAGTGTGTAGCCTGCCTGACACTCGCCCACCCTCTATGCGCATGGGTTTGAGCCATTAGAGAATTTCGTGCTGATTCCCGACTTCCAGAGTAAGGAAGGGATGGGCTGTGCCTTAGTTCCACCATGTGCTAGCACACCTGCACGTGTTGTCCTGTAACAGCTGGTGGCCACGCAGGGTCTGGTCACTGCCAAGTTAGGGGGCTGGAATAGAGGTGCAAAGCAGGACCAGCCTTTCCTGTTAGAGAAACCCCCAAAAGGTGTGGTTTCTTCTGGGCAAACAACTAGCTACTGCGGGAGAGTTAGCAGAAGAACGGAATAGCGTGGTGGACCAATTTGCTCTAAGAGCATCCTTTTCAGATGCTTCCTTCACAGTCCAGTCTTCTTCCAGGACCTTCCCTAGAATTTTGCCTGGTTGCTAACCGTATTGCTTTTTCGTCTTCCTCCTGTTTGAGCGATGCTCCCTCCCCCAAGTCCCAGCACCATATGTCATTAAAATGCTTAGACATGTGGAAAAGGCCTTGACAGAGATTCAAGGAGACAAGGGAGACGCAGACGAGCGGAGACTTTGTCAGATGGAATGATTCTGACATTAGCGACGCTAACCCGAAGAGAAAGATATAGCTATAGGAGGGGGATGAACGGGTCGGGGGACGTGGATTGACAGAAGCATGGAGATGGGCATCGTGGGTGAGGGAGACTGAGAGGAGAGGCGGAGGGAAAAGCGGAGCAATTTCCAGTAGCAAATGAAGTGAAAAGCAGTGGTGGAGATGGAGGACTTGAGCATCATCTCAGTTTCACAGTGCAGGGCAGTCTGTGACCCTGCCTTGCCTTAAGTTTGGGAGCGTTTAGGTCTGAGACCAGCAGAGCAGGATTATTTTTTTTTCCTCTTCCACCTTTTGGCATGCCAGGAGGTTATTCAGGAGACTTTTGTGCCTGACTGTCCTCCCACAACCCTGTGCGTAGAGCTGTTAGCTACCTGCAGCCCCCACCCATACCAGGTGAAGGTGGAAAAATAACCCTCTGAGCATCCTGAGGATGGAGAAAGCTTTTTGCCTTCATTGTCTCTTGGGTGAGCCTGTCACCTCCTGTCACCTGCTGCTGTTGCACTGCTGCAGTGGTGGGGTGCAGGATTCCCCCTGTTATCTGCTGTTTGCATGGACCCTCTTTCAAAAGACAAGACAGCGCTGTTTTGCTGGTTGTTTTCATGCTTTGAAGGTATTTTTTTTTTTTTTTTTTCCTGCAGAGAACACTTCTGAATTGCTTTGTGATCCTGTAAAGAAAACAAATGAAACCAAGCATACCTTGCTCCCATTGGTAGGAGGAATTCAAGTATCCACGTGGGTGGCAAGCGTAGATGTATGGCCCCATCTCTTTGATATTCAAGGGAGGAAGCTGGTGGGGAAAACCCAGCAAAGAATTCCTTGTATCGGTAATGCAAATATGCCTATGGTTCAGAAAAACCGAACAAACAAAACACTTGGAGCTGGGAGGGGAGGAGAAAAAAAAAAAGCAATTCCCAAACTCTGTGCAACCTGTAACAAAAACACAGCTTCTGCTGTTTAAACAGTCTTGGCTAGAAAGCGCCAGGAGGAATACCATCTGCAGCGTGGAAGGGAACAATGAGTCTAACTCCAGGTAATGCAAGTCATTAGTGAGCCAGGCTAAGCAAGTGTATCGTAGGGGTTGTTCCTGCGTATCCCTCCTTGTTGTCCCCGTGCTGGGAGAGGCTGGTTTTATTTATTTACGAAGAGCTGGAGGCCAGGAGTCTCCAACCAGCAAAGATTTGCCCTAGGTTGTGGCTCCCGTGCCCTTTGAGGAAGGACTGGGAGGCTGCTCGCCACATCCCTCACTGGAAGACTTTTAAAATTACCTACATGGGGAACATCATCGTGTCGTAGAATCATTTTGGTTGGAAGAGACCTTTAAGATCATCAAGTCCAACCGTTAACCGAGCACTGCCAAGTTACCACTAAAGCATGTCCCTCAAGGACATATCTTCTCTGGGGTGGCTGAATTACAGCGCGTCTGAAGATGGGGCATCTCTACTGGTTCCCAAACGGTGTAGTAGTCTCCTGCCCTTATTTTCTTGAGTTTTTACTGCCTTCCTTGAGGGATGTGGTGATCCACCCTTAAATGTAAGGGTGGGTATTTGCTTTGGGGCAGGTGACGCTTTTATATAGGCTGGGCAAAGACAGCTTATGTGGTTTTCTCTGGTACCTGGACGTGATTACCTTTGGTTTACTGGAACTTTATAGGGATTCCGTAATTTTTGCTCTGGTGGCTGGATTTTTTTTTTTTTTGGGGTGTATTTCTCCTCCTTGTCTTTCAGCACAGTGGTATTTCCTTAGATGAGTCACTCCACAGACAGCCTGTTATTTTTTTCTGCAAGTAGCCTATATAGAACAAACTTTGTACTCTTAAGTACGAAGGGAAGCGTTCTTAGGGGAGACGAGCTCAATTTGTTTAACACTGTAATTCACTGTTAGAAATCTCTCTCTTTTGTCACAGACAGAGTCACTGGATGCGTCAGCCTTTGATCTCAGCGGCTGATCTTCTGCGTGTAAGAAATTTCAGTAACACTTTAAATTATGTGTCTAAGATACCCATTACCACCATGTTGCGCTTAGATTTAGGAAGACTGTCGAGTAGTAGATAAATACTAGATGAGGCGCTTTTTAAAATAGTTTGTTTTATTGTACCAGTATTTTTCTCTGCTCTTAAGAACTCAGAAACTGCATTTCCTCTCCTGCCACTGTAAAAAATACTCCACAAGCATGAGTTTATGGTACTCTGCCTAATTTGATAGATGTTGATAAATGGCATGTCTTATAACTGGTGGCTTTGGGGCTAAGTATGCTTTGTGGTTGGATTCAACCTTGCTTTTTGCTCTGCAATTAATTCCTCAGGTCACCTTGAGCGTATTGCTTCAGATCTGTCTCATTTTACTGTATTATCTAGAAATTAAGTCCCTCCATTTAGAGAGGAGAAGACTAAATGAAATCTCTGTTGGCAGCTGGGAGATCACCTGGTTGTGTGCAATGGGTTGCAAAAAGGGGTTGCGTTTTCCCCTCGGGTGGTGCGTTGCGGTCTGTTGTGTTACGCTGGAGTTAAATCTAGCCTCTTGCACTCATCTGTCAGGCTCCTGCACTAAGGAGATTCACCTTGTTGCTTTCGCGCAGCTTCAGGTCCCCGTGCTTCGCTTAACAGGATTGTCTGTCCGGGAGACAGCTCGGGGAAAATTTAAAGATGTGCTTTCTGCCTCCTGTGTTCTCGCTGTTGCCGACCTGGGAAAATCTATGGGACAAAAATCTCGCAGGGCGCAGCAGGGAGCGCTTAGAAAAGATGTACCAAGACTTTTAAATCTCCTCTGGAAGCATCTACTCGAGTGCCAACCGCATTTTAAAATCAAGCTTTAGGCCGAGAGGCTTGAACTCCTCTTCTGTGCATGTGTAATCTGGAAAAGAGGGGGACCACCAGGAGTTTGAAGCAATATAGCTGCTTTTGGGGCATTACACCAGTGCCCCAACAGCTGGGAGAGGCTGTGGCCAGTTTGGCAAGGCACAGTGCTCCAGCTCGGAGGACCTGCCTGTTGTGTGGGGACTTGATTTGGACACGCAGTTGAGTCCCCTCTCCCTGGCAGTCGCTAACGGTGCCCCAGACCCGGAGCATCTGGGTCTAGCTCCTGCAGATGACCTGAGAGAGCGAGCAACGGCGACCTCCTGAAGGTCCTCTTCTTGCATCCGCATCTCCGGCCAGCCCACCCCTCTGACCCCTGCGTGGTGGCTGAAACCATTTAATGAACTGCAGCCACAGAAGGGACTGGTCTCCACTCCTTGACAAAACTGATGGTGTGCCAAGAGGAAAGCCAGCGCTTTTCCAGGGCTAACAGCCTGTAGCTGTTGCTAATAGCATAATTTCCAAGCCGGTGTGTTCTTTTGAAATCCTGTGAATGGAATAGGAAGGGTCAAATTTGGAGCTTCTAGCTACTTGACCTTCTGTTTTTATTTTAAACCGACTGTGCTTGTGTTTTGTTGGTGGCCGGCTGCAAGGGGGAGCGTTGCAGGAGCGCGCGCCTGCACCACTGATACCTCACAAATGGATTTGTAGACACAGTGACGCTGGTTGCTGTTTAACAGGTGACTAAAGTCATCTGTGAATATATTGACTTAAGTACAATGAACTAAATTTATAAAAAGGTGGGTTGTTTTGTTAAATATGAACTTGTGCTCTGAGCATATTGGATTTTTTTATCAGAGGAAGGTTGCACGCTTCTGTAGGCAGAGACATATGTAGAACGGGAAAAAGCTTTTCCTCAGGTGGCTGTTGAGAGCAAAGACACATCGATTGCTGGAAGCAGTGAGGTCTGGTTGGCCACCTACCTGCCTGGGGCTTGTGGTTTTCCACCAGTCTTTGCCTTCTGCATTGAGCTTCCCCTTTTGCAGCACGGGCGAAGGAAAGGTTGCTTCCCTTTGAAGTGCTGGGAGAGCTGCGGGAGGGGAAAATAAATTAAAAAAAAAAAAGTAGTAGGTGCAAGAATATCTTCCTATGGATCATTATTTGATGTGTCTGGAAATGCATCAAGGGGAGGTGTACAAACCAGACCTTAAGACCTGGGAGCTGGTTATGGGGTGTGAGGAGCATACCTGCGGCCAGAATACCTGTAAGCACGGTTGCACTTTAATGTTCATTATGGACTTATTGCTATTCCTTGCAGCTAACGCAGGGGAATAGCTGCTGGAGCTAGTAATATATCTGAGATAGTGAACTTTTTTTTAAGTGCAGCCGCTGTACTGTGTCAAGACAGTACTGCACAGTGCAGGTTAGCAGAGGTCCCTGTGAGGCATCGTAATGAAACACAGAACCTTTCACCCTTAGCCAAAGCTTCTGTAAATTGCAAACGGGGATTAAAATGGTAGCAAGAGCCCAGGGCCCTGTTCCACGTGGTGCAAAACACACTGAATTCTGCTCAAGCTGAATTTAAAAAAAAAAAAAACACCAAAAACAAACCCCACGCTAAGAAAACAAGTTCTATGGGGCAAAGGGGCAAGTTTAATGAAACTAACTGTGACCGCATTCCCCAAATTAAATCCAGAGCAGTTGGTTTGCAGAGAACTCCCTGGCCCTGGTTACTTTTTTATTCTTATTCAATAAAGCAGTCATATAGCATCGGAAAGAATTGCAGAGATGGCGGATCACTGGGAGGAGGGGAGCGCAGGAGGAGGGAGATCAAAATGGGTTTGTCAGTGCAAAAATCGCATAGTGCACGACAAAGAGACAGGGAGAAGCAGATCGCACGGGGGAAAATGAGACTGAGAAACAGCGAAGGTGTCAAAGCAGGTTTGTCGGTGACAGAGCCAACTGGAAGTGAAAGCGTCGCGGAGAACTAGAGGCAGATAGAGACTGTCAGGGAGATTTAATTTGTCTGAGGACTGAAAACACTCACGGCCCCGTTGTGATTGGAGTGGACAGCAGGGAGAGGCGGGTGCCTGTGGATGCTGGAGGTGGTGGAGGTACCCGATGAAGTGCCCAGCTTGGGAAGATCTTACGCAGCCCCACCACTGTGGTGCCAGGCATGTTGTCCAAGGGGAACGTGAATGATTGTGCCCCTCCAGAGAGCCTGAGGGTCTTCCGGTGTAGTTCCCAATGAACGTTCAATAGAAGTCTCAAAAAAAACAATCTTCTCTTGAACTGAGTAGGAGTTGGGGGAAACTGGTAGCGTGCGAGATGGCCATCTCCACCTAGAGCTTGACTGGGTGGTGGAGGGGGAGTGGTGTGTCCCACCACAGGGTTGCCCTCCTCCCTGCCTCCGCTTGCTAGCAAATTCCCTTTTAATATTCCTCCCAGATCCTTTTAACGTGACAGCCAGGGGATGCTGCTGTGCTTTATTGCCACCACGTTAATGAAAAGGCCATTGTAACTGAGCCTCTTCTTGTGACTTGAAGATGGATTTCCTCTTAAGGCAAGTAAAATGAGCCATCCTCATCCCACGTGTAGACAAGAAATGGTGAAAGATGGCTGGGGCTGGAGCATATTTTGCTGGGCGGCTGCCATTCTTCTGCCTGACGACTTGTTGTTTAAAATCCCTAAGACAGTCCCTTCTTGTCAAGCAGTGGTATGGATGGCGCAGGTAGGGCTTTTTTGAGAGTCCAGGGCACTAAGGACCTCACTAAAGATGAGGAGGAAGAAACCATCTCTGTTGGGGATCCCAAAGAAGGTCTCCCCGTGATTAACGCCACGTATTTGGAAACCCGTACATGTGATCGCATCCTTTCCCTCGTCCTCATGCAGGCAGTGCTGCTACACCCGCTCCCAATGGCACTGAAGCCTTGGAAGCTGAGGAGAGCTGAGAGCAGCGGCAGGGCGGGCTTCTGCTTCCCTCCCCGGTGTCCTTCTGGGGATGCAAATATTGCAGAGGAGACACTGATGCCAGAGTGTGTCTCAGCGTGGTGCTGGGGAGCACTGGGTTCCTGCCATTCACATCTGCTATAAAGCCACAGCTGTGATCACACATGCTAATTAAAGCGCTCGTGCCGCTTTCCACCTGCATCTAGGTGCTGGGTCAGAGTTTATGGCAGTTTTTCCTCTCCAGCTCTTTCCAAATATGTGTTTTTTGGTGGGTTTTTTTTGTCTTCCGCTTCTCGCAGCGTGTGTCTGAAGTGTCCCAGACCACTGGGCATGTAATACTTGAGGGGGATCTTTAGGTGGTATTTTGCAGCAGAAGCAAAAAAGAAACAGGTAGTTGCTATGTGCAGCAGCGCGCTCCTTCCCCCTTAACGCCAGGGAGAGGAGCTTCAAAAAGATGCCGGGCGATGATGCTGAGGCAGCATTTAAGCTAATGAAGGGTCAGTCAAGGAAGACTCGGCATGTTACGCGTTTCCCAGGTTTCAGTACAAGGTGGCAAGTTTGGGGTCACGGTGCAATCGAATACAGGGCAGAGACTCTGGAAGCAGCTGAAGCAGCGTTGAGCTGTGTCTGCCAAGAGTTTGGCCCCTTACTACTGAATTTGATGCACCTTTTCTCATTTTTGCACATTTCTGCTTGCAGAAAAGCTGGGTTTAAAAAATAGGGAGGGGAAAAGTTTCCTATCTGCTTTAAATTAAAATAAATCCAGAGCAGAGAAGGCCTTTTGTAAGGTCTGCTGAGTTAATGGATTCATAATGACTTTTAAAGCTTCACTTGGGTAAGAAATACTGTTCATTTCATAATTGCATATAAATATACTTTCTCATAATCCAGGACAGCATAGCAAAAGGAAATCTACTGGCTTAATTATAAATCTTTTTATTAGTTGGAACCCCGCTGGAATAAAAAAAAGCCACATATTGTTTTTATCTAAGAGGAAAAGCATGGAGAGGAGGGGGGAATGTCTTGGAAATGAGTTATGGGGAATTAAACAGGAAAGAAAACAACTCTGAGTGCCGAGGACTGTAGGGTAGCAATGCAGCTACCGAGGGCTTATGTGAGCACTTCTCTCTATCGATCTGTGGGCATTCAGCATGCCTACCCTCGGTTCCCTGGGTGTTCGGAGCTAGCACGGAAGATCAGTTCAATATCCAGTTGGTGGCTTCTCAAACATGTATTTTTTATCACTTTGACCTACTGTGACCCGAGCTGAAGCAGATTTGTCTCCTTAGCTCCCGTCCACCTTGCTGGCACAGGCAGATTTCTCTTGTAAAGCTGAGTCCTGAGGGCTGGAGCAGAAAGCTCAGGTGGAGGAGTGCCTGGGACCCTCTGTGGCTTTTTTTGGGTAGCTGGGGAAGAGAGCAGATGTCTCCAGTCATGCGCTTTATTCAGAAGCGAGGTGCCACGTGCGCGCTGCGTATGGGACTGACTGTGAGCAGAGGGATGCTGGGGATGGCTGGGACCAGTTGCTTACTCTAGGAAGTAGTAGAGGTGAATTCCCGTTTCTTGGGCGTTTGCCACCAGTGCAGAGCTTTGGAATCAGAAACCGTCTCGGCCTCCCTGCGGCTGCTGCATGCTGGCTCTTTGATGCTGAAGGATTGGGGTTGCTGTGCCCACACACACAGCCTATCCATCATATGCCCCGCTCCCCAGTTCCAGGGGAGCGTGGCACCCAAATGTTGCTCTTTAAAAACAAAAAGCAAACTAATTAAGCGCTTAAAGGTTGAGCGGCCCATTTGCATCTGATGGAGATGAACGAGGCTACCTCTGTGCCCAAGAAACCTGGCACTTTCTGCTTGTTTGCGATTACAGGCTGGCTGTGAACCCCTGGCTGTGCTGGGGACCTGCCTGCTACACCCTCTGTTTGTGCTGCTCCTGGCTTCCTCCTGCTTGAGGAATGTGGTGGGAGCAGTCCCTGGCGTCTCTGTAAATCCTCTGCTCCTGTGCGCAGCAGCTCTGGCATCCCACTGCTGTCCTCCAGACAGGCTTCCCCCAACCCGGGGGACTTGCAGTGATGATGATGTTTCACGCAGCCTTTTCATAGACTGAGAAGGCAGCTCTTTACAGCTCGCTTGTGGGCTGGTAAGCGTTGGTTTTTCACTTGTGCACCTCATAGACAGACATTTCTCTGGTTTATGGACCGTGACCTCTTGTATCAGCTGTATAAGGCTTGGTTTTCTCCTTGCAAATTACAAAATTCTCATCTAAACTGGCCAGCTTGTGACTCCTGAATTTTTCCCCCCCTTCTCTGACTGTGTTTGGGGGGAGCGTGGGATTTAGTTTAGACCACTCAATCTGCATAACGAAAGGGAAGCACAAGAGCCTCCTGCTAGTCCTTGTCATCTTTCTCCTCTTCTGAACCTGTATGTTGGAGTCCTCTTGAGTTGTTTTAAGGTGAAATACAACTGGAAGATGTGAAATCTGAGGGGCTACAAGTAATTTCAGCTGAAAGCATATGTAAACCTCTCCCCCTGTCTGGATCTAACCTAGTTCTTCTGGAGTTTTTAAAATATCAGGATGGCTGGGCAAATAATTTCCCTGCTCTTTTTGCTTTGTATGTTGAGAGATCTGGTGTCAATTCATCACGTCTTAGGGGAGCCCAGGAATGTTTTATCTAAGCTAAATCATCAACAGTTTTTTGGTAAGATCTTCCCTGACTCCTGTATGTATTCATGGAGGTGGGAGGGAAAGAGGGAAAGCTACAGCAAAACCAGAGAATTAAGGAAAAGCAAAGCAGACCAGGACAGTAATTTGCTTTTGGATTTTTTTTTTAATGTTTTGAAAAGAAAATGGCGGGGGGGTGTGGGAAATAATCCCTTCTCCCACCCTTCCCTCCAGACCATGGAATTAAATCTATAACTATTAGAGAAACATTTCGACCCAGACATCTTTTTTTTTTTTTTTTTTCCTCTCCGTTCTTTCTCTGTATTCAAAAGCCTCCAAAGTGTCAGCGTGTTTCCATGCAGGCGAGATGTGCATAGCATCTAAACAACATAATGTCAGTGTGGTAGAGAAAATTCCCACTGAGGGCCCTGCAGGTCAAAGCAAGCTAATGTATGATGCCCTCCCTTGCACTATTGAGCGTGAGTTGTGCTGATAAGACTCCATACGCTCTGTCTATTAAATCTTGTCTACTGTATAAGAAACGCAGGCGCGGAGTTAGTTATTTATTTTTCCTGCCTTCCTCCCCCCTTAAATTGTCATCCTCAAGCGAGGGGGGGGCGGACCTGCTCGGCTGTAGGAACTGGTGGTAGCCATCCTACTTGGGTTTATATTATTTTTATTCTGTTTTTCCACTGTGTGACACTGGTAACTCGTGTCTGGTTGCTTTATGTGCTGCTGTGATGTAGCTCTAGGGTCTGTCCTCGTGTAGCGCCGAGTGGTTCCTCTCTTTCCCCACTGTCAGGGGTGCGAGGTGAGTGCTGGATCCCCTTTGGCTCCTTTGGAAGGTGGCTGTGGCGAGCGGCTGATATTTTACTGCCCTCTGAAGCTTTTGATGCGGAAGATTTTTTCGGGAGAGGGCTGCTTGGTTGTGGAGCTGCTGCCTTTCCCCAGTTTGCAAGGACCATCCCGTGCCAACAGCGTACCCAGTCGCTGTTTTTTTCCACGTTGCTGCTGCTCAGCACATGCATTTTGGTGCCGTTTCCCCATCTTCCGAGTCTTTTCTTATCCCGGCCTCGGGGCTACCTGGTCTAGTGACGAATGCGTCCTCTCCTCTGGATCGCAACAGAAATTATTTCAGCTCCAGTCCAAGCCCCGTTGCGAAAGGCTGGCTCATTAACCACCAGCTTGCTCAGCAAGGAGGGAGAGAGGTCAAACTGTGAAAGCCGCTAACGTGGGGCTTTTGTAGGAAACTGCTGGAGCCTCTTAGAAAAGAGGCCTTGGGGACTCATTATCTGCTGCCGACGTTGAGGGGAGTGAATCGGCTCTGGATGTGCTTCTAAATGTAAACAGGCGCACGAGTCCAGCGTGGTGGGTCTCGGCATGCCCTGCTGCAGCTCACCAGGACCATGGGGTGCTGTGGGAGCAGAAGGGTGGGTGGCTACGGGGAACTTAACAATTCTTTGGGTGGGAAAGGTTAAGAGCAGGAGGAAGAGGGACCTCTTTTCCATATTTCCATATTAAGGAACTGCTGTTCCCTGGGCAGGTGAGAGATTCGCGCTGCGAGGATAAGGGCATGTCTTAGTGGATTGATGGAGGGAGCTTGTGTCACGCAGAAAGAGCAGAAGAAACAGGGGAAGGCAGCCAGATAGACACCTTTAATCTTTCACATTAACTGAGTCTTTTTGCCTGTGGATTTGGGGAAGGCAGCTGGCTCCTGTAGAGCCAGGCTGGCGAATGGAAGAAAAGGGATGATGGGAGCTCTGTGATGCTGAGAGTGGATAATGCTTGTAGGGGAGAGCATTGGGGTGGGGAGGAGCAGCGTGGGGGAAATCGCCGACATCTGCTCTGACGCTCAGCCTTCACACTGATCCCTCCTTGAATCTGACAATCCGCTCCCCCTAATCCTTAAATCCCACAGATCTGCTGCAGCCGCCCGCCCTAACACTTCATCTCTCTGCAATCTGCCTGCCTGCCCGAGCTCGGCCGGCCGGCGGGTTGTCTCTCTGCAGCAGGGCCAGGGAGGCAGCTGCTTTGCATGGTGCAGCCCAAAGGAGGTGCTGGCCTTGTTGTCAAACACTGATGGCTTTCCCCACCTGGCTGATACAGGCACAGGCATGAATTAATCAAACAAGCATCAGATGCTATGAGGGGTAATTCCCAATGGCTGCCTGAAAAACAGTGGGGTTCAGCTGGTTTGTGGGGTAGCAAGTAGTGAGTCTGCAACTCCTGCCTTCTGAGTGTGTTTCTGTAGTCTTCCTCTAGTAACTACAAAACAGAGAGTCACAGAATACTTGGAGTTGGAAGGGACCTTAAAGACCATCTCGTTCCACCCCTCTGCCCTGGGCAGGGACACCTCCCACCAGCCCAGGTTGCTCCAAGCCCCGTCCAACCTGGCCTTGAACACCTCCAGGGCAGCCACAGCTTCTCGGGGCAACCTGCGCCAGGGGCTCACCACCCTCACAGGAAACAATTTCCTCCTAATATCTCATCTAAATCACCCCTCTTTCAGTGTCAAACTGTTCCCCCTCATCCCATGGCTCCCCTCCCTGACCAAGAGTCCCTCCCCAGCTTTCCTGGAGCCCCTTCAGACACTGGAAAGGGGCTCTGAGGTCTCCCCGGAGCTTTCTCTTCTCCAGGCTGAACCCCCCCAACTCTCCCAGCCTGTCCTCCCAGCAGAGGGGCTCCAGCCCTCGCAGCATCTCCGGGGCCTTGTCTGGCCCCGCTCCAACAAGTCTATGTCCTTCTGCTGTTGGAACCCCCGAAGCTGGAGGCAGCGCTGCAGGGGGGTCTCACATATTAGTCAAAATATGGGGAAGCCTTCTCTGTGTAGGGTGGTGGTCCAAACACTGTGCTGGGACTTGACCCGTGCTCTTCTACAGGTCTTAACCCAGGTTTATGTTGCTTCATCTTTGCCTTCTCAATTTTGATATGGTTGTTGCTGATGTGCCTTTTTTAGTGGGAAATACTGATTTGTCCTTTGGGAAATGTCAGGCTCTTGAAATCTAAACTTTTGTGCGGAAAGAAAAAAGTTTGCAGGCAGCCTTTGTCCTTCTGCCCAGGGACATGCCGTGGGGATGCTGGAGTCTCGTCTTCATGTCCTGCATCAGGCTGAGCAAGAGAATAACACAGCTTTCTTGCTTGGTAGAAGAATGCCATTATGAGGAAGAAAGAGGCACATGTGTGGTTGCTGCATGGTTGTTTCAATCCCAAGGAACACAAACACATAATTTCATGTAAGGTTATAAGCATTTTCATTTTAAAATGCATGTGTGCCAGTCTTTGGGGCTTGCTTAGGTTCCTTGAGACAGTATTTGAAAGCCACTGAGCAAATCATAGGCTGATGCAGCAGTGCTCAGTGATGAGCTGATTATACATATCCCAGTCCCTCTTCTTCAGGAAATGAGAGATTTCTGGGTAGGAGGGAAAAAAAAAAACCAACCTCAACTGTCTTTCCATTGAAACCTGTTGGCGTGCAAAACGTGCTGAGATGCCACCCGTCCTCTCTTTTGCACCTTGTCAGTGATTGAGACCACATAGCCAACTGAACTGGCTACTGCAAAATATCTTACCAGCTAGTTTTTACATTATATCCAGGTTTCTTGGGTGTGACTTCTAAGATTATTTTTTTTCTGCCTTTCTGTCCTTCCAAAATTAGCTGACTTTGCAGTCCTTGACGCAAGAAGGGAAAAAAAAAAAGTGATTGGAAAAATACTGCGCAGAGATGCTTCTTAAACCTTTCATGACTACTGGAAGCACGTCCCTGTGCCAAAGAAAGATGGCTGTGCTGTCTCTGGGAGTGAAACTAATGTTTGTTCCCATTGCTTGCGGACATGTTTATGGTGTTTGAGGCTGGCAGCAATTCTGCTGTTGGGGAAGCGTGTAGATGTAGCCTGTCTTGTCCCCTATAAAGGTGTGATCTGGCACCAGTGGAAGCCTTTGTGTGCTCTGGGAGTTATATTGATCCTGTCCAGTGCAACAAGCAAAGCGCTCCTGAATTGCCTTGGCTTGCCAGATGGAGCAAAGCAGGGTTTGCTTTTCTTGGGGCCACGTCCTAGCCGTTTGCTGGCAATCTCTTGCATGTGTGGTATGATTTATTGCTGCGGCGAGAGCTGGGAAAAACACGCCCCAGAGCTGATGGTCATTAACTCAGGACATCCTGCACCACAGGTGTCCCGTAGATCCTTGGCTAGCAGGCTGACATCTAGGGATGTGTCACTAATTACTCTAATTACTGTTGCCCAGGACTGCCAAGGTCATCTCTCAGTTGTAGTTCCAGGCTTTGCTGTTCAGGCACAGCCCTGCCAGTTCAGCGGGAGTGATTTAAATGACACTCAAAGACTGCAGGCAGTCGGATGGGATGGGGAGGGAGAGGAAAAAATATGGTTCATGAGTTGCAGAGCCATGCTACCGCAATGCCAAAGTTTGGCACTTGCGTAATGACGCTCCTGTGGTCTCCAACAGCTTTCTTGGGAAGGAACAGAGGAACTAGAGAGGCTTTAGAGCTGAGACTGACCATGCCTGTGCTTGCTGTTGGGGTGGCTGTGCCATGCCCCCCAGCCCATGCATAGCCAGGCAGTCGGAGCCAGAAATAACTGAGAAATAACAAAAGCCCTGGCTGGCTTCCCAGCCTTGGAGCCAAAGGAAGGATGTCCCCAAGGTAGGTGGCAAGGAGCTCAGCAGCAGAGATCGCATTAAGCGCCGAAGATGGATGCTTACCTTTGTAACCTTGTACCTCGCCGGCTCAAAACATTGGTCAAGACGGAGACGGCTGCCTGGGTTGTAGGGTTCATCTTGAAGACGGCAAAGCGGTGAGCGACGGGCTCTGCCCAGTGTGAGCTTGCCGGCTGGGAGCGCCTGCACGGCACGCTGCCTTGTGCTTGCTGCTCGGAGGTGTTTGAGGAATAGATGGCTCTTGTAGTTTTCGAGGGCGGGGGAGGAAAAGAAAAAGCATTGTTGACACCAGAATCTTTTTCTGAATTTGGCTGTCTGGTTTAAATAAATTGTGTTTACAGACATTACCTCGTCTGTACTTCTCTGCTCGGCTTTGGCTGTTTAGCAGTGAGGCCGTAGGCTCTTGCCAAGTCTGGGGAAATCTGAGTCAGCCTTGGTTAAGAGGAGTTGTGTGGAGTGGGATTATCTCATCCCCGCCAGTGTTTCTCATGCACTTGAAAAGGGGAAAAGACAAGAGGTACCTTTCCCTCTCTTTCTTCCTTGCCAACAAAAACTTGAGGCTCCTTCTCGCTCTGTTGTAGCGAAATTAGCTTAAGCCTTTCTTTTTGTTTAGGTAACCTTCTCTTATTTTAAACATATACCCAGCAAGCTGGATTCATTACTTATTAATTTACAAAGTGGTAAATTTCAAAGCTGTCATAATGCTGAAGTCATGTTCACTTTAGTTATTCTGCATAATTAATTACAAAGTAATAATTTGTACATCATGATATTTTCATTCCAACATGAAAGCGAAAAACTCGGAGCCGTAACAGCCTCAGGCACGAAAGAGGGAAGAAGGAGGCTTACAGACGTGCCTGCACTGAGGGGAATCTTAATTCAGCCTCGCTGGCCACAGCGTTTTGGGGAAGCTCTCCTTCTTTCTTGTCAAGTGATCTCCTTCTCTGTTGTCTCTCCTGTGCCTGACCCTCTGTAAAGGTCACCATCACAGTGGGCAGCAGTGAAGGTTCACATTTCCCAAACCTTCTCTTGCACCTTGCAGGCACAGCTGGTCTGTACAGCCTCGCTGCTCAACCTGCTGCTGATAAGGACTTGCTGTGATTTGGGGAGAGCTTCTCAATCCTGTCTTTGGGATGGTGGTGATCTGAATGGCCAAACCTGCTCAGACAGTGCCCCACCACTTGCAGTGATGCTGCTGTGATGCTGAACCTCTGGGAACCCCCGTAGAGACAGTGCTACGTGCTGGCGAAGGAGAGCAGGGCAAGGGATGGAGGGGGGGTGAGCGTATTGCAGAGCGCTGTCGTTTAATCCAGGATGCTGAAAAACAAATGTTGATTTGGGTGGGAAGAAATGGCAGTGTCAGAGGAGCTCCGCAGGGAACAAACCCCCTGATTTTATTGATTGGTTCTTTTGATGCTCTTTTTGTTTATAAACAAAAGGAGAAATGGATTGTGTCTGAAATTGCCAAAGACCGGAGCCCCTAAGATGCTGGATGTGTGTATATGAAGAGGTCTCCAGGGATGGAGCAAGAGCTATTTCCCCTTTGTACAAAACGGCGGTGAAGCTGAGGTTGACATGCTTCTGTTAGCCCCTGCTGAGGGTGCTCTTCATCTTCCTTTCTCCCAATGTTGCTTTGGGAAGGGGGTTCATCGTATTTCCAAACTTTTCAGCCGTGAGAATTAAAAACTTTTACGTGACAGCTGAGAGGACTGGACTCGCCTGACCTACGGAGCTCGGGCTTTGGGTAAAACTTAAAGAGATCCTAGTAAAACTCCCAGTAAGCTCAGTGGCATTGATTTCACTCCAGACGTAATGAGCCTTAGCAGCTCTGTCAGTTGCTCATCTTTGATCTCCATTTTACTACTAGTTTCCTTATCTCTCCAAAAAGCTCTGACTTTTGGTTCCCTGTCGGTTGATTCCTCTGACTTTTCAGGTATTCCTGACACAAGTGCGCTGGTTTCTGAATTGTGCGTCCCCGATGCAGTTCCCCCTTTGCAGACCTGGATGTTTTCACGCTTCCCTGTGTTGATGCTGTTGATCAGTGAGGTCCTAGAGACAAAGTCACCTCAACAGCTTGGCTGCACGAGGCTCTGAAGCCCCTTCAGGGGGCTTTCCCACGTTGAAGGGAGAACGTGCAAAGGAGGACTTGTACAATGTGCATAATGAAAATCCCTTAACCGTGGGTGCACACCACTGGCAAAATTTGGGCATACGACTATTGAAAACACCATGTGTGCTCAATGGCAGTCATAGAATAATAGAATCCTTCTGGGTGGAAGAGACCTTGAAGATCATCAAGTCCAACCATTAACCTGCCAACTTGCCACTAGTCTGTGCTTGCATTTAATGACCTGGCAATCAGTGATGAATGGATCACTTTGGACTGGAACCTTAGAATCATAGAATAGGAAGGGACCTTGAAGATCATCTTGTTCCGACCCCCTTGGCATGGGCAGGGAGATCTCCCACTAGGCCAGGTTATTCCAAGCCCCAACCAGCCTGGCCTCTAGGGATGGAACTTCCACAGCTTGTCTGGGCAACCTGTTGCAGTGCCTCACCACCCTCAGAGTGAAAAATTTCTTCCTAATATCTCATCTAAATCTCCCCTCTTCCAGTTTGAAGCCATTCCCCCTCATCCTATCACTACATGCCCTTGTAAAAAGTTCTTCCCCAGCTTTCCTGTAGCCCCTTTAGGCACTGGAAGGCGGCAATAATGTCTCCCCGGAGCCTTTTCTTCTCCAGGCTGAACGACCCCAACTCTCTCAGCCTGTCCTCATAGGAGAGGTGCTCCAGCCCTCTGATCATCTTTGTGGCCCTCCTCTGTCCCTGCTCCAACAGGTCCGTGCCTTTCCTACGTTGGGGGCTCCACCTTCATGTGGGAAGCAGCCTTGAGCCTCGTGTCACCACCCCACCAGCCAGATACTCAGTGGATGATAGGTCACTTGTGTTTTATCGCATGTGTCTGCCATGTGCGTGGTGGGAACCCTCCTCTGCAGAGAAGCAGCACAGAAGAAGAGCCTCCGAAGGAAAGGGTAAGATCATAAATCTCCCATGGCCGAATCAATCCTTTGTTGCTGGAATTGTCTCCGTCGGGAGTGTCACTTACCCATCCTATCGCGGAAAAAATATTTCTTCTGACAAGTCTAATTCATTAATTGTGGTTGATGATGTCGCGTGCAATTGCAACAGCAAGTGGCAAAGGGGATGTTTAACAGTGAATGTTGCAAGGATTTCTCAACTGCCGTGCACTTCATGTCCTTCAACATAGCCAGTTTTGACATCCCATTAGCAGCGAATTGCGTTCCTACCGATACAGTAAAGGCTTTTCAACCCTCTGGAAACAGGACTGCAATTTTTATGAAGTCTGCCTATGTTTATTTCGTGAGAAAACAAAACCAAGATATTGAAAGCAAACAGCTTTCAAAAATTGAGTGGTGTAACAGTAAACTTGTAATTTGGGAATGGTTGTTATATTTACCATTGCAAAGATCAATCTATAGCTTTTGTGAGCTGGTTATTTTGCCCAGTCTGGAGAACTTATTTTAATCACTGGAAGCTAATCTCATTTCCAAGCCTGAAAATGGTCCCAAACATTGAAATTATATGTTAATATACAGAGATTGACAAAAGGAAGCTGGTTGTATCGACTTGGAATTAATGAAGCAATTCAGCGATGAACAATAATGCTGGCAGGAGGTGTTAAGGAGAATTGTTGCAGTTGTTAAATTTTGGCACCGAGAGGTCTCATTGCTCTGAGGAGACAGTCGGATCACAGCAAAATGAAAATTACCTAGGAACTTTGGAGTTATTTAGCCAACCTGAGTCATTACATGAAGAGTACAGGAGGAAATGGGAAAATGCTGGTGGAGGGACTCCTATTTATCCACAAGTGCTTTACTACATGGATGAGGGAAGAGTCCTGTCTGCATTTATATGAAATAGTAGAAATAACAAACACGTTCCTCATTTAGGTAGGGCTGTACCTTGCTGCAGGGCTGTGATGATCAGCTAAATCTTACTCTGCGTTATAGCAAAGATTGAAGTCTGGGCAGAGCGGTCCTGGCTGTTATCCCTAGTTTGGGGCTATGGAGTTGCACATCCCGAGATAAGACGCTTGCAGAGCAAAGGTATCTGTTTATGGGCTGGTTGCGGGTCAGGTGTGTAACCATGCACAGACAGCAGCAAGACCCCCCACAACTTTGCAGGACGGCCGAAAACTTTGCTTTTGCTGGGGATTTTCCCTTTTTGTGGGATGCGTGTTAAGCCAAGTTGGTGTTGGGCTTCTTGCGTGCAGTATGCAGGCTGGTTTCTAGTTTTTGGCTTGGTACAAAGTGGTTCATGTTTTGGTTTGGCTGCTGACAGCACAGCGGTGTTTCTCCTTCCCCAGGATCAAATCTGTAAACAACTCTGTGATGCTTGGTGGTCAGCAGCGTGAGGGCTTGGAAATGCCTGAACCGGGCTTTGATTCTTTGACCGGTGATCAAGATCAGCCCAGACACAAAAGGCGTAAAGCTTCGTGTCAGTAGAAAAGGAAAACTTGTTAAGAAATAGAGTTTCTCTTCTTTTGAATAAAAGTCTCAAGTAAGACTATACAGAAGGATGCCAAGATGTGTTGCTGCTGTTAACATCTCAAGTCTTTGAACTCATACATGCAATACTTGAGAGACCAATTTGAAGAAACTGAATTCAAGGCACAGCAAAAATGCTTTAGAAGCTGCTTACTGACAGTGATAAACATGTGAAACAGTGAAGTAGTTGCCCAACGGATTTTGAAGTAGCTGCTAGTGAAACTGTTCCTTCAAGGGAGCCAAAGTTGAAAGTTGAAGCATGTTTACCAATTATTGACTTGGTGATTGATGGCTTAGTAAGATGAATGAGACATGAAAACATCAACACCGCTTTCCTTACAGATGAGGGAGGTTCTGCACACTGCTGCAAAAGCAGAGCAGGACCATCAGTGGGGGACGCTCTCCCCTCTTTCTCACAGCACTGTGGCTGGAAAACACATTTGGTTTGTGAATACGTATCTTCCTAAGCGTCTCGGGAGCAGAGGAGTTGATGTCCGTGTCCAGGCTTTTTTGCTCGTCAGCCTTCAACTTCAAATGGGATCTTGTGTTCCCCTGGCATTAATGCATGCTTGGAGGCTCTTCTTGTCTGGTAGCAAACTGCATGTGCTACTTCCATGCGTCTTTAGATTTGTGGTGCAGTTTGGGGTATATGCAGAAGACTGACAGAAGTCTTCCTTTTTCTTTTTTTTTTTCTTCTCTTCTTTCCGTTACAGGAGGGAAGTCTGGGACTGTTTCTGTATCCTGCTGGTAGTTAGCTTTTCCTGGAGCACTGTTAGCTCTAGACCTTTTTTCTTTTTTTATTGAGGTAAAACACAGAGCTCTTTGAAATTACGGTCTCTTCTGTTTTGGTAGGTGGTTAAGGGCCCCAGGGAAGGGAGGGATATATTTTGGTTGGATATTAAATATAGAATGATAGAATGGTTTGGGTTGGAAGGGACCTTGAAGGTCATCTTGTTCCAACGCCCCTGCCCTGGGCAGGGACACCTCCCACCAGCCCAGGTTGCTCCAAGCCGCGTCCAACCTGGCCTTGAACACCTCCAGGGATGGGGCAGCCACAGCTTCTCGGGGCAACCTGCGCCAGGGGCTCACCACCCTCACAGGAAAGAATTTCTTCCTAATATCTCATCTAAATCTCCCCTTTTCCAGTTTGAAGCCATTCCCCCTTGTCCTATCATGACCTGCCCTTGTAAAAAGTGGTGGTTTATTTTCATGAAAGAAAAGTGATGTTTCTTGTTGATCTGTCTTGAGTATACTGCAAACAAAATGTTTATTTTTTAAATCTCAAAGTAACTAAAAAATGTGGACTTCTTTTTCCCCTTGCAATACGTGGTAAAAATGCTGAGTGCTGACGGTTGAAAATACTTCCATTTCACAACCTGAAGTTCTCCGAATGTAGTTCAGGTTTGCAAAATTACTTTAAGCCCCCTCTCTGCCTCTTTTTTATTTGCCAACCCCCTTCAAAGACCCGAGCTCTATGAAAATGTCATTTTGGGGCAGCCGTGCTTTGAATTTCAGGCTGAAGCAAATTCAAAATCTCCATGTGAAAGTCTCTATCAGGGTCCTAATATCCTCTTTTATCACTGTGCTGTGTATGTGGATCTCGCAAGCGTCTCTGCGTTCCCTTGCCATAAGGTAGTAGTATCATGTTTTTAATGATGGAAAATGATTTGTCTGAGGTCATAGAGTAAATCTATGACTCACATAGGGCTTTGGTTCAGTTGTGTTCCAGCCTTGGGTTTTAACCATGAGACCACCCATCTGCCTTAAGAATTAAGGGTTTAAGGTCTACTGTAAGGTGTGATTTTTTTGGTGTAAGGTGTGAGATGGCATTGAAACCTTCATCTAGGGTTTGTTCCCAAGTATTGGTGTGCCTTCTGGGTGCCGCAGGGTCTGTGGCCAGGAGCAGCATCCCTGCTCCTTGAAAAATCGATGTTCTGCACTTTGTTCGCTTTGGTATCTGAAAACTCAGCAGGCAGGAGATTTGGATGTCACCAAGATAAAATGCCACATTAAATGCAGATCCATGCCACCGTAGATGTTCTACGAGGTGCAGATATACTGCCTGTGAGACGGATGGCTTGCATTGTTTTATTACAATAAAGAGTTTTTCTGGTCCTAGCAGGCTATCCGTTCAGAGGGTATGACAATGGCCTGCAAAAGGCAAGCTGGTAATTAGTTAAAGCTATGTCAGCACATCAGAGCGTCTGAAGAGGGGGGGAAATATGCTCTTAAAGGCAGCCCCAATCCTGGGTGCATAAAAACAGCCCCGCAGCTTGCTGGTATCGGGTGCAGCGGTCCAAAACTCGCTTACCCCGTGTGCCAGGGAAATATGGTGCTTTTTGGCTGGATCTGTTACAACAGATTTCTGTTAACTCAAAACCTTTTGCCAAATCGGTGGCAAAGGGCCTGGGGCTCGCTGGCTGCCTGGAGTTTAATGCTGTCCCTGTTAGTCCCACTGGTGGGTTCTGTTGCCTTGTTGATTCCCACCCTCTCAGCTGGCAGGGCTGCTGCCATTGACTTTCTGCTGGGATCTCCGCGACGGCGATGAGCTCGTTGCACCCGCGTTGGCTCTCCAGCCCATGTGCGGGATGCCTGCTGCAAGGGCAGGACCGCGTGCTCTGGCAGGGCTGCCCCAGCAGCAGCAGCATCTCCAGGGGACCATCGGTTGGTCTGCTCTTAAATCTGCGAATGGCGTTTCCGTCCCTAACAGCACTTAAATAGATTTGGCGTGGCTGTGCAAGTGCAAAGCCATGTGATTCACGGTGGATCTGTTGTCGCGCTCCTCAGGGCTGGGTGCTAACAGACCTTCTGGAGATGGTTGTGTTGCTGGTTGTCAGGGCTGGCTGTGCCTGAGCATCAGCTTTTGGCTGGGCAGCTCTCGAGGATTGCAAGGCTTCATTTATAAGGAAAGAGATTGTATCTCATGTCTACCATCAAATTTGAAATGGCCTTATCTTTTTTTTTCTTTCTGTATTTTGTACTAAAAAAAAAAAAATGCCATTAGGGAAAAGGAAGAAGAGTCTTGGAAGACTCCAGGGGCTGACAGTGAGGATTAGAAATGGATACGGGTACGCCACAAGAAGTAATAGAGTCCAAGGTAAGGAGGGGGACTGCTAGAAACGGGATGTTTTTATTTGCAGTGCCTGTTTGAAACTGATGAAACAGGGAGGGAGGAAACCCATTGTTTATTTTTTCTTCTCTACAGGAGTTTGCATGTTTAATAACAGTGAGGCACTGAAATATTCTAGCCAAACCCCCAAGGGCTGATGTTCTCTGGGCATGTCTGCGTGGTTCTGGCGCTGCACGTGTTCTTCTACATCTTGTATCGTACGTGGAGGGAGTATTGTGCGGTTTTGGAGCGTGGACCATTTTGATAGCAGTCTGTATTTTTTGGGTCAGATTTTGTGCCGGCCTCCAAAATCTCCTTTTCTGTCCAATTTGCTTGCTCATAAACCAGTCCCGAGGGATGCTTTGTCCCCGCCTCCAGGCAGCCCCAGCACAAGATACCTAGTCTGAGCCACCTTGGTGCTTTTTTGCCCTTTTACTGTGATATTGAGTACCCCGTTCTCTGAGCCTTTTCTTGCCTTTATTTTCAAGTATGTAGGCACAATATTGGGCAAGTGTCTTAGCTAGCCTAAAAGTAAGAGGTAGTTGATGAGAGGTAAAGCTTTTAGGAGTCCTGAGGATAAAATAGAGCAGCTTATCAAAGTATCTCACTCCCTGGCTAAATAGTTCTGGATTTTGCTGCCTCTTTGACAAAACAAAGTCTGACTTGTCACTGTTTTCATTCTGATGATTTTTTTTTTTTTGGTGGAAAAAATCCCATCCCTTCCTGTAGAGAAAAGCCTGCTTTTCAGTCAAAGCCTGGTTTTTCAGCAGAAAATGGTAGGAAATTGATCCATCCCTATTGAAAACCTGCCTCTGCAGCTTCCTGTCACCAAGGCTGGAGTGCACGCGAAGCAGCAGTTGCCCTTCTGTGCTCCCTTGGCCGCTCCAGCGAGATCTTGTGTGCTCCAGGCAGGCACGTCAACAGCCACGCGTAATCCATGTCTTTGCGGCGAAGGATGATGAATGCCCCCAGCGTCCGGCTGTAATAACTTTGGGTGTTGCTCAGAGTGGTCTGCTGCTGTCGGAATGGGGGAATAGAGTTTGGGTGGGGAGAGGAGCTCTAATTATTTGTCGGATAGGAATCCAGCCTTCTCTACTCACTGCTTAATTAGGCTGTCCAGAAGCTGGGATTAAAGACTTTGCGTTATTGGCTGAAGAAAAATAAAGACGGTTTTAATGTGACTTCATCAAGCAACCTTCAACAGCATCTGTTATACTGCCCCAAATCCCGTGTGCGTTTTGAACCCCTGGCCCTGAAGCGTGGCAGTGAGTTAGTACTTGGAGATTTCTCCTGGACATTTATTCTGAGCGCTCAAGTTGATGGCCGTGAACCTGACTACCGGGGATGCTTTTTCTGTGTCTGGCTTAATCGGGTTGATAGACTGTCCATCATTTATTTTTATTTATTTGTATTTAGGAGAGGGGAAATGTGTTCCGTGGACTCTATTGGACAGCTCTATGCGGTGACAGCAAACAGCATCTGGCTTGGACCTTGCAGGCTTGCGGCTGCCCAAAATAAACCCAAGGGTGTTTAGTACGCAGGGTGGGCATGAAGCAAAGCAAAAAGGGGCGAGGTGTGTTCCTGTCCCAACCCAAGCACTGCTACGTGTTCAATATGGGTCAACCCAAGCAGGGAATTCCATGCAAGTTTAGTGCGGTTTCTGGAGAAAGCGTTCTGTAGGCAAGCAAAAAGATCCAGTGACTTGTTCCCCAAGAGCTGAGGTTTGGAAAACACTCTCCTGACTTGGAATTTAGGTGAAGTTATACCATCTCAAGTGAAACCAAGCCTTCAGCTGCAGGCGAACAACCCTTGGCTGCAAAACTGCCTGATGGTCACGCGGTGGGATGGTATCCTGGGGTGGGCACGTGATGGATTTAATCTGCTGTTTCCAAATGGCTCTTGTTCACGTAAAGGCTTTTATTGTAAATGCCAAAGGGTTTTTTATATATTGGATTTTTAGAACGGGATGTTCATAAATGGTTAAGTTAGAGTGGGGTAAACTGGTGGTTTTCTTTCTGGCGGTGATTTGCAGGCTACAGTCAGGGCAAGAGGAGAAAAGCTTCTTCTGTAGTATAGTAATAATAAATAGGAAGCAAGTGTCTAGAGATGTTCGGCACGTTATTGTGCTCCTTAAAATACATATGCCTTGAAGTCTGCCAGGCGTTTTGTTCTACAAAGCATATGGTTTAACAGATAAAATGATTTCTGACCTGGAGACCTGAACTGACAACTTTGGAGACAAACAAAAACCAGGATGGCTCCATCTGTCAGGCCTGTTTCATCTCCATGCTGCTTACTGACATTTATGTGTTTGCATCAGGAAACTCTGCTTCAGTGCCCCTTTCTCTGGCTTCCCCAGAAGTCAGTCAGCATCCATCCTCGTGTGTCTTGGCATGGTGCATGCGTTCAACTCCAGGCTTCTGGCCGCGACCTCTGCTTTGAAGGGCTTTGTCACCTCTGTGGCATGCTGGTTTAGCGGTTGCTTGCTGAGGGAACGAGTTGGTTGCTGGATTCAGTCTGAAGCGTTGAGCAGGATCTCTTGTTGCCCTCTCTGGGGGTCAGGAGCTTGCCATAAGACTTAGCAAGTCAAGTTAGCTCCATCTCTGTCTTGATGCCAAAGGGTAATTCATAGATGTCACTGTAGTGGCATATTCTTTAGGATAACAAAAGCTTTGGGTGCTGGCCCTTGTGCTCTGCTTCCATTTCAGTTTGCTGTGTCTGTGTTTCTAAATCCAAGATCCCTGTTCAGCTGTCTGGCAGTGGTTTGACAGTCCTGTCTGGCCATATACCCATGAGTTGTACGTACATCCTAGCAATTTCCTGTAATACCTCTTGTCTCATGCAAGAGTCAAGTATCCCTTGCAGAGGTGCTTGCAGGACTAGTTACTTACAGCACTGTTGAACTCAGAGGCTGAATGATGGTCTAGAAAGCCCACCTGGCCTCTTCTTGCAGACCATAGTCGTTCATCAACCTCTGCATGGTCACTGCATTCAGGCCTTGGTTGCAGGAGGGAGTGGTAGCGTCCAAGATTGGGTAGTGCCCAAAATTGCTCGTCTGCCTCCATTCATAGAGTCACAGAATGGTTTAGATTGGAAGGAACCTCAAAGATCATCGAGTTCCAATCTCCTGCCATGGACAGGGACACCTCCCACCAGCCCAGGTTGCTCCAAGCCCCGTCCAACCTGGCCTTGAACACCTCCAGGGATGGGGCAGCCACAGCTTCTCGGGGCAACCTGCGCCAGGGGCTCACCACCCTCACAGTCAACAATTTTCTCCTAATATCTCATCTAAATCTCCCCTCTTCCAGTTTGAAGCCATTCCCTGTCATCCTGTCACTACATGCCCTTGTAAAAAAAGTCCCTCCCCAGCTCTCTGGTAGCCCCTTTAGGTGCTGGAAGGCTGCAATAAGGTTTCCCCGGAGCCTTCTCTTCTCCAGGCGGAACAACCCCAACACTCTCAGCCTCAGGAGAGACCAGTGCTCCCTGAGACCAGGCTTCATGCATCTACAGCAGCTTGGATAGTAGTAGTGGCTTTGCCCTTGGAGGAAGGAGACTGAAAGATAGGACAGTGAGATTGGAGATGTTCCACATACGCATGTATGCACATGCTTTCTGGGTGGGGAAGCTTTCTCGGGGTGGGTGCTGCCAGCTCTGTGAGGCTTTGGGTGATGAACCTTTCCTGTGCTGCCTCCTAGAATAAACTTTGACTTCTTTCGCCTTTGTCTCATCGTTCTCTCGATATCCCCAATCTCTCTGTGTACGTTCAGTGGTAGAACAGATGATGGCTTAGGACAGGGGGATTATTTCTGTTCTTACCAGCAAATATATGCCCATGTAGTTTATGTAAAGCTGAAACTAAAAAGCCAGTAGTGTCTGAGAACAGAAGCTCTGCTAAGAAGTTTTAAGCAAACATTATTAGATATGACCTCTTATTTATGAAAGACTTTGCAGACGAAAGTCTGTTACCCTCTTATTGCCTCAGCGAAAGACCTATTTTCCCAGTCATAACATCCCCGCCAGCAATCAGTCTGATTAGAGTTTAGGATGATGCAGTAAATATACGAAAGCTCAATTTAACCAACGGCACAGAAGCAAATAATAATAAGTTGGGGCCTTTGGCCATAAAAATGCAAACGTTTACCTTGAACGTTGACTTAAACCATTTCAATTTTGTGCCAAATGAGGCTTGAAATGTATCGCCCTATGTACAGTGTTCAACCAATAAAAATTGCCTTAAATATTGTACCTTCCTGCTGGCAGCTACAGAAGTTAAACATCTTTCTTTGTTGGGGCTCCCTGGAAGCAATGCAATAACTGGTGGGTTTGGTTTGTTTGTTTCTTTTGGGATCTCAGAGCAAACTGTGAATATTCACTGATGCTGTGGAGGCTTTCTGCTGTCACCTGGACTGTATGGCAAACTAAAGCTTTGGTGTCTTTCTGCTCCAGTGTAGCCAAGCCTGCAATTTGAGGTTGAAGGACCAAGATATGAGGAAGGAGAAGTATGGATAGATAAAGCAAAGCCGCCAAAATCTCCATCCCTTCGCTTTACTGAGCTTCCTGATTCATTAGCAGGCCTGATTATCCAGTTCCTTGGCTTTAATCTCTAATTAAACACCACCGCAGACAGCGTGTTTGTGCCAAGCTGAACGTAAGTGGCCTCTTCTTAATAAATGTGTAACTATGATCTCCGTACCGTTAACCAGAAAAATGTGAGAGCCTGAAGTTCTTAGGGAATGGTAATTGCCAGGGACTTGCTCACACCACACCCCCCCGCTTAAATGCACAGTAGATGACCATTAGGCTTTCAGTATCTTTTAAATGGTAATTCCTTAAATCAAAAGCATTTAATTAAAAAAAAAAAAACCACCAAAAACGGAGGGGAGGCCTCTGTATGTGACCGTCAGGCGGCAAGGTGGTAATTAATCTGTCTGGAGGAGAGTCCCAGAGCTGGGGGTGTTATCTTTTGTTTTCGGCTCTCGGTGTTTCCTCGGCAGGCTCTCTGTGGGGACCGAAGGATGCTCGAGCAGGTGCTAATTCCTGACTGCACTGAAATGTCTTGTTGTCTCGAGAGCGGGTTAAAGATGTCGGGCGCTGTTTGAATTTTTGTTCTGGTTTTGGGTCAAGCCTGTGTTTGGGTGGTCCATGTGGGAGACTTATTTGGGGGATGAAGCCCGAGGGTATGCGGTTTAGGGTGGAATAACTATTACATTACATTATTCTTCTGCTTCTTGTACGAACTGCTGGTTTAACAACAGCAAAGAGCTCTGGAATGGGTTAGACAGGATCGCACCATCTCTGGAAGGGCAGTAACATCTAAACGGCTCAAACCTGATTGCAAAAGCACAGTTGATTACACCTCACCCCTACGTGTGTACAGGCATTTTCTTTAACCTCGTGTAGCATGCTGCCTAAAATAAGAACAACAGCTTCTTTACAGAAAAAGCACGAAGGGGACAAAGGTTTGCATCTGCTGATGTTGATGCTTCTGCATGACACGGGACTAAACCAGTGCTGTGCTTTAGTTTACAAAAGCTGGGACTGGCTGGAAAGCTTTTGACCGGAACTGGAGAGGCTGAGGGACGTCAGTGAGGATGTGGGAGGTGTCCCTGCCCGTGGCAGGGGGGTTGGAACTAGATGATCTTCAAGGTCCCTGCCAACCTAAACCATTCCATAATTCTGTGCACGTGCGGGTCAAGGTTGCATCCGCACGAAGTAGCGTGTGCTGGAAAACTCTATAGTGTGTACAGCTATGCCTGTCTGTCCATGTGGGTTGTTTCCCTCCGATTTTTTCATTCTTGCCTCTTAAATACCTGCTTCCTTTCCCTTTTGGTAATCTGTAAAGTTGGGCTTGGGCAGGAGCAGACCTCCTGAATCCCTCAGAGCAAGGGGCTGGAGTCTAGGTGGAGAATGCAACTGCAGAGCAAACAGACAGAGGGTGTTTTCTCCCTCTTTACTCTGAAACTGCTCCTTTAAAGTCACGGGGGACACATCTTTCTCCACACCCCTGGGGCAATGGTTCAGCTGCAGAGGCTGCAGCAGATGGAGAGGCTGCCCCCATCGCTGGAGGCGTTTCCATAAATTCCCTCTGCCCTCAGAGGTCGATGCTGCGCAGTGGACATCTCCTGGTGCTCCGTGGCGGGGCGACCGGGCTCTGAGGGTCCAGCCTTTTGCTGCCTCCAAGGCAAAATGAGGCGCTTGCTCTTCAGGGCTTGGATGGGGAAGGGTGATGCTCTGATTTCCAATACCTGCAGCCTAAGGGGCCGCCTGAGCCTGTGCCCCCCAAGTTTAGAAGAGTCGGAGTGAGATGAGGTCACCCTGCCCGTTTGAGTGCACTATGGTACCTCTCAGCCGTTGGGTTCCATCAGGGGTGGGGTGGTTTTTTTCCAGTAGACATGTGAGCAATCTCAAGCCTCCCCCCAGCACCACCTTTTGGTGCCCACCCCCATGCTGAGCAGATGTGAAGATAGTGCTTTTGTCAGCTTTCCTCCTGCTCAAAAAATAAAAAGGGAAGAAGAATTTGAAAAGAATATTAAATTCGGGAAGGGTGTGCAGAAGGGGGATGAGAGCAAGTTTTCCTATTGCACATCAGAGCCGCGTGTCCCACATTCCCCTCCTCGAGGCGGATCCTTTGCCTTGATTTCTCTTCTTTACCTTTTTCTTTTCTTCTGTCATGACTCCTGGAATAATTAGTTACTAGCAACTCCGTGTGTGTGGTTTTAAAGGCATCTTTTATATCAGCAGCATGGGTTCCCTTTGCCACAGCTCTCTGCAGTGGCTCATCCCCTTGAAGATACACAATCAATACTTCTCCTGAACCCACTGATATACTTGGCCATCACTTAAATATCATTACAGGAAAGATTTCAACAAGATCACTGCACATTATACTTTAAAGTTTGACTTTAAAAGAATGTCTAGGCTTTGCTAAAAGGCATTAGTAATGGGATTCTCTATCTTTGAGCTTAATTTATTCTGAAGAGAAAAAAGGCCATTATCTTAAATCTTTTTTTTTCCCCTTTTCCTCCTCTAACAAAAAAGAAAAAAGGAAAAAGCAGGTCTCTGAAGTCCAGTACTTATGGCAAAATCATTGTTTAATTACTTACTCTTTTAACCCTTTGGAGGAAGATGCGGTTAGGGGGAGGTGGGAGCCAACTGCATTTTGGTGTCGTGTCTCCTGTTGCTCCACAACCAATGCCGGGGTTGGTGTATTTTCCAACCCCTCCTCCTCTCGACCTGCTTTGCTGCAGGATTAGCAAGTTGTGGGCTCCTCTTTGTCGAGAAAACTAGAGCCGTTCCTGTTACTCAGTGTCGTAGCTTTGCTGTCGGTACGCCCTGACTAAGCCAGAAGGTTGGATAGCAAAATCCTGGGATTCCTCACTGTTAGCCAACAACTGTAGGATGGGCATCTCCATCTGAAAGACTTCCTTGTGACAGATAAATCCTTCTTTGCAGTGTTCTCATTAGCTAGGCCAAAAATCAGACCAGAAGTGAGTATTTGTCCGTGGATGTATTATGTGCAGAGAATGTTGGGAACAGCTGTTAGGCTCCTGAGGATTTGATTTCCGTCAATACTACCAGAGCAGAGAGCCTCCAAACCTCCTGTTACTAACGCTCAGCCAACCTTGGATTTTTTTTTGGTGCGTCCGAAGCCTGCATTGTGCTTGTGCTTCAAAGTTGAGCAAAATGCCTTGCCTTGGGTTTAGTTCCGCTTGAGGATAGGTCCTGCTTTGGATTAAAGCGAATGGATCTCTTGGATTAGGCCAGAAACAGAACCCAAGCTCAGCTTTTCAGCAGCAGAAGTATTTTTTGTGAGGCTGAGGAGCAGAACCCAGCAAGGCTTTTTTTCCAATTCAGAGCAAAAAGTGGTTCCCCAGAGCGCTGGGATGCGAACCTTCATGGTGTGTACTTAACTGCGAAATCTGTGGGGCGCTGGAGCAGAGAAGAGCAGAGGCTTTGCCCCGGGGCTGTGGGAAGTGTATGAACTCCAGATGTCCTGCATCTTGGGCTGTGACTTTCCCATTTCACTTGAATTGGTTTCTGCTCTCTGGGGCCCTTCTGGGTGGAGGCAGGACTCTCTATCCCTTAGAGCTATAGCTGCTGGTGCCTGCGTTATCATACGAGCTAAGGATCAATTATACATTAGAGACCTGGTAATGATGAGAATTAAATGAGCTTTTGCTGAAGTGTGCCGTGCTTCTGTTCACCTTCAGATAGAAACCGCTCCGAAGAGCGCCAACATCTGCACAAATAATCTGTCTTCTGGAAAGTGCATTGATCTCCTGTTTACATATGGGAGTGCTCTGCTGTTGTCTCTCCTGGGACAATGAGCTCTGCGTGCAAGAATGCAGGATAGGATGGTTTTCCAAAGGACTGTGCCTGGTGTGTGCGCATCACCTCTAGGTCCCGGTTATGGGCAGCATGGAGGCAGCAGGGTCCTGCGCCCAGGGCTCAGCCTCCTCCTGGGCTGACAAGGCTTTGCCACGTAGTGTTGTGGAGCACCTTGCTGGATATGTATGGATGTTCCAGCTGCTCCTTCCCAGTTCTGTAGGGAGTTGCCAGCTTTTGCCAAAGGTGCAAAATGACTTTTCTACTAAAGCACTGCTCGGTGAAGCCAGGAACCTGCCTCCCAAGACCGATGGTTTGAGCACCTTCTCTGTTGGTATTTGTTGTTCCGTCTTTCTCCAACGCTTGGGTTAAGTCAACCAAGCTGGGTCTGGCATTTTGCTTGTCCTAGGCCTGGATGCTTTTCAACTTTGACCGTAACCCAGGGGTGTGTTGAGTCATTCAAGGTTTCTGGCGCTTTGGATGTTTTCTCATGGTTTTGGTCCTAAGCATGACTTAAACCTCGGTCTCCTGACTTAAACAAGTGTCGCTGGGCATCTGTAGCATAACTTTTAATTTGTGCAACTTGTATAGATTGATGTAGAGTCCTTGTGACAATCCAGTCCAGTGGTTAAAGCAGCGTTCAGGTACTTTTCTTCTGCTGTTTGAATCCCTTTGACTCAGTTTCTCCCTATGGTAAAGCTGTATTAATGATGCTTACCTATTTCAGTGCAGTTCTGAAGGTTAATTTATTTTTTCCAAAGCACTTAGCAAACATTAAGTGTTACATAAATCTCAAGTATTATTATCCACAAGATGCATTGATTTGCAGAGTGTGGTCATATTGTCTAGATTTCTTTTTTCCTTTAAAAATTTCAATCCATTAGAAAGGGGGGGGGGGGGGG